>VONZ01000691.1:0-396847 GCA_012976165.1 Labeo catla
CAGAATGGGATGATTTTTGCAGAGCTGATTTTGGCAAGGTAAAAAGGGTGTTGTTTTACACAACCACTGAGAATTTTTAACCAAAGTATATTATAGATTTTCGTTAAGACCCTAAAGAATCACATCAACTTGTGGAAAATGGGCATCCGATGACCCCTTTAAGATAAAAATGACATGAAATTACCCTCACAACCAGAAGATGGGAGCAGAGGATCACTCATTGGCTGCAGCTGCCATTTCAACTCGCTAGTTTTTTCAAGTCTTGCTTTTCGATTTATTATAAAATTACTAGTATAACAAATTTTAGTACTTTTACAGCATTTAAGTATACAGTATAACAAGTGCAGAAAGTCATTAAAATAAATAAATAAATAAATAAATAAATAAATAAGCTCATACACAAACAGCCTATAAGGGTGAATATATTTAAATATTTATATATAGTTCACTACAAATTAAATAACTTAAATATTAATGGTATAAGAATTATCTAATGAATTCAGTACGAATCAATATGAATTTGAAATATTTTAGATTTAATTTAATAGGTACATATTTTGAGTTTTATCTTGAAATGCAAAAGCTATTAAATAGCCTATATTCAACCAACACGAGCTTGTTACTGCTATATATATATATATATATATATATATATATATATATATATTTGGAGCTTAGCGAGCAATATTTCTGAGGCAGTTCTTGTCAGGTGATCTGAAATATGAAATTTAATCATAAGCTTAGTGAACAGTTTTGGATTGAAAGAAATAGGAGCTGGACTTGCCTGCCCGAGAGGCATTTCAAAGATGGCCGGTGACTGAAATGACTTGCCTTAAAGGGAATTTGTCTGTGCATATGGTCAATTGAGAGCAAACCTGGTGTGAGTAACAACACGCATGACCTGAGGCAGTGCCACCTTGTGGTCAGGAGACATGAAAATGGCTATTTTTTGTTAATAACTTCTGAATGCTTTGGCCAAAAAAAATCACAAAACTGGTCACTTTAGCTTTGGTGGAGCATGCGATGCTCACATGTCAGCCATTTTGGGTGTTGGCCATTTTGAATTTTGACATAAAATGCTATATTTTATGAACATATTCCTAAAATGGTACTGATGATACTTAAAAAAGTTTTGTGGCAGCTTATAAAGTTATAAAGACATTTAAAAAAATGCTAATAACTTTTTAATATATTAGCCTATTATAATGAAACTGGTTTAAGAGCTTGATCATTTGAAGCTTATTTTATACATAATGTTTCCATTTGTTGGTTGTTATTGTTCTGTTCAGATTTTAAAATTTGTGTAGTATATTACATAGTGATGTGACCTATGATTTTCACCAAGCAGATGATAAAACAGTGCAAAACACAATAGACTTACACTAGTATTACCTGCCTAGCACCACCCAGAACATCAACCACATACCAGTAGCATATATATGATTCCGCCACTGAAAAATTGGGAGTTTTATGTCTCAGTTCTGAGAAAGAAGTCATAATTGGGAGTTTGTATCTCACAATTCTGAAAGGTAATTGCAACTTATCTCACAATTTTTTTTTTTTTTGCAATTGCGTGTTACAAACTCACAATTCTGATTTTTTTTTCCTCAGAATTGTGAGATATAAACTCGAAAATGCAAGATATCAACTCACAAATCTGCCTTTTTTTTTCTTTTTAATAATTATAAATTATAATTATAAATAATTTGTTGCTATTGTGTGAATAATATGGATTCATGTAATCCATAAAAAAGTAACTGTAGTCTGATTATGAGTATTTTTTAAATGTAATTTCATCTAATTACAGGTACTTTTTGGAATCTGATTACATAATCCAGATTAAATGTAATCAGTTACTACCCTGTTTTGTTCATATATTGTATTAGCAATGAAACACCTGTGCAGATAGGGAGAAACTGACTTCACTGAAAGTAAAATTAAAGCTGTCTGTTTGTGTAACATATGAAATACATGTGTATTCTTCTTATGACACCAATATTTATTTAAATAATTTTTATATTTTATATCTCATGTTCCAGATCTTATGTTTAGTCTTATTTAAATGTTCTTCTATTCACATGTCATGACTGATTAATTATGTATGTATGTAACATTTCTTGTATGTTTGCACATATGACAAATAAAAGCTGATTCTCTTTATCTCAGAGGTTTTGCCACGTTTTATATTATATTATGTTTCAAAGCTTTTGAGAAGTCTGATCGCTCTTTGGAAAATTTGGATGCGTAGATTAAGATAAACTGTGAACAAATTAACAAACGGTCAGATTTGAAAACATACTGTAGGGAACCATGTAATAACAAATTACACCCGATCACCATGTGTTTTCTCCTAGATTTTCATACTGAAACTAATGACGTGTATCGTATGATGTAGCATAGCTCCGCCTTCGTGTGTTTCAATTAAGTCCTGTAGGCTATTGTAAAGGTTTTCGCGCACGACTTCGTTTTTCACTACTTCTGTTGTGCAGTACAGTAAGTTGAAGAATTGTGACCATGTCTGGAAGAGGCAAAGGCGGCAAAGGACTCGGAAAAGGAGGCGCTAAACGTCATCGTAAAGTTCTCCGTGATAACATCCAGGGAATCACCAAACCCGCCATCCGTCGTCTCGCTCGCCGTGGCGGAGTGAAGCGTATTTCTGGTCTGATCTACGAGGAGACTCGCGGTGTGCTCAAAGTGTTCTTGGAGAACGTGATTCGTGATGCTGTTACTTACACGGAACATGCTAAAAGAAAGACCGTCACCGCCATGGACGTTGTGTATGCTCTGAAACGACAGGGACGTACTTTGTATGGCTTTGGAGGTTAAATATAATCGTTTTTACATACAAACCCACAAAGGCTCTTTTAAGAGCCACCCACGTTTTCAAAGAAAAGAGTTAATATCGTGTTCTGTGAATTGTTTAGCAGTTTGCACACGAACAGTCTTTCTTTCTTTTGCTGTGACATATACTCTTGGTTTCCCAACCTAGTCTCCATCTAAAATGTGTTTTGGAGTTTTATTTGAAATTAATTATCAGTAAGGTTTTCGTGTTTTTACCCCCCAAAAGCGAGTTTTTAAAAGATGCTTACGTATTTGAGTTATGGCATAATTTTGCTTTTATCTATGCTTGGTCTGTGAAAATAGACCACAAAGGCGTTTTTACTTTTCATTGGTGTTTAACTAATTTTTTGTTGAAATCCGTGTTTTTTCCGAGAGTTAATTTCATGTATAAAACAAACAAGTTTTTCTTTTCTTCTTTCTTCATGATTGGTGATTATCAGACATTTTGAGCGGGAAAGTCAAGGCAGAAAAACAAGCGCGTGGGGGCGTCCAACTTTAAAAGCCTGTGACTGGTGGATGCGTCTGTCAAGCCAGCCCATTTCTAACCAATGAAATATGTTTCTTTCATTCATTGCGCAAAAACACGCAATCAGGAGAGGAAACTCAGCCCTCTTAAATTAGCATGAGCTTTCAATAAATACCCAGTACACACTCTTAAAACTACAGTGTGGTTTATTTCGAACTAACATGCCTGAACCAGCGAAGTCTGCTCCCAAAAAGGGCTCAAAGAAGGCCGTCACCAAGACCGCTGGCAAAGGAGGAAAGAAGCGCAAGAGGTCTAGGAGGGAGAGCTATGCTATCTACGTCTACAAAGTGTTGAAACAGGTTCATCCTGATACTGGTATCTCTTCCAAGGCGATGGGAATCATGAATTCTTTCGTCAACGACATCTTCGAGCGTATCGCCGGTGAAGCTTCTCGTCTCGCTCACTACAACAAGCGCTCCACCATCACATCTAGAGAGATCCAGACCGCCGTGCGTCTGCTGCTGCCCGGTGAGTTGGCCAAACACGCCGTGTCTGAGGGCACAAAGGCCGTGACCAAATACACCAGCTCTAAGTGAGGCGTGAACTGACTTCAACTACCCAAAGGCTCTTTTAAGAGCCACCCATTTTTTCGTCCAAAGAGCCTTCAGTGTTTTAATTTGTGGTATCTGAAATGATGTTTTAATAAACCTGGGGGAAAAAAAATGGCTGTAAACTGGCGTTTCAGATTACTACAACACAGCTCCTAAAATGGTCAAAGACGCAGTTACATCATCTAAATAACTGTGTTTTTATCGTTATGTAACTTTAATGGCTTTATTATATTCATAAATAATAAAGCAAGCAATTATCTGAAGTGTACTCTATGATGCATATTATTTATACTCTTCGTTTTCCAGGATTGTTTGAAGAACAGATCTTTAAAAAGAACGCAATTTTTAGTTTATTTTGTTTTTTATTAATTACGTAAACGTAAATAGAAAATAATAGGCACTGTTTATAGCATGTTTATCAGCATTACAAATTATATATATATATATATGTATATATATTTAAATATCGCTCAAAATATAGCATTGCCTGGGAAGGAATCAATTGCATTTTAAACATTTAAACAGAAAAATTATAGATAAATAAACACAATTATTTCATGCATAATGCATATTTACATTTACACATGCATAATTATTTAATCTATATTTAAACTCATTAGCATTTGCGTAGTTTCTAATCTGCAAATATATTTTGATTTTACTGTTTAAACGTATTCGCTAAACTAGATTGTGGATTAGCATATTGAGTCTACACGGTTCTCATGTGGTAGTTAAGTTCAGCAGCGCCGCTCAGCGTTTCATTATATCGTGACTGTCGACGTGTGAAACGTATCCGCTCAGAGACATGGCTGAAACCGCTCCAGCTGCCGCCGCTCCTCCGGCTAAAGCTCCCAAGAAGAAATCGGCTTCTAAACCCAAGAAAACGGGCCCGAACGTCAGGGACCTCATCGTTAAGACTGTGACCGCCTCCAAGGAGAGAAGCGGCGTGTCCCTTGCCGCCCTGAAGAAGGCTCTTTCTGCGGGTGGTTACGATGTGGAGAAAAACAACTCCCGCGTCAAGATCGCCGTCAAGAGTTTGGTGACCAACGGCACCCTGGTCCAGACCAAAGGTACTGGTGCCTCAGGTTCATTCAAACTTAACAAGAAACAAGCTGAAACCAAGAAGAAACCAGCTAAGAAGACTCCTACTAAAGCAAAGAAGCCTGCTGCCAAGAAACCCGCCGCCAAGAAATCTCCCAAGAAGGTAAAGAAACCAGCCGCCGCCGCTGCAAAGAAGGCGACAAAGAGCCCCAAAAAGGCCAAGAAACCTGCAGCTGCTAAGAAGCCAGCTAAGAGCCCTAAAAAGGCGAAGCCAGCAGCCGCTAAGAAAGCAACCAAGAGCCCTAAGAAGGTCAAGGCAGCCAAACCCAAGACGGCGAAGCCTAAGGCAGCCAAGCCTAAAAAGGCAGCTCCCAAAAAGAAATAAATATCACTCAGTTTGTTTCTTCTTAAAACAAAACGGCTCTTTTAAGAGCCACCCACTTGCTACGATTAAAGAGCAACATTTTAATATAATTTAATTTAATGATTATTGAGGCTTTTAAGAAAGAGTGTAAACTCAGAGAGTTTGTATGCATTATGTCAGTAAAATACAATCTACAATACATTATATTATTTACTACGTTTAAAACATGTGTTCATGATTAAAATTTATTCACACCAGTATCTTAAAAATAATATTTGAAACATTGATTGGATGGATGTAGCTGAATCATCGGATGCTAGGCTCGGTATGAAAATAATATCAGAGGCTAATCTACTTAGAAAAAAAAAAAAGTTTTTCCAGTGTTTATGTGGACATTTATTTCAATGTGTGATTGTATAACCTTGGTTATTTTATCTTCTTCTGCATTAAACGCATTTTGTAAATAAAATAATTTTAAATTTCTGTTAATTCATCATGACAACACATGAGAATGAGTAGGCTGGCAGAAAGGGGGTGGGGTTTTTAGTTTTTGGAGAGATTTGCAGTGATTGGTTTTCAACTGTGATAGACTCTGACCAATAGACGAAAAGCACTCTCTTATAAAAACTGATCGTTAAGCTGTTACTTTACTATTTTTGTGTTGACTAACAATAGCAACTGCACTGATATAACAATGAGTGGAAGAGGCAAAACAGGAGGCAAAGCCAGAGCGAAGGCTAAGACTCGCTCATCCAGAGCAGGACTGCAGTTTCCCGTCGGCCGTGTTCACAGGCTTCTCCGCAAAGGCAACTATGCCGAGCGTGTCGGTGCTGGTGCCCCGGTTTATCTGGCCGCTGTACTCGAGTATCTTACTGCTGAGATCTTGGAGTTGGCTGGAAACGCCGCTCGGGACAACAAGAAGACCCGTATCATCCCCCGTCACCTGCAGCTGGCGGTGCGCAACGACGAGGAGCTGAACAAACTTCTGGGCGGAGTGACCATCGCTCAGGGCGGTGTGCTGCCCAACATCCAGGCTGTGCTGCTGCCCAAGAAGACCGACAAGCCCGCCAAAACCAAATAAATAAATCGCAGGCCCCCACAAAGGCTCTTTTCAGAGCCACCCACTTTGTCTATAAGAGTAGTTTGAATTATATGGTAAACTTCAACCGCGTTCCTTTCTCTCTTACACACACCTATAGATATATAACATAACTTTTGCTGTTGGCGCAAAAAAAGAATTTGATAATCTTTGTCAGAGAATGATGCGTTAAAAATGCCACCTTTAAAAAGATATGAAACAATTATTAAAATATAAAGTGTGATACAATAAAATGTGTGTACAATATGTTAATGATATTACACTGCGATAGGATGATAGGGAAATGTTTTAAAAATTGAAGACATCTTAAACCCCATTGTCACGTGTAGTGTAGACAAAAAGTAACTTTTTAATTAATTCTGATAAACAAATAACAAAAAAATAAAATAAATAAAAACAGCATTTTCAAAGTCCAATAACGGGACACTGAAGTTCCAAACATGTTTGAGCGGGAAAGGCAAGCTGCCTCCGCTTATTTGAAAACATGAAGTGCTTGTTCATTGGTCACCTTAAGCTGCGACGTACCAAACAGCCAATCAAATGCCTCTGCTGAGGCACCGCCCAATGCAGCAGGAGTGTTTAAAAGCTGCTGCACACACAGTGAAAAACCATTCTTTACTGAAAAGTTAAACTCGACAATGGCAAGAACTAAGCAGACCGCTCGTAAATCCACCGGTGGCAAAGCCCCGAGGAAGCAGCTCGCCACCAAAGCCGCCCGTAAAAGCGCTCCAGCTACCGGCGGCGTCAAGAAGCCTCATCGTTACAGGCCGGGTACCGTGGCTCTGCGAGAGATCCGTCGCTACCAGAAATCCACCGAGCTGCTGATTCGCAAGCTGCCCTTCCAGCGTCTAGTCCGAGAAATCGCTCAAGATTTCAAGACTGATCTGCGCTTCCAGAGTTCCGCCGTCATGGCTCTGCAGGAGTCCAGCGAGGCTTACTTGGTCGGTCTGTTTGAGGACACCAACTTGTGCGCCATCCACGCCAAGAGAGTGACCATCATGCCCAAAGATATTCAGCTGGCTCGCCGCATTCGTGGAGAGCGCGCTTAAACTCACTGCTCCTTAAACCTAAAGGCTCTTTTCAGAGCCACCTACGTGTCGAACAAAGTGTAATTTCTTTGTCTCTGTTGTCGTATTTGTTAAAACCCACTCAAAAGTCTGTAAAGTTTGTAATACGAGACCTAAATATACACAATACGCAACCGTCTCTACTATTTTTTCGGTAATATAATTCTTCTGTAGGAAGATCGAGAAAAAATACTGCTAATACAAGGGAAAAGAATATCTTACTGTGTCTTGTTTTTTTTCCTTTTTTTGCTCTGCAGGTGTAATGATTCCAAATGTAAAATTGATTCTTATACAGAACTGGGTAGGTTGCTTACAAATTGTCAATTATCTGTTACTGATTCCAAATTACATGACAAATATTTTTAAGTAGTTGATAACGTAATCTATTACATTACACATTTTAGATAATATAATCTGACTGCTTTTAGATGAATTTTAATTACTTTTAACCAATGCCATTTATCACATTTATTTAAATAGACTGCCCTGTACCATATTTGATATAAAAATACAAAGATTAACATATGTTCTATTTATTCCTGTTAGCAACATGAAGTGCATTAAACATGTCAAGGTTTAGCAAACTGGGGTTTGAGAAAGAACTGCAGGGGGTTTCCGACTTCACTGAAAGTAAACTTAAAGCTGTCAATTTGTGTAACAAGAGAAATGCATGTGCATTATTGTCTCACCTTTATTCATTTTAATAATAATAATAATAATAATAATAATAATGTATATTTAATTATTGTGCAATTCCCTGTTTCTTTTAGATAATTTAACAGATCAATGTTAGTTTTTCTCAATCGATTTGCCATTTTTCTCCAGTGCAAATTGTTCTCAAAACAATTAGCACAGCCATTCAAACACAAAATGATCTTAACCAAAGATTTCAACTTTACTGCAAAATGAAGCACTGCAGTTTTTTTCTAGTAATGCATTTATTAAAAGTAAATATTAGCACCTATAGGCATGTTCTCTATTGATTATAAAACACATTCAACTTGTAGATGCAAATATGCTAATGAAAATACATGTTTATTGCAATTTATCAAAAGGGAGTTTTGTTGAAGTTTATTCAACTTGCTTTTCATTTATATCTGGAAGAGAACTGCATTGCATTTTATCTACACTACATATTTGCTGTGCATCACAGAAGGAAAAAAAAAAAGTAAGAGGTTTGAATTCATGCTTAATAAGCTCCTGATGTCTCAACATCTCCTCAGGTCTCTTCCTTTCTGGCTGGTGTTGTTGTTCTGGAACACCATATCAACAATACTCCTGTTCTATTCAAAACGATCTTGACTGCCCACCTGAATGTTCTCAAACTTAAATTCTGAAGAATGTTTGAACATTTACAGTAAATAACAGAAGTTGGAGAGGCCATGACTTTTTACATGGTCAATTAGGGTAACTCTGATTTCATTTGAAATTCATCTGCACCTTCTACCTCTCCTTCCATTGCTTCCGCCCTGCTGTCCACTTCCTCTCTGTCTTCTCAGTTTCTCCTCGTGCTCTTTCTACTACACCAGTGCCCTCCTTTCTCATCTCTTCTCTGTTTCCTTCTCCTCTCCTCTTTTCTCACATCCTCCTCTCTTCTCATCTCTTTCTACCAGTTACACTCTTCATCTTCTCTCTCATTACACCCCTTTCTCTGCTTACTCCACCACCTTATGGACTTACACCTCTTTCTTTATCCCGTTTTTATTTATATTTGCTATTTTTTTTGTATTTTATTTTTATTTATTTATTTATTTTTATTATTATCTGCATATTTGTTGTTGCTCTTTGTAAACTTCCCCTTTTATTATTGCTCTAAAGCAATTGTGAAAAATGTGTAAACAATTAAGAAAACTGCATTTCCTGTGTTGAATGTATAATTAGCCGATTAGTTCTCAGTTTAGGGCCAGTCGAAAATACACCATGTTTATTAGATAGAATGACAAATTACAGAGTTTTGTTTGCTGTGTTTGAACAAATGGTACATATATGTTTGTGATTTGTGTAAAACCTTTTTCATATATTTTAAAGTATTGGATGGTTAACTATTGTGAAAACATCTGTGTGTTTTGTGCACATTGTTTTTGAGAAAATGATTTGCATGATTTGTAATTAGTATGAAACAAATGAAAACTTACAATCTGTTTAGGACAATTACAAAGTGTTCAGCTGACTGTGTTAACTGTTTTGAGAACAGTGACGTGAGTTTGGAGAAATGTGTCAAGTCGATTGAGAAAACTGTAATATAAACATTCTAACACTGTTTTTTACCTCCAGTACTTCAATTTCCTATGTTTTCTGTTCACTGTTATATGCACTACAGTGCAGTAGGACTTAACAGTTTTTCATAAATTCCACAATGCCTACATAATCCACTTTTTTTTTTTACTTAGATTTCCATTTAATGTAGCATGGCCAATTCAGATTCAAGTTAATGATTCTTCTTGTCTTCTCAATCCAGCCTCATTATTTCATATTCCTACTTCCCTTTTCATGTTATATAGATATTCTTAAACCCAAAGGTTGTTGTTGTTATTATTATTATTGTTGTTGTTGTTATTATTATTATTATTATTGTTGTTATTATCATGTCTTTTTTTCTGTTATGCCAAAAATCATTAGAATATTAAGTAAAGATCATGTTCCATTACAATTTTTTTCTTATTCTGAATTGCTAAAACACTTTTTTTTTTTTTTAAACCATCACTCATTTTCTCAAAACTTTAAACACAAATCCAAATGTTCAAACTAAATTCACAGAACCCCTGACTCTTCTGGCAAAATCAAACAATCGCTTCAAAACCATTTCACCCTTTACTCGAAATAAAAAAAAAAAAAAGCTTTAAATCATAGACACATTAGTCAATAATATAAGCACTACAGATCACTCATTATACACTACATCCAAAAGTGGAGAATACAGTGTCCAGTGCATGTAGGTACCGAAAAAAAAAAAAAAAATACACATATGTGTATATATTATAAAATATTTGCAATAATATATTATGTTTCAGCTTTTGAGAAGTCTGACCTCTCTTTTGAAAGTGTGAGTGCACAGATGAAGTTTAATAAACGGTCAGACTTGTAAACTGTATGTACAAAGTCCAAGGGGGTGTTTCATAAAACAAGTTTATCAAATAAGTCAGGCTTATTTCACCTAGTCTAACTTATTGTCTTCTGATTTGGCTCAAAATAAGTCAGACTAACTAAAATAAACCCGGCTTATTTGCTAAACTTGTTTTGTGAAACAGTCCCCAAGAAATATCGATCAAACCCGACCACCACGTAATTACTCCAGATTCGCCGTACTTACGACGTATTATGCAGCATAGCTCCGCCTTCGTGTGTTTCAGTTAGGTCCTGTAGGCTACTGTAAAGCTCTTCTCGCAAAACCTCGTTTTTCACAAGTTCTGTTGAACAGCATACAAGAGTGAAAACATATAACCATGTCTGGAAGAGGCAAAGGCGGCAAAGGACTCGGAAAAGGAGGCGCTAAGCGTCACCGTAAAGTTTTGCGTGATAACATCCAGGGTATCACCAAACCCGCTATCCGTCGTCTCGCTCGCCGTGGTGGTGTGAAGCGTATCTCCGGTCTGATCTACGAGGAGACTCGCGGTGTGTTGAAAGTGTTCTTGGAGAACGTGATCCGTGATGCTGTTACCTACACTGAGCACGCCAAGAGAAAGACCGTCACCGCCATGGACGTTGTATATGCTCTGAAACGCCAGGGACGCACCCTGTATGGCTTTGGAGGTTAAATCTACCTGTATGATCATACAAACCCAAAGGCTCTTTTAAGAGCCACCCACATTTCCAAAAAAAGAGTGCGTTTTATGTTGTTTTTCCGACTGAGAAAAGGTGGGAAATATAAACAAACAAACAAACAAACACAAACAATATTAAAAAATATATATATGTGTAGATATATATATATATATATATATATATATATATATATTTTTAATTGTCCTGTAGTGGTTTTACTGTTTACAAGTGTTTTATATACTGTTCTGAATGGAAGCTGTAATGGTGCCTTTTGGTCTCTACTGATAATGGGTCGGCTTCTATTCGTGACTTGTTAAATCCTGTTGGTAACAGTTACACAATCTGAGTTCTTTAAGTTTTTTATATTAAAAGAAAAGTGATTATATCACTTTATGAAACATATAGGCGTTTTTTTCTTGATCTCTAGCTTAAGTAGATATTAACTGAAATCCATGTTTTCTCCAAGAGTTAATTCAATGTGCACAATTGTGTATAAAACAAAAAAATTTTTTTCTAATAATTAAGACATTTTGAGCGGGAAAATCAGACAAAGGAAAGTGTGTGGGGGAGGAGACGGGAAACATTCAAATTTAGAAGCCTGTGATTGGCGGATTTGTCTGTCTAGCCACCCATTTCTAACCAATGAAACATGTTTCTTTCATTCATTGCGCAAAAACACGCAATCAAGACAGGAAACTCAGCCCTCTTAAATTAGCATGAGCTTTCAATAAATACCCAGTACATACTCTTAAAACTACAGTGTGGTTTATTTTGAACGAACATGCCTGAACCAGCGAAGTCCGCTCCCAAAAAGGGCTCAAAGAAGGCCGTCACCAAGACCGCCGGCAAAGGAGGGAAGAAGCGCAAGAGGTCCAGGAAGGAGAGTTATGCTATCTATGTCTACAAAGTGTTGAAACAGGTTCATCCTGATACTGGTATCTCTTCTAAGGCGATGGGAATCATGAATTCTTTCGTCAACGACATCTTCGAGCGCATCGCCGGTGAAGCTTCTCGTCTCGCTCACTACAACAAGCGCTCCACCATCACATCTAGAGAGATCCAGACCGCCGTGCGTCTGCTGCTGCCCGGTGAGCTGGCCAAACACGCCGTGTCTGAGGGCACAAAGGCCGTGACCAAGTACACCAGCTCCAAGTGAGGCGTAAACTGACTTCAACTACCCAACGGCTCTATTAAGAGCCACCCATCTTTTCGTCTAAAGAGTCTTCAGTGTTATTTTTTTTCTTTTTTTTTTTTTTTTTTTTTTTTAGTAGAGGAGATTTTAGTCTTTTTGAAAAATAACGTTACAATACGAAACGCGCCAGTAAAGTTCTAGAAATCTTTATTTTTTTTTTCTCTCCTTAACATGCTGGTTTAAAAGATGCAGTAATGTCAACTGCATTAACTCCAACATCATACATGGGGCTTGATGCCCATCATAGTGTAAATAATTCTAGTGGTTTTATTAGAATAACAAATAATTATGAAACAATAAACAGAAGTATACTCTGTGTTGCTTATTAACTTGTTGTTCAAAACAGTTAGTTTATTTCAGAGTTTGTTGAAGAATATTCAAAAGAACAACAATCATTTCTCATGTTGTTTTGTGGTTTTTATCCATCAGATAATTGTACACCGTTTTGAACACTGACAACAGTACTGTTTATGTCCTGTTTATCGGCATGTTAGAATGATTTAGAATCATGTGACACCGAAGACTAATGATGCAGAAAATACAGCACTACTAGCAGAGAGAGAGAGAGAGAAAAAACCTTTTAGTAAAATTGTAATTTATTAAGGATAAAAATCATAAATGATAATCAATACAAATCTAATAGAAAATATTTAAAATGGTCAAAGTGAGTATATATTCTCTTAAAATATTATCAAAGTATAATAATCTTCAGAAGTCAAAGACAAAAAAAAAAAAAACTAAAAACAATGGAGGCATTGGTATGCAGATATCACAAATTGCACCTTTTACATGTAAAACAACAAGAAAAATATACTGTCTATGGAAAATGAGTGTGAATGATTTACAAACCCAAAACAGAAAAAAACATGAATCTTTCTGATTATACTTAGTAATATGTCAGTGATATGAATATAAAAATGGTACAATAAAAAGAACCAGAATAATCCACAATGATTAACTAAAAATGAATATGAAAAATAAGCTTTAATTTATTTACACTGCGCAAACAAAAGTATTCATGTAACTTTATAAAGGTACAGTTGAACCACATTACTACCTTTCTGGGCCTTAAATGTGGTAGGTGCATTACTGTTTAAGCAGGGTTAGATAGCTCAGGGATTTTATCACAAATATCTTCATTTGTTTTCCAAAGATTAACAAAAGTTTTGCGAGTTTAGAATGACATGAGGGTGAGTAATTAATGACAGGATTTTTAGTTTTGGGTGAACTAACTTTTTAAGTTTCGCTGCTTCTCTCATCATTTCATTTTATCTGGACTGTCGATGGCGTAAACATATTGGTTCAGAGACATGGCACAATTCGCTCCAGCTGCTGCTGCCCTGCCAGCTTAAGTGCCCAAATAGAAATCTGCATCTAAAACCAAGAAAACAGGCCTGAGCGTCAGGGACCTCATCGTCAAGACTGTCTCTCTGCCTCTGACTGTGCCTCCAAGGAAAGAAGCAGCATGTCCCTCGCCGCCCTGAAGAAGGCTCTTTCTGCGGGTGGTTACGATGTTGAGAAGAACAACTCTTGCGTCAAGCTCACCATCATGAGTTCGGTGACCAAAGGCACCTCCGGTTCCCTTAAACTCAATAAGAGGCAAGCTGAAACCAAGAAAAAACTTGCCAAGAAAAACCCTGTGAAAGCAAAGTCTTCTGCTGCCAAGAAACCCTCCACTGTTGCAGGGAAGGCCACAAGGAGCCCCAAGAAGGTAAAGAAGCCTACAGCTGCTAAGAAAGCAACCAAGAGCCCCAAAAAGCCAAAAAACCCAGCAGCCACTTAAAAAAAACAGCCAAAAGCCCCAAGAAGTCCAAGGCAGTCAAACCAAAAAAACCAAAGCCTAAGGCAGCCAATCCTAAAAAAAAAAATTCCCAAAAACAAAATGTCTCTTTTAACAGCCACCCACATGGTACCATTGAAGAGCAACATTTTAATGATCTTAAATGCTTCTTTGGTCACATGTAAATCAACAGACACTAGGCTTGATCTGAAGTGAACATTAGAAGCTGGTTTGTGTAAGAAAAGCAAACATATGTAGACATATTTCATTGTGCGATTTTATACCTTGGTTATTTTACCTTCTTCTGCTTTAAACCTTTTTATATATATATATATATATATATATATATATATATGTAAAAGCGAATTCATTTTCTGTTTATTGATTCATTTGTTCATGACAACAGTTGAGAATGAGTGGAGGGGAGGGGTTTGGGGTTTTGGAGGGATTTGCAGTGATTGGTTTTCAACTGTGACAGACTCTGACCAATAGACGACGGGCACACTCTCTTAAAAACTGATCGTCAGACCACAAAGCTTTTATTTCTGCGTTGTTCCGCAATAACGAACACAACTTTGCAATCATGAGTGGAAGAGGTAAAACAGGAGGTAAAGCCAGAGCAAAGGCCAAGACTCGCTCATCCAGGGCCGGACTGCAGTTTCCCGTCGGTCGTGTTCACAGGCTTCTCCGCAAAGGCAACTATGCCGAGCGAGTTGGTGCTGGTGCTCCGGTTTATTTGGCCGCTGTGCTCGAGTATCTCACCGCTGAGATCTTGGAGTTGGCTGGAAACGCCGCAAGGGACAACAAGAAGACCCGTATCATCCCCCGTCACCTGCAGCTGGCGGTGCGCAACGACGAGGAGCTGAACAAACTTCTGGGCGGAGTGACCATCGCTCAGGGCGGTGTGCTGCCCAACATCCAGGCTGTGCTGCTGCCCAAGAAGACCGACAAGCCCGCCAAAACCAAATAAAGTAATTGCAGTTACATGATTATGTAAAACCCTACAAAGGCTCTTTTCAGAGCCACCCACTTTCTCTCTAAAAGCAGTTTGAATTATTTGGTTTACATAAGTATATGTAATGTCATTAGTTCTAATTTGCACTGTATAACAGAGTTATAATAAGCGTTACGAAGACGGGTGAAGACAAAAAAGTGGAACAGAGTTAACTTTGTTTTATATATATATATATATATATATATATGTATGTGCGTGTATGTATATAAATTATCCTTTAAAATTGATACACTACAATCGGAATACATAGGAACTTACAAAAAATTAATGGTAACACTTTCCACCCCACTGCCACTTTAAGTGTAGATATAAAAGTGCCTTTTCATTAGCTCTGATTCTAAGAATTTGATTGCACTGTTGATATACCGTTTAATACCATAAACCTGATTCGTGTTGTAAAAAGCGCTATAAAGGTTACTTAGTTTGACTAACAAAGCAGCCTCCTAATGATCATCTAAAGAAAATAAATAAATAAAGAAAAGAAAAAGTAGCATTTTAAGGTCCAATAATGGGACACTGAACAGACAAAATTTGGGCAGGAAAGGCAAGCCGCTGCCCCTTGTTCGAAAACATGGAAGTGATTTTCATTGGCTGCCTTGCGCTGCTACGTAAACACAATAGCCAATCAAATGCTTCTGCTGACGCGCCGCCCAATGCGGCAGGACAGTTTAAAAAGTTGCTGTACACAAAGAGCGAACTCAGTTAGTTTTAAAGAACTAGACGGAGAGATCGAGACAATGGCAAGAACTAAGCAAACCGCCCGTAAATCCACCGGTGGCAAAGCCCCGAGGAAGCAGCTCGCCACCAAAGCCGCCCGTAAAAGCGCTCCAGCCACCGGTGGCGTCAAGAAGCCTCATCGCTACAGGCCGGGTACCGTGGCTCTGCGAGAGATCCGTCGCTACCAGAAATCCACCGAGCTGCTGATTCGCAAGCTGCCCTTCCAGCGTCTGGTCCGAGAAATAGCTCAAGATTTCAAGACTGATCTGCGCTTCCAGAGCTCCGCTGTCATGGCTCTGCAGGAGTCCAGCGAGGCTTATTTGGTCGGTCTGTTTGAGGACACCAACTTGTGCGCCATCCACGCCAAGAGAGTGACCATCATGCCCAAAGATATTCAGCTGGCCCGCCGCATTCGTGGAGAGCGCGCTTAAACTCACTGCTCCTTCTAAACCCAAAGGCTCTTTTTAGAGCCGCCTAAATGCGTCTAACAAAGTAGAATTTTCTTGTATCTGCTGTGCTCGTTATAAATCTCTCAAATTCATTTTTAACACGTGACATAAAAGCGAAACAATAGCCAGAGGTTTTTCGTTAATGCAAGTGCTCTTCTGTATGAAGATCAAGAGAACAGTTTTCTTCTTGTTTCATCACTATTAAAATGATTTTTAAAAATCTTTCATTAAACTTTAGATAATAGAACAGCAATCCTAATGTTTAATAAACCTTCTAACGTTGTTTTCATCTCCAGTATTTCAGCTTCTAACGTTTGTTGTACAGTGTTATATGCTTTACAGTGCAGTAGGAGTGGATGAACAGTTTCATAAATCAATGGTCTTCAGCCAGTGTCTTGCAAAGTTTATTTCCAACCTGCTTCAGCACACCTGTCTGTGTTTTGGAATAGCTGCTTCATGTGTTTGATGAGGGTTGTAGTTAAACACTGCAGGGCATTGACACTCAAGGACTGACGTTGCCTATAATGCACTTGGATGTTCCTTTTTCCATTTATTGTAGTATGACTGATTCTGATTCTATTTATTACTAATTATTCTCGTCTTCTCATTCCAGTCTCATTATTTTGTATTCCTACTACCCTTTGAATTCTATATAGATATTGTCTGTAACTGTTTATGTCTAGTTTGGGTAAGCCATTCAATCAGATATAAGAAGACTACAGCTGAAAGGTCAACTGGTGTGCACCTGCCCAGCCTTCTACATTTGTACTAGAGGCTGACATTTTTTTCGGAAATGCCGCGGGATGGGAAACAAAATCACTAATAAGCACGGGATTGGGACGGGATTGGGACGGGATAGGAAAAAATGTCAGCGGGAGTGGGAGGGACCGGGAATCGTAACGCTATGAAACCCCACTTTATACACAAATATACCTTTTATATAAATAACTATAAATGGTATATTGTAATTTTGAACTTAATTCTTGTTGACCTTACTCTTTATGCTCTCCTTCTGTATGCTTTGCTGTGGTTGGTTAAGCAAGTGAGTTAATGACGGACAGATCGTTAACGACTGGTAATACAGCAGGACATCCAAACGCTCACCTATCATTCATCGCCCATATGGCTTTTCATCTGAAAGATGTATGTAGTAGCAAGTTTACATGGCCGCTCAATATAAAGTTAACCTAGAAAAATGTGCGCTATTGAAGTGTCAGTGCGAGTGTGGAGGCCGAATAGTAGCGCAGTACTGCATGACAGAGGCGCCGGTGCGGTCACTTGCTCTTAAAACACCGTCATTTTTGGTCATACAGATAAGAGTGATAGGCATCTTTCGAATCTGTAAAGACTCAACGTTTATTGGTGTGCACTCAGAAAAACAAGGAACCGTTGCGCTTTTGTAAACTAATTAAAGCAAAAAGGACGCGCTTTCTGCCATCTGTCTCTGTTGAGCGCGTCACTTCGAAACTCCGTGTATACTTGCTTTAGAGACAAGAAAAATGTATCTATAGAGTGAAATGTCTACTTTCAAATGGACCAATTCAATTAGGAAACGTGTGTTTGCATGAATGATTTACATGAAATTTAATGTGTGTGCAATGCACACTGTGCATTTGTTTAAGATGGCTTTCAGTTCAATAAAAAAAAAAAAAAAACTACATTTTGCATTTTTATTCAACTAATGTAAAAAAAAGTTAGGGGCATACTGTGATCTGTACTGTATGCTTTACTGTAACTGGCAGATTCCGGCCAAACACAATAAAAACATAATACGGGAGTGGGAGGGAATGGGAGTCATTCTTCCGGGATTGGGACGGGACGGGATTTTCTCCCAGTTTTTTTGTGGGATTGGGATGGGATGGGATTTTTTTTTGTGGGAGTGGGACGGGAGAGGTTTTAAAATCCACTCCCGTGTCACCCTCTAATTTGTACATCTCAGAGTTGAATAAATGGGCAAGTAACATTATCACAGACGCCTCTCACCCTGGCCACAACATGATTCTAAAATATTAATTGGAAACTATTTAGTTTCTATTAAATTACATTATTACAATTACTGGTAAATGTATAGTAAAGTGCAGTATGTATGTATGCATTTATTTATTCAACCTAAATTGTATAATTCATGTTAATGTAGGCCTTGTTTGTTTTTATTTCTGTTTTCATTTTACAAATGTATTTTAATCAAATTTTGGATAATTTATTTATTTATTTTTCATTCTTATTCAATTTTTTAACAACATTTTGTAATTATCTATTTTGTAAACATTTCAAGGACCCCTAACACATCCTTGTGGCCCCTGGGAGTCCCTTAGACTACTTGAAAACCCCTGCACTAGAACATAAAAAACAAAGCCCTCCAACTGAAACAACTATTACCACCTTTTTTTTTTTTTTTTTTTTTATTCATTCTCAGTAATAAATATATATCATGTAAATAAATGTATATATTTGTTTATAGAGGTGTTAATAGATTTTTCAATATATGTTTATAGAGGTGTTAATAGACTATTCAATGCACAAAACTGTGTAAAAAAAAAAAAAAAATATGTGCAAACACACAAGGCTCCTGAAAAAAAGAAAACAATTCCTTTTGTGTTTGAACACATGGCAAATGAAACCCCGTACTGGTTCTGATTCTCTTAATCTCAAACGTTTTGTTTTGTTTTTATTAGGTCATTCCTGATGACAGTGTTGCCAGATTGGATGGAGTATTTCCAGCCAAAAGCTCACAAAAACCCTCCCATCAAAAAAAAAAATGAACTTTAAAAATAATATCATAGAATTACTACCATGTAAATCAAGGTTGATAAGGACCATTTTAAGTCCTTAAAACAAAATAATGATGACAAAATAATATAAATATATAGATACATTTCCCTGGCAAATGGATCAAATCAGGGCTAATACATTAAAGAAAATTACCAAATATTAAAATAGCCTATGCAAGCAGACACTGTCAAAACAGCAACCAAGAAATTAACCGATACCCTCAAAAAAACGCATGCATTATTTTCACTGTCAAGAGTCAGAATAAACCAATTTAAATGAAAATAACTGCCCAATATAGCTAAGTGTTCAGGAAAAGCAGCATAATTAGCAGGTATTTCACACTCATTCATGCAGTGAAAACTGTTTCATTCATTGACACAAACTACGAGAATTAAAAAAAAAGAGGAAGTCATTCATGATCTATATATTGTAGAACATAATACAAAACAGTCAAAACTAATCGAATCCAGTAGCTTTCAAGAATATACCAATCGGGACCGTTTAAAAGATAAAAGACAGGATCATACAGACCCAGGTATTTAGTTTAGATTTTGATTCATTTATATGTGGCCTGATTTCAGAATTGAGGTAATATTAGAGACTTCATGTCATCTCGCTCCACAGGTGTAATTCACGTTTTAAGAGGTTAAGAGTCTTCAACTCTTTGCCTGGAATTCATTAGTGAATACAGTGCATTTGTAAATCACTGCACGCAAGGAAGAAAGAAAGAAAGTGTACTAAATATTAATAATTCTATATGTTTACATTATGTATACATTATGTATGGGATCTTTTTTACAAGCTGTTGAGACGTTTTAACAGGCAGTGCATACTGATCTGTCTTTGGAAAGTTTGGGTGCATAGATTGAAGTTATATAATTTATTAGGAATTTAAGAAGTCATACTTGTAAACTGTGTGCATAAAATATACTGTACGGAGCTTTGTAATAACAAATTACACCCGATTACCACATTGTTAAGCCCAAGATCCCCTGACCTCAGCCTTTGTGAAAGACAAGATTTTAAGAACGTTTTGAAGAATTGATAGATAAAGACGGACCAGACTTTACTTCCAATTTAAAGCCTTTTAAAACCCAATACTGGCGATACTGGTTGTTAAGCAAAATTATTAATTTATAATTATTTCTCTTTAACAAACAAACTGGCATTAAAACAAAATATCTAGGCATTTAAAATTAGAGGCAACCACTCTATTTTAATCATGATCCAAACAAAGATGGGACATATATGTTGCGCAAGCATTTTTTTTATTAGATTGCATGATTTCAGGATTTTCACTATTACAAAAACAGCATCATCAGTATCAGTGGATCTTGATATTAAGGATTTAGAAAGGTAAATGGTATGTAGAATTTTGAAATGCATTTATTTTATTTTATTAGTAATGCATTATTTAAAAGGAATTATCTCTTCTCCAGTTAATATTCTCAGTTAAAGAGTTCCAGGAAAAAAAAAAAAAACGCTAGGAGATATTTTATTCTGTTTTGGATAATTTTACAAATGTTTGTTATTGTGTTTTTTTTTTTGTCTTGTTTTTTCTCAGTGAGTTCAACACATTATAAAATTAATTTTGGGTTTGTCACAGATATTATTAGAGAGTTATAACAAATATGACTTTTGACAAGATAACAAAGAGTTACTGGAATAGATTTATCAGCTAAGTTAAATTTCCTAAACTGTACAGAGGAAACAGACATGAATTGTTCATAAGTTAAAGTATTCCCAAAATTAACATTTTTATAAGATGATTAATGTCTCTGTTGAATCAGTTTGTTAAAAAAAAAAGAGGGGTGATCAAACATCTCATAAGCCAATTAATCTTAAAGGTCTTATTTACATCCTCAAAATAAAGCATCTCCAGACCTCCTTCAGCCTTCTTATTAGCAAGAACCATTTTCTTTGTGATTTATTTTTCCAAATAACAGAGAAGAACAAATTATTTGCAGTTAGAATGTTTGACATACAAATATAAAGAGGGATAAGCCTCCCAGATAAACCGAGATAAGCCTTCTGCTTTGGATAATAAGGCACGTCCATAAATGGAAAAATCATGCTGTAACCAGCAATTTAATAGCAATGGAAAATTCAAGTTTGTCTATCAAGGACATTATTAGTAACAATAATTCCTAAATATTTGACAGAGGATTTCATCGAAGTGTGTATTATGTATTTATTATTTAAACTGTGTAAAGGGAGGTTTTCACAATTAGATAAATTTAAAGTTATACCAGAAGGCCTTGAAAATGTATTGATAAAGGAAATAGCATTGGGAATAAAATATGTTCTTTAAAAATAACGTAGTATCATCTTCCAATTGGGATGTCTTAAATACTTTATCAGACATTTTGAGACCTTGGATTGACCTTCATTACTAACAATACCAACTGACAATAATTGAACTACTGTATATATATATACAGTAGTTCAATTATTGTCAGTTGGTATATATATATATATATATTTTTTTTTTTTTCATATAGTTTTAAACAAGAATTCATGTTCAACTGTGTCGAAATGCTTTGAAATAAAAAAAAAAAAAAAAATAATAGCACCATCTTCTACATTCTCAGCATAGTCCAAAAGGCACTAGTCTAGTCTAATACAGTCATGTGAAAAACATAGGACACCCTATTGACTTCCATGGTTTTCCGTATCAGGACATTGTTAAAAAAACTGGTCCTTGGTTGGTCTTAAAATTTCAAAAATAAAACCTCAGATGAACAACAACACATGATAAATTGTGCCATGTCATTATTTACTGAACAAAAATAAAGCCAAAATGGAAAAGCCATGCGTGACAAAGTTAGGACACCCTTACTGTTAACATTGGAATTAAGAGGATAAATAACAGTCAAGCACTGCTAATCAAATACCTTTGATTAACTGATCATCAGCAAGTCTGAGCGCCTCTATAAAAGCATAAGCTTTGACAGTTTGCTGGTCTGGAGCCTTCAGGTGTGTGTTAACACAATGCCAAGGAGGTAAGATATCAGCAATCATCTTAGAGAAGCACTTGTTGCTGCCATCAATCTGAGAAGAGTAATACGGCCATTTCCAAACAATTTGAAGTTTATTCACAAGTGGAAGACATTTAAAACAGACACCTCTCCTTCCAGGAGTGGACGTCCCAGAAAATTCACCCCCAGATCAGACCGTGTAAAGCTCAGAGAAATGGCAGATGACCCAAGAACTACACCTCCGACTCTACAGGCCTCAGTTAACATGTTAAATCATAAAGTTCATGACAATGGCATTAGAAAACTATGGGACGAAAATGTCATGTTTGGAAGGCTTGGCAGAAGAAAGCCTCTTCTATCTAAAAAAAAAACACTGGAGCACAGTTTGAGTCTGTAAAGTTGCATCTGAACAAAACACAAGTCTTCTAGAATAATGTCCTTTGAACAGATGAGACCAACGTGGAGATGTTTGGCCATGATGCACAGCACCAAGTTTGGTGAAAATCTAAAGAGCAAATCAGCACAAACACCTCATACCAAAAGACAAGCATGCTGGAGGAGGGCTGATCATTTTGGGCTTGTTTTGTAGCCACAGGACCTGGGCACCTCACAGTCATTGAGTTGGCCATGAACTCCTCTGTATATCGATGTATTCTAGAGTCAAATGTGAGGGCATCTGTCCGACATCTAAAGTTGGGCCAAAATTGAGTCATGCAACAGGACAATGATCCCAAGCACACCAGCAAATCTACAACAGAATTGCTGAAAAGAAAAGAATCAAGGTGTTGTAATAGCCCAGTCCAAGTCCAGAGCTCATTCTGACTCAAATGCTGTGGTGAGAGCTGTGCATAAGCAAATGCCCACACACCTCAATAAACTGGAGCAACGTTGAAAAGAAGAGTGGTCCAAATTCCTCCAGAACGATGTGAGAGACTGATAAAGTCACACAGAAAATGAATGCTTCAAGTTATTGCTGCTAGAAGTGGATCTACAAGCAATTGACTCACAGGGTGTCCTAACTTTGTCACACATGGCCTTTCCCTCTTGGCTGTATTTTTCTTAAATAAATAATGACATTGTGTGATATGACATGTGATGATGTTTATCTGAGGATTTATTTTCCAAATTTTAAGACTTTCAATTTGTACCCAAAAATGTTAATAAAATTCAACAGTTAGTGTGAAAGAAAAATTCATTTTACTCATCTACTGTATGTGCTTATGGAATATTGTGTAAGGGTCTGCTTTATTTAAACCTGCTATAAGAATGACATAAGAGAAGGGTGTTAGGGCCCTAAAT
Source organism: Labeo catla (assembly GCA_012976165.1). Classification (NCBI taxonomy): domain Eukaryota; kingdom Metazoa; phylum Chordata; class Actinopteri; order Cypriniformes; family Cyprinidae; genus Labeo; species Labeo catla. The sequence goes on from VONZ01000691.1 coordinate 23,454, forward strand.
ATAAAGATTTGATTCTTGGGAGTATGACGTAGCAGAATGTAGTTATCTGACTCTTACTATGTGTGGAAAGTTACCAGTTAGGAGATGTAGCCTTGAAGGCTGGGAAAGAGATATAAGTTGGAGTGAGCCCTCCCTTCTTGGTCGCACTCTGCAGTAAAAAAATATAAAAAATATAAAATATATAAGTATAAAAGACATTTGACTGAGTTTGTCTCTTACTTTGGTGAGAGTCGGTTTTATTTTGCCACAACAGTTAGCCTGTCTATACCAGGAGATTTCTCTCTCTTTTTTTTTCATTCTAAGAAGGGCATCTTTAATCTTAAGAAGGGTTATGTTCGAATCACATGATTTTTATTTATTTATTTATTTATTTATTTTTTCACAATTAAATAGATCAAATTTAGAGGTACATAAATTATTGTAAAATGACAAAAAAAATAATCTGAAATATTTTAGGTCTATACTTCCATTAATGTTTAAAGTAGCTAAAGTATTCCATCTAAAATTTATTTTCACTAAAAAAAAAAAAAAAAACCTCTTCTAGCAATTTCACCCTTGACCGGATAAAAGCACCTTTAGCTAGATTAAGGTAGATCAGATCTAGTCGAAATTGAATTTTATGTAATTCAACTTCATCTTCTTTAGTAAGAATTTGCTTCTGTTCCAAAATACATCAATTATTGAGTATTTCTATTTCCTTACATTTGTTGATTTTTTAAATTATTCTTTAGTACATTTAATAGCAATCTTTCTGACATTATATTTGAAAAAAATCCCAATTATTTTTAAAACCTTCCTTTAAGCCTCCAAAAATATTGTTGGCAATATTTTAACACATGTATTAAAATGAGCATTTTACAAGATTATTATTAGTAAACTTCCAGAACCCTCTTAGACCAGAAATCCCTTTTTGAGCCTATAATAGTTCAAAATAGTTCTAAAAGAAATAAGCTTATGATTGGTTAATGGGGCATGTCTATGAACAATTTCCATAACATGTTGTAAAGCCAAGTTAGAAATTAGGAACAAGCCAATTCTAGACTGCCAAGATTTGCTTTTGTTAGACCATGCATAATCTAATTTCTCAGAGTTACAGAAACGCCACGTATCAGCAAGTAATAAGTTGGAACAAAAAGATAGAAAGCTGGATTGAGCAGCAGGTTGAAGGTAACGAAAAGGGCAGATTCCCACTGTCTTGGATTCTCGGTCCTGGAATGAATGACGTTTATGGTAAATTGCTGCACAGCTCCGCCTTCGCGTGTTTCATTTAGGTCCTGACTGCAAAACCCTTCTCACACGACTTCAGATTTTATATAATCAACGTAGAAGCTTGAAGAGTGGAAACCATGTCAGGAAGAGGCAAAGGTGGCAAAGGACTCGGAAAAGGAGGCGCTAAGCGTCACCGTAAAGTTTTGCGTGATAACATCCAGGGCATCACCAAACCCGCCATCCGTCGTCTCGCTCGCCGTGGTGGTGTTAAGCGTATCTCCGGTCTGATCTACGAGGAGACTCGCGGTGTATTGAAGGTGTTTTTGGAGAACGTGATCCGTGATGCTGTTACCTACACTGAGCACGCCAAGAGAAAGACCGTCACCGCCATGGACGTGGTGTACGCTCTGAAACGCCAGGGACGCACCCTGTATGGTTTTGGAGGTTAAACATATCCTTATTGTCATAATCCCCCTACGGCTCTTTTAAGAGCCACCCAAATTTTCAAAAAGAGTGAGTTTTTGATGTGTTTTTTTTTTTTAATTTTGTTTTGTGGTTGTTTAGAAATAAAGACGGTTATGCGGACACAAAGCCACACCTAATTATTTTGGGTTTTATGAGAGCTAGTATCTAGACGTACTGATGTACCTTATGCCAGATTCTGTATCTAAGTGTAATAATAATCATAAAACAGATTTAAGTTTTTATTATGCTTGTGGGATATATATACTTTTTTCATGTTTAGTTCACTTGTTCTCAAAATATTATCCTATATTAATCTTATATATTAAATAAATCTATATTAATATGTGACCCTGGACCACAAAACCAGTCTTATGTTGCACGGGTATATTTGTAGCAATACCCCAAAGTACACTGAATGGGTCAAATTTATCGATTTTTCTTTTCTGCCAAAAAAATCATTAGGATATTAAGTAAAGATCATGTTCCATGAAGATATTTTGTAAATTTCCCAGTGTAAATATATCAAAACTTAATTTTTGATTAGTAATATGCATTGCTCAGGACTTAATTTGGACAACGTTCAAGGTGATTTTCTCAATATTTAGATTTTTTTTTTGCACCATCTGATTCTAGTTTTTTAAATAGTTGTCAAATATTGTCCCATCATAACAAACCATACATCAGTGGAAAGCTTATTTATTCTGCTTTCATATGATGTATAAATCTCAGTTTGGAGAAATTTAAACTTGACTGGTTATGTGGTCCAGGGTCACATCCCGAAACATCGTGAGAGGCAAAGGCCGTTCATTCATTTCACACTGGCTCCCGGAAGGCTTTATATTGATACTGATGCCCGGAGTTTATACATTTATCCGCTTTATCTAAAGAGTCGTCAAATTCTGCAAAACATCGTGTAATTTCAATAATCAATTTAAAGTTCTTTATCGCCACGATTATCACAAAGGCAGCATGAGCGGGAAAGTCACACACAGAAGTTGTCTGTCCAGCTGCCCTGTTTTGACCAATGAAACAGGCTTTCGTCATACATAGCGCGAACCACGCAATCTGAAATCGATGACCCAGCCCTCTGAAATTAGCATGAGCTTTCAATAAATACCCGGTACATGCATCTAAGCTGTTATATTGTGTCGTTCATCACGAGCTAACATGCCTGATCCAGCGAAGACTGCGCCCAAAAAGGGCTCAAAGAAGGCCGTCACCAAGCCCGCCGGCAAAGGAGGAAAGAAGCGCAAGAGATCCAGGAAAGAGAGCTATGCTATCTACGTCTACAAAGTGTTGAAGCAGGTTCATCCTGATACTGGTATTTCTTCTAAGGCGATGGGAATCATGAATTCTTTCGTCAACGACATCTTCGAGCGCATCGCCGGTGAAGCTTCTCGTCTCGCTCACTACAACAAGCGCTCCACCATCACATCTAGAGAGATCCAGACCGCCGTGCGTCTGCTGCTGCCCGGTGAGCTGGCCAAACACGCCGTGTCTGAGGGCACAAAGGCTGTGACCAAGTACACCAGCTCCAAGTGAGGTGTAATCTGACTTTAAGTTTCCCAACGGCTCTTTTAAGAGCCACCCATGTTTTCATTTAAAGGGCTTTCAATGTTTTGATATTGGTGGGTGCTTTTAGCACTTTAAGTAAAAATAAATTCTCTGTATATAAGTTACTGTCCCACAAATACCAGCTGTCCTCCTGTATAATGATGTCCTAATTATGTGGTGGTGATTTTTTTTTTTTTTTTTTTTTTAATTTGAAGGAGGGGAAAAAAAAAAAAATCGATAAGAATGTGTACTTCAGTGTGAAACCCGCCTCTCTTCTCACATGAACGTGTGTAGCAAATGTAATAACTGCACATAATGTATTAAATATTACATTATTGTCTTAAAAATTGTAGTGTAATAATTCTCTGAAAACGTAGTAAAATTTTGAGCTAATAGTGTATTACACTGGCAAATTATTACAATATAAAACCATTATAAACTGATTTTTAAAAATAAAAACATTGGCTATACTTACCAAATGCACCAGATTTAAATATTAATGCTATTATTATTATTATTATTATTATAAATATACTTCTCCTATACATAAGCCAAATTGTGTCCCTCGCCCCTGCTACAATTAAAAAGCACTTCAGGAAGCAAACTGTAAAATAGTTTAAGGAATGAATAAATTAATGAATTAAAAAAAAAAAAATATATATATATATATATATAGTAATGCATAGATGCTTATGTGTTCACATTCTAAATACAATAGCTAAAACACATAAGTAGACCAATAAAAATGACAGGTTTGTTTTCAAAATAACTTACATTTTCCATGCACTTATCAGTAGCAGATTGAAATGAAGAAGCTGGCAGGGGAGGGGTTTGGAGTTTTTGGAGGGACGCGCAGTGATTGGTTTACCACCGTGACAGACTCTAACCAATAGAGGACAAGCACTCTCTCTTAAAAAGTGTTCAAGCAACAACGTTATTATTTCGATATTGATCAGAAATAGTAACTACAACGGTTCAATAATGAGTGGAAGAGGCAAAACCGGAGGCAAAGTCAGAGCAAAGGCTAAAACCCGCTCATCAAGGGCAGGACTGCAGTTTCCCGTCGGTCGTGTTCACAGGCTCCTCCGTAAAGGAAACTATGCCGAGCGAGTTGGTGCTGGTGCTCCAGTTTATTTGGCCGCTGTGCTCGAGTATCTGACTGCTGAGATCTTGGAGTTGGCTGGAAACGCCGCAAGGGACAACAAGAAGACCCGTATCATCCCCCGTCACCTGCAGCTGGCGGTGCGCAACGACGAGGAGCTGAACAAGCTTCTGGGCGGAGTGACCATCGCTCAGGGCGGTGTGCTGCCCAACATCCAGGCTGTACTGCTGCCCAAGAAAACCGAGAAGGCCGCCAAAACCAAGTAAATGAATTGCAGTTATAAGGTTATATGAAACCCCACAAAGGCTCTTTTTAGAGCCACTCACTTTTTCTATAAGAGCAGTTTGAATTATTCGGTTTTCATATGTGTGTGTGTGTGTGTGTGTGTGTGTGTGTGTGTGTGTGTGTGTGTGTATACAGTGGGTGCAGAAAGTATTCAGACCACCTTAAATTTTTCACTCTTTGGGTGCTGTGTGTACATTAATGAGGGAGCAGTGCAGTGCAGTGCAGTAGGACTTGATCAACCGTTTCATAAATCAGAGGTTTTTAGCCCTGCCCCTGGGGACCCACTTTCTTGCAAAGTTTATTTCCAACCTGCTTCAGCAGACCTGTCTGATTTCAAGCAATCTTGAAGAGCCTGAATAGAAAATTCCTTTCATTGTAATTAACAGCATGAAGTGCTTTATACATTATATTACATTAAGGTTTCCCAATTTAAGGTTTGTAAAGGAACTGCAGGGGATTGAAGTTTAATAAAAGGCTAATAAGTAATTAAATTACAACATGTAAAATGAAAACAAATCATTTTAAAATAGCAATCAAAATAATACACTTACTAAAAAAGATGAACTATTTTATGTTTACCTGAACTGTAAACATGCATATGTGATACTTAATTAAAATATTTATTTTTAAATCTTAATAATAATAATAATAATAGTATTTTTAAATCTTACACTCTAAAAAGTGCTGTGTTAAAAAATAACCCAACCTTAACCCAGCTGCTGGGTAACTATGGGACAGAACACGCGTTGGGTTGTTTATTTGACCGAACCAGTGGGTCGGGTTTATTGTGCTGCTGGGTTAAACATAACCTAAACATACAACCGTAAACATCAATTTAATGAGTTTTATTTCTTTTTAAAACAATTTTCAAATGGGTGCAGCTGTCACACATTTTATCCAACCATTACATACACATAAAACAACAATTTTAGTAGATCAGTTGCTTTAAAACACAAATCTGTGTAAACTAGGTACTGTAGATTATGATTCTTTGTCAAAATTGCAGCAGCAGAACACTCAAAAATTAATTATTACCACATGACAATCATTCCGAACACTGTGCTATTAAAACTAAGCCAAACAAAGTGTCCACCAGACAATACATATGACAATTTAAAACATGTTACAAGTGGCCAGAAAAAACTGTTGGCCTTAAAAAATTCACACATGAAGATTTATGCCTATCAATATAATATACTGCAAGCTGGAGAAATTCCCAGGCAACGAGTCTACTTCAGTGGCACAGCCCGTAACAATGGCGAAGGTCTGGGATGTCGTCGTCTCGTCCCCAAGGCACAAATCCACCATGCTGGTCCACACCTGTTAATTATACGACACTTAGTCTTGAAGACACTTAGGCCTGAAAAAATGCTCATTTTAGAAGAAAATTTCAAACTGCACATTTTTAGTCTTTTACATCTGAACACTTCATACAGTGGTGGCCAAAATGATTGGAACACTAGTATTTTCACCAGCTAAAAAAGGTTTTTTTTTTTTTTTTTGCTGCAGTGTCAGTGGGAAATATCAGTTTGCATTTCCAAAAATGTAGGCTTTCAGAATTCTGTGGTTGTGGTTCTGTGGACCTTTCCTCCAGAATGGGCAGGACTTTGAAAGCACTCTCCCCTTTAGCATCTAAACCATGAGAATAATACAGTGCAAACTGTGAAACTTATCTCACAATCAAAACAACACATTGAAACACTTTCATATGATTTTTTTGTTTGTTTTTTTTTTTTGTTTGTTTTTTTATTCCTTTAAATAATGAAATTATAATAAAAATTATAATGGTATTAATGCAAATGAATCCCCGACCCCATTCAACTACTGCAGGTTAAGTTTAGGTATGGGGTGGGATTCAGGGATGTAGAATATGCTCATACAGAATAAGGCATCAGTATGTGCTTTAGAAGTACTAATTAACAGTCAATACACAAACTAACAAGCAACTAATTAAGTGTTACTGTACCATTGTATTTACCAGTTGATGTGTCAAATACAGTTGAATTTTGTTTCTATAGATTGACATATTATAAGAAATACCTTACCTGAAGTCATGTCACACAGCTTAATGCACCTTTCTATCTTGCTGGGCACAGGCAACAATTTGGTCTGCAATTGTAGCCCAGTCTTCAGAAAGTCTGCCTCTGAATGTAGCTTCCTGAAGTCTTGCGAAATCTGATCAAATTTGAAAAAAAAACAAAAAACAAAAAAACAAATGGGGTTAAATAAGTTAAAGCTTTTAAATGTTAGATTTATTGTTTGATTTTATTGCCATACCGATAACTATGGTTATTTTAATGAAAAGATCAAATTCTAAAACAAATCATGGTTATTGAATGATATAACTTACCTTCAAAGGTTTTAACCAGGGTCTTCTCTATTACAAAGCTGTCAATCTTCACCAGCAAGAACCTCACATATCTAGAACGAAATTTAAGATTTAGAAAATCAGAATTTCACAGAACTGTTTTTACAATGACTTATTGTATATAGAAAGCAGGTTAAAGCGTTTACATGCAGCACAATCATTTAAACACAGATCAGTTCTATTATGCTGATATCGCGAGAAAGTTTCTCAAGCATTTTAATATCGCGAGATCTTGTAAACGTTTAAAAAAAAAAAAAAAAAAATTAAAATTAAACCAGTTTGATTGAATTGTTGTAAAACTTCAGAGTTAGAACACAAATACTGTATGCACTGGAGCGTTTGTCAAACACGGTGTTCTTGCATGCTATGATTTTAAAATGGACCACTGCTTTGATGTCTTAATTATGACACGATTCTATATTATACGGAACGGTTGGCAAAGGCAACCCAAGCTACCACCTCACCACTGAACTGCATTTATGTCAATTTCTCTGTATCAGAGCCTCCCCTGACCTCCCCTCGCGTATGAAAAGCAGCGTTTCCTTTTAAACATATTTAAAAGGAAGCCCGCGCCACTGTTCTGACTGCATCACTGTCGTTACCGGGTGTTTTTAGGGGATATTTGCATTTACTCACATGCGATTAAATTAGCTATTCATGTGGTAGACTGTCACGATTTTGGATAATGCAGGACTCGATGCGTAACAGAGGGGATTTAGAAGCGGGTACACGCAAAGCCAAATGATAAAGAAGTGGACATAAGCCGTGTACCTGCGTATACCCTGCATTACACCACTGCTTATACACCACGAGAGTTATTAAAGTAAGGTGCATAGCGTAGCTAATGCAGCTACCTGAGGAAAAAAAAAAGACGGCGAAAATGCACAACATAATAATGACGGATCTATCGTTGGATTCGGCACGTCGCAGACATTGACTTGAAAAAATATGGCCTTAAAAGATCAATGTTAGTACGAAATGACATAATTCTGACAAAACATTACAACGCCTTGCAGTATGCAGACAGTAACTGAACTCACCCCGTATTTCTGACCTATGCCTGGTTTCATGAAGCGTTAAAAAAGGGACATGTGTAACGTTACTGTATATAAATAAAACTTTGCACGTGCACACACACAACTTTTTATTTAATTTATTTAAAGCGATTGTTGAGGCAAAAAAAATACCTCACTATAGGCTGCTACTTAACGTTCGTTAATCATTCACAGAATAAAACGCTGATTATGAGTATTTTAAAATGTAATTTACTTTATAAGTACTCAAATTTTTAAATCTGATTACGTAATTGCACTGTAAACAATGAAGCTGAACAAACAAACAACAAACAAACAAGTAAATAAATAAATAAATAAATAAACAAACAAACTATGGGGCATTTCCAGGAACATGGTATGATATTAAAGTTCAGATTTCCTTTCTTCCAATATGCCAAAAAATACAAAATTTGATGTGGAATTAGAACATGTAAAACAACATTTTTACATTTGGTCTCAGACTTTTAAACAGACTTTTAAACAGACTTTTAAACAGACTTTTAAACAGTGACAAATCCTTAAATTTAGACATTAAACCTGTTATTTGGTAAACAAAAAGTTATATACAGTGAGTGAAACAAACAAACAAACAAAACAAAACAAAACAAAACAACTGTTATGGATCTAATGGGGCATTTTTTGTTGTACAGTAAAATATTACTGTAAATCTAACTTTAATGTAGGCTACAATTTTTTGAAAACGTGTCTTTTACAGCGAAAACCATAAATTGAATTTGTGTTACATTCAAATTTGTCCTGTTTTCTAAGATTACTGACATACATTAGGTTTTATGTTACATGCTATGTTGTTAAAATAATGTTTATTTTTTCTTACCTTCATGGTATTTTTTATGACACTGCACAAGCCACACAATCATACAATTATATTTGTATTTATATTTGTGATAAACTTTGGTTCATTGGTTCATCATGTTGCCTTTTATCACCTGTGATTTGTACATTAGAAAGCTAAAACAAACCATTTTAATAATTTGTTGTATAATTTGGTGAAACATACATTTTTACACATTTTCCAAGAAAGGGTACATTTCATGACGATTTGTGAGTTGTTTAGTAACTGTTTTATACACAAAAACAATCTTTTTTTTTTTTTCTTACATGATTGCGATTATCAGACATTTTGAGCGGGAAAGTCAGAGAAAAGATATGTGTGGAAGAGGCGATGGGAAGTATTAACAAATTTAAAAGCCTGTGATTGGTGGATGTGTCTGTCTAGCCACCCATTTCTAAAAGCAGGTTCATCCTGATACCGGTATCTCCTCTAAGGGGATGGGAATCATGAATTCTTTTATCAACGACATCTTTTTGCTCACTACGACAAGTGCTCCACGATCACCATCTAGAGAAATCCAGACCACCGTGCGTCTGCTGCTGCCCGGTGAGCTGGCCAAAACACGCCGTGTCTGAGGGCACAAAGTCTGTGACTGTCACACCTCTGTGGACTGTTTCATTGGTTTTTCCCTTGTATGCCCTTATTTGGTCTTTACTGTTCCGTTTTCTATTATGATGTCATTGTTTAATTATTAATCATTTGGTCTCATTAGCCTGTGTATTTAAGTTTGGTTCAGTTCCTCATTTGTTTGTCGGGTCTTGAAGTCATCTAAAGTCTTTTTGTGATTAATATTATTTTATTATTTTTTTTTTTTGCGTGTGGATTCCCTGCTGTTCCTGTTCGTTCCTGTGTATGGATTATATTATTATTAAAGTGCATGTTCCTGATTTCCTCGTCTCTGCTCCTCATTCCCGCACGTGACAGTGACCAAGTACACCAGCTTTAAGTGAGGGGTGAACTTATTTCAACTACCCCACAGGCTCTTAAAAGAGCCACCCATCTTCTCGTCTAAGGAGCTGTCAATGTTTAAATATGTTTGTGGTATTAAGTTTTACTAGAGGTCATAGCATCTTTGCATATAAAAATAAATACACAGAACACGCATCACATCCCTAGTAACAAATTATTTCTAGGCGCTGTGACATTAGTTACATTCACTTCAACATTGTTGTTTTTCATCATAGTGTATAACTCTAACAAATAATGGAGCGATCACCAGAAGTGTACTGCGTGTTACATATTATTCACACTTTTCGTTAAAAAGTTTTTTTATTATGTTATTATTATTTATGAAGAATAGACCATTCAAATGAACAGTGTTTATTTACCATGTTGTTATTTTGTGTTTTCTATTCATCAAATAAATGTACTTCTAAAATACTGGGTACGATTTATATCATGTTTATCAGATTGCTGTATAATGATGCTGAAAATATGCCAGTGCAGAAATAAATTGCATTTTAAATATATTCAAACAGAGAACATAGATAGATAGATAGATAGATAGATAGTGGCTGTTTGTGTGGATCATCAGTGACCCCGCCGCCTCCACCAGAATCACTACAATGAGACTGATTCTGCTAGTGCTCTTCTGTGCTGTGATTAAAAAAATGAAATGGTCACTTACACTAAAATCTTCTTAAAGAGAGCAAACTTCATGACTGCTTCTTAACATAATTAAGCACTTTGTAATGTCATTTTTCGCTAATTGCGTTAAACATACTAAAGCACATGTAAAGTTTTGATTATAATATTAACTGTAATGTGATATTTCAGTAAATAATTCAAATTAATAATACAATTTAATAGTACTAAATTGCATCTCTAACATTACAACTATGAAATTACAGATCTATTTAAATACATAAACAAGTTAAAGTGTACTGCCAAACATACTGACAAGCATTTAGCTAGCTGTTACAAGACTTAACATAGTGTAACTCCTTTAAGATGTTACTTACCTGATATTACTTACCTGGTGAGTTTATTATTCAAATCATAAGCATAACAGGAAGAGTTATTATTTCCAGATTGTTTTCCCATTAAAACAACACATTTTTGTGTATTTTCACAATCACATAGTATTTTTATTGTGGCACACAGGTGTAATGTATTTATAGATGAATCACAGCAGTGACAGGAAACACTGGGGCCATGAGAGGATCTTCTGATGCAGCTGTGACAGATTCCTCTCAGACTAGAGCGGCTTTAGCAGGAACCTCTGGGACCAGGGAGGTTGAGAGAGGAGCTCTGGGACTGAAGCAGTCTTGAACACCAGCTCTGGCTGAGGCTACGACAGCAAACACTGGGGCGGCCTTGACTGGAGCTTCCTTGGTGTTCTTTCCCATCAGTAATGGAAACTTTGTGGTGGACATGACATGGGGTAGTGTGACCCGATCGATCATTTTTAGAATCCTTTGGGAAGCTTTGCAATTTGAGCTGTCATGACACAGAGCTCTGAAACAATAGCAGGTTCTGGGGAGCAGCAGGAACCTTCAGGCCAGGACCTTCAGCTCTGGGACCAAGGTGGATCTGAAAAGATACCCTGTTGAGTGACATCTGTGATGCCTGTGACTGACCTCTCTGACCTCAGCAGGTTCTGGAGCAGCAGCATTTAGGGCAGCATTCACATTGATTTCTGGAGCCGCCCTGATTTCCTGTGGCAGCAACCCTTGGAGCTCCAGTGAGGGACCTCAGGGACCTCAGGGATCTGGACGCCAGTGGAAGGAACCTCTGAGGGGCAGTGAGAGCGGGCTTGACAGGGAGCTCTGGCATGCTCTGGGTGACTCCATAGCTGATAATATGATTGGATTTAACTAACTAAAACTAAACAAACTATTTACAACTCACATCCCTAGGCAAGTAGTTCCGCAAGACGCTAAAACTACAGCCTCAAGCCAAGGTACCAGATGCAACCAAGGCCTGCCAGCCCCGCAAGACACTAAGGCTGGAGAGATGGAGAGCTAACTACCTAAAACTAAACTAACTATTTACAATATGTACACATCCCTAGGCATGTAGTTCAGCAAGACGCTAAAACTACTGCCTCAAGCCAAGGCGCCAAACGCAACCAAGGCCTGCCAGCCCCGCAAGACGCTAAGGCTGGAGGGATGGAGGGGCCACCTGTGTCAGCCCGCCAGACACAAGACTGACCCTCTTCACCATGACCTACAGGACCTGAAACACAGTTATACCAATTATATAAATTACACAAACATACTTCATATGTTAAATAAATAAATAAATAAATAAATAAATAAATAAAAATACAAAGTAACATCTGTGCAGTGTATATGATTGATTATATGACAGTTGCAGTAGGTATTCTGATTAAACTAAATAAAAAATAAACAACCAATCAAATGCCAATAAATCTTCAAAATCATTGTAGCCTATCTTAGACTTACCTTGAACCAGTCATGGGAGAGCATCTCCTCCAGATGAACTCTCTGCTCTGGGTCACTCTTTAAGCAACCGCGAATAAAACGGCAGCATTCTGTGCAGAAAAATGTCTAATTATTTCCTTCAACTTCACACCTGCTCTCTAAACTGTGAGAAATTCCTGCATTATCCATAAGGCCATTATTTATGCATCATTTCACTGTTCACTGATTAAGATTAAGATTGCAATTGGTCGTCTTTGTTGTAATGAAGTTCTTACCATCCGAGAAGCCCGGCTCAGTCCAGACATCAGCGTCCATTAATTTTATGTCGCTGCTGTACGGGTAACGGTTGGTCATCATGGTGAACAGCAACACCCCCAGTGACCATACCGTTGCCTGCTTCCCGTGGTACTCGCCCTTTGTAAAGTACTCGGGAGGGCAGAAATTTGCTGTCCCTGGATGAAAGAGTTTGTCACATGTCTAAGTTTGCTTTACCACTTTTCTCACTATATTATGACTGAAATGGCATTTAATTTTAGTCAACAAAAACAACATTAATGATTGGCTTTCTTCTTCAGAGAACGTTGTGACTACATTAAGATCTTGCTGTGTCCCGTCTGATTAATACATGCTGTAACTGGTCACTAGAGTTTAAGTCCCAAACTACATGTTTGAGAGATAATACATACCACTGAAGAAGATGTAGGGTGAGCTTTTTAGGAGGTCTCCAACACCGAAGTCAATCAGTTTGACCTCCATGGTCTCAGTGTTGACCAGGAGGTTGGACATTTTTATGTCCCGATGGAAGACCCCCCGGGAACAGCAAACCACAGCAGCTTTAGTCGCCTGCTGCATGAAATGGCGCACCAACGCCTCACTGAAGAGGTCGTCATGATGCTCCCAAAAATCATGCATGTCCATGCATGGCGAGGGACGCTCTAAGACCATGATGTACTGGTCGGGATGGTCCTGCCAGTCCAGCAGCTCAATGATGTGGCGACAGCGGGGGCCTTGATTGGCCATGACTGTCAAAGCCACCTCTGCAGGAACTGGACTGGGATGGTCAGGCTACAATAAAGACAGATTTTTTTGATGGTAAGATGGGTGAGGTTTCTCAAAGAAGGATTTAGCTCAGTCTGTTTGTCTATTGAAATATCTGTACTCAGTGTTTTACATACATCTAAAATGTTATAACATGCTAACATTGAATGAGAGGAGATGACAGTCTACTTACAAGGCTGAGGTACGGCTCGTTTTCTTCCTTCTCTGTGAATTTCACAGCCACCTGAAGGCCGTCCTCAATGCGGGTCCCTGCGAAGACAGAGCCACATCCTCCTTCCCCCAACTTCTCGCCAATGGCATAGGTCCAGCAAATGGGCTCTATTATAAGATAAGTAGTTATAGTTTTTATTTATTTTATTTTTTTTTATTTTAAGTGCACACTGCAGGACTATATAAGTGAACTGCCAATGTTCATGTATATAGTGAAAAAAGCCAAATGGTAATGTTACAGTAGTTACAGCTGCATTATTTAAAGCATAAATTATCCTTTATACATGTACAAAAATAATATTTGTAAGAAGTGTGTGGGTGTTATATTTTGGGTAATAACTGTAAACTCACCCCCGTTTCTCGTGATCTCGTCACAGTCCAGACGTCTCAGCAGATGTGATGGACTTTCATCTGCTGACGGACTGACTGGACTGTCCTGATCTTGAGGCTGGACGTCCTCTGTTTGCTGGTCCTCGGCAGTGGGGGGAACTTCAGGAGCACTTAAAGGAGCTTCCTGATGATCACTGTCCTCTACAGAACAGATGACGTCCTGTAGAGAAGTCTGATCTAAAGAGAGCAATATCAACCAAAAGGTTGCTTTAATCAACTAATAGCAAGAAAGTATTACATACTCATATAAATTTTTTATTTAAGGGCTATTTGTGATCGCTTAAAATCTTGAAATATTAAATTTCTTCAAACCATGTTAACCATAACACATATAGTGAAATGAGTCATCATTGTTCTGCATTTGTATAATGTTTGATAATGATGATGTGGGTTTTTATATGTGTGTGTAAATGACTGAGAATTTTTTTTTTATGTTCAGAGCTCATTATTTACCATCAGGACAGCTCCTGGATGGGGTCCCATCAGTGCCCTGGTCCTCCTCACCCTGTTCCACCTGCTCACCCTGAGCTTTGGTGGATTTGGGGCGAGACAAACAACAGAAGAAAGAGGCAAACCTCCGAAACCTCCTCTTTTTCTGCTTCTTCTTCTTTGTCTTGTCTCCCCCTCTCTCCTTCCTCTCCTGCCCGCCTCCATCACCGGTACCCACAGGCGTCTCGTCAGGACGAGGATGGAGCTCCGCCGTGTGGTCGGTGGGTGTCAGTGTTGTGCGAGGATTGACACCGTCCACACACTGACCTCCTCTCTCCGCTTTCTCTCTACGAGATACTCGCTGTCCCATGATAATACGATCAACAACGCTATCAACAACTGCAAACTCACGGTCAACACTGTTGATAACACACTCCTAACTCGCCACAAAGTGAACAGTGAGTTTCGCGCTTTATATAGTCCCGCCGAAAGTTCTAAGTTCCTTTATGATATCATGAGTCAAGCACAGCTGAAATTCTGTGTTAGAATGTTTTTATTCGAAACTGCAGCAGAGGATCTTTTGTAATTAAACTTTTGCCTCATAGATTTTTCATATCTATGTTTTTTTTTAATTACTCTTGCTGAATTATTTTCTTAATAAGTCCTATTTTTATAATTATAAGTATGATAAAGATTACTTTTTCATATGGGCAGATCATGCCGAATTAAATAAATCATGTTAGTTTGCCCAAGGCTCTGGTTTGGCTATGATGATCCTTTTTAGGTTAGCATATTTTTCAGGTTCCGATAAGCAGGCTTTACACAGCAGCACCAGAAAGCATTTGGATAAATACACATTTCATATCATAAAATAGATAAGTGAAGTCAGTTATTGTTGTGGAATGAAGTGAAAGAGAGTGAGCCATTTATTTTGCCTAAAAAGCAAGTAGAGAATGAGTATGCTGACAAAATAACAAGGGAAACAATACACTTCTAATATAGAGATGCAGGGGATTTCCAAATATATAAACTGCACTGTTTCTGAGTTTTGCCATTGTAAGTATCCTAATGATCCAGCAGGTGGCGCTACCGTGACAGTACAGTTGTTTACAGTCGCTAGCATCTATTCCCAATGCATGTCACGTTTTCAAAACTCTTGACAGTTTTCTAACTAACTTTAAGCTTGGCACAGAAGTTAATTTAATGTTCAAAATGCACTAAAACTTCCAATCCACTTCATACAAGACTGAAATCAAGTCATGCTTCCATAACACCAGCACATAACAGAAGCTTGTTACCCAAACTGACTGTGGCTTGTTTTAAGAAGTTGTATGTTTGTAATTGATTTAAATGTATAGTATATAGACAGTAGCATGTTTACCCACCATGCAAAGCACGCAATTGCATGGGGCCCCCCGTCTACGGCCCTCGCGATTTCTCCAAAGGACTTCTGCTTAGGTCTGCTTAAACACACCCCTGTATATAGAATGATATTCTTTGATTTGCGACACTCAATTCATTAAATGATAATCCGATTCCTCTAAGAAGCCTTGTAGTGAAGCCTCTCTTCCATTGACATCCATCCAAAGAAAACGGCCTCCTTTCCTGTCTCCTTTCTCACATACTGCCAGACCGGAAACATTAACTTTAGCCGTTACACTTTTTTCGGCTAATGGTTGTAAGCTTGCCTTCTAGTGGCTTTGGTTTCTACTAATCCTGAAGACCCTGATTAGCTGTATCAGGTGTGTTTGATTAGGATTGGAGCTAAACTGTGCAGAGCTGTGGCCCTCCAGGAATTTTTTGAGACCAATGACTTAAAGTACATACAGCTGAAGTCAAAAGTTTACATACACCTTGCAGAATCTACAAAATGTTATTTTACCAAAAAAAAAAAAAAGCAATCATACAAATGTCATGTTATTTTATTATTATTATTATTATTATTATTATTATTATTATTTTTATTTAGTACTTTCCCGAATATTCAACACAAAAGAAGTTTACATGTAGTCCACAAGAGAATTTATAAAAATGACCCTGTTCAAGAGTTACAATGACTGTATGATTTTGAGATCCATCTTTTCACACTGAGGACAACTGAGGAACTCATATAAAACCATTACAGAAGGTTCAAACACTCACTGATGCTGTAAAAGGAAAAACAATGCATAAAGAGCCAGGGGGTGAAAACTTTTGAACAGAATGAAAAGGTGTGTGTGTAATTGCATACGAGTCCCTCAGTTGTCCTCAGTGTGAAAAGACAGAATTTGTGGGACCTGAAGGATTTTTCTGAAGAACAGTGGGCAGTTTAACTGTTCAGGACAAACAAGGGACTCATGAACAACTATCACTAAACTAAAAAAACACAGCTGTGGATCATTCCGGTAACAACATAGTATTAAAAATCAAGTGTATGTAAACTTTTGAACAGGGTCATTTTTATAAATTCAACTATTAGTTTCTCTTGTGGACTATATGTAAACATCTTTTATGTGAAATATCTTATTCAGGTCAGTACTAAATAAAAAATAACATGGATAACCACCTTGCTAAGTGTAAATAAGAGTAAATAGCTTAAAAAATGTGAATAAACGTGAATAATCTGTTAAACAATGTTTGTATCTTTTTTATTATTTCAGCACATGCTGTAGATGCGTTTTTTACATAGATAAACAAAAATACTGGATGTTTTAATGATACCTTTTGCTCATACTTTATGCTTTTATAATGACAGTTATATGCATTACTACAGTCCTGAAGAAAAAATAATATAAAAACATGAATAAAGAGGAAGGAAATCTATGTTACTAACTTGATTAACTTTTTCCTTGGACTGAATCATATGAACTCTGACCTGTGACTTAACAGTCTGTTTGAAAAAAATGTAAATGATTTTCTCACCTTCAAGCCATCCTAGGTGCATATGACTTTCTTCTTTCAGACAAATACAGCTGGAGTTACATTAAAAATGTTCTGGCTCTTCCAAGCTTTATAATGACAGTGAATGGCTGTTAAGATTTTGAGGTCCAATAAAGTACATCCATTCATCATAAAAGTGCTCCACACAGCTCCAGGGGTTTAATAAAGGCCTTCTAAACTGAATTTATACATTTGTGTAAGAACAAATTGAATGAACACCAAAATTTAAAAAGTTTTTTTTTTCCTTCTTCTTTTTTTGCTATTTGTAATAGTTCAAAAACTACTTTATTTATTTATTTATTTTTTATTTTTTATTTTTTATCTTGTCCTAGACAGTTTGTCTGATTTTTTTTTTTACCAAAATTGGCCCAGATTATCTTTAGTCCATGCTGGCAAAAAAATTATGGAATTCAAACTGATTAGTCAAACCATTCTCGAATAACGCATGAACAAATTCTATGAAGAGCATGCAAAAATGGATGTGAGGCTATAACTCTGTAACGGTGTTGCATATTGACAATTTGTATGGGGAATTCTGTAGATATATCATAAACCAGCTCGTACACTTCCAGTGAAGCTCATTTTATATGTGCTATATATAGGTGGAGACTCTTGAGACTCCTCTCCTGCCTCGTTCTCATCAGAAACTGAGAAAAATAATAATTGCAACATCGCAAATAATGATAGTAGAATGAACATTCAGTTTCATAATATTTACCAAATATAATTTAAATGCCAAGCCTGGTAATCCCAGGAGAGTACCTAGACATGTAGCTGTACATTTAAATGCTGACAGCTAAACACTATCATAACTGTTTAGGGTAACGTTAGCTAGCTAGCGATGCTTCTCAGGGACATCTTAATAGTAATCTTGATAATCAATAACTTCCTTGGACTAAATCATATGAGCTCTGACCTGTGACATAACAGTCTGTTTGAAAAAAATGTAAATTATTTTCTCACCTTCAAGCCATCCTAGGTGCATAGGATTTTCTTCTTTCAGACTCATGACTGAGCTGGCTTGTTTAAAACAAGGAAGTAATCCGTGCACAAAGACTATAGAATATCCAAGACTTGTCACTCGTATAGTTTTGAATGGGGAAAGATGCAGCGCTCAATATGGCCACAAACCCCCGCCTTCTGAATGAAAAAGCCAATTGTTGATTAGTAAAGTAACTGTAGCTGCCGTAGAACGCACGCGCACTGGCTGATCTGGCCTGAAAAATAAGCTTTTGTTTTATGCTATTGGACCTTAAGGAGCAATATTTATGAGGCAGTTCTTGTCAGATTTCATTGGTGATTTGAAATCTGAAATTTAATCATAAGCTTGGTGAACAGTTTTGGAGAATTTGATGTTTCCCCATTCAAAGAAATAGGAGCTGCACTTGCCTACTCATAGGGTGACCACCCGGCCACAGGGCTGTTGCAGGACATAGATGTGATTTTGCGGGGCAATGTGGGACACATGTGAGACTGCTACATTTTGTACTGTTATGGTATGTAAACACTGATTACATCCATTGTCCATTGTGTTTCTGAGTGCGCACATGCAAGTGAGAGAAAGCACTTTTTGTTTTTTTGTTTTTTCCCGAGAATCCACGTGTGAGAGAAGAGATTTATGCTTTCACATTCTGATGTGCCCCGCATTACAATAATGTGCTCTAGACATTTGCCATTAAAATAACGACATAGTAACCGCCTCAAACGAAGTATTAAAATAAAAGGAAAGTCGCATCTGAAAGATGCATCGATTTTTTAAAATCGGTTAAAATGAATAGACGTGCGGGACAAGGGGTGAAAATGCTGTGCAGTACAACGCAAAGCGGGACAGGTGGTCACCCTGCCTACCCACGAGGCATTTCAAAGATGGCCGCCGAGTGAAATGACTTGCCTTAAAGGAACACACCGTTAGCATCTCACTCGATCTAACGCTCTAATCTGATTCAATGATCTATGCTAAGCTATTAGCAAAAAAAGTGGAGTGTTCCTTTAAAGAGACTTTGTCTGTGCATATGGTCAATGGACGTTTTTCAAGGTACGCGTTCGGAAACTGGAAGCATCGAATAGTTTTGAATAGTTTCGTTCAGTTTAAATCATTTCATGATTTAAATGGGGGCGTGCAAGCTGCATATACACAATACTTCAGAGACAGACCAGCTTTTTATTTAAAAAATGCAAGAATAGCATGCAAAAAAAAACAAAAACAAAAAAAAAAACACATCACATTAAAGAGTAACAAAGCTTATGTCATAAAAGATTAACCACTAGACTGTACAAATTATCCAGAAATAATGTTAGCATTACTTTCGTGCACTTACTTTACTTTTCGATACAGTATTAGATCAAATTGGAGTTGTTCAAATAAATATTATATTTTTCATTCCAAAGTTACCAGAGTTACCACACACACACACACACACACACACACACGTGTGTGTGTGTGTGTGTGTGTGTGCACCTGGTATTTATCACGTTATGGGGACCAAATGTCCCCACAAGGATAGTAATACCAGTAAATTTTGACCTTGTGGGGACATTTGTGAGGTCCCCATAAGGAAACAGGCTTATAAATCATGCAGAAAGAGTTTTTTTGAGAAAGTAAAAGTGTGCACAGTCTCCTGTGAGGGCTAATTCTGACTTTTTCCCTCAGAATTACGAGTTCACATCTCACAATGCTCACTTTTTTCCTTGCAATTGCATGTTAACTAGCGATTACAAACTACAAACTTTTTTTTTTTTCTCAGAATTGTGAAATATCAACTTGAAATTGTGAGAGAAAAAGTAAGAACTGCAGGACATAAACTCACAAATCTGGCTTTTTCTCAGAACTGTGTGAAATAAAGTCAGAATTGTGAGATATACTTTTTTTCTGAGAAAAAAAGTAAAAATGCTGAGAAATAAAGTCTTAATTCTGAATTTATATATTGCAAATCGCAAATCACACAGATCTGACTTTATAACTCGCAATTGAGAGTTTATATCTCGCAATTCTGAAAAGTAATTGTAACTTATCTCACAATTCAGATTTTTTTTCTCAGAATTGTGAGATGCAGTTCTGAGAAATAAAGTTAGAACTGTGAGTTTATATGCATAACTCAACTGGTAATTTTGTCATGAAAT
Organism: Labeo catla; assembly: GCA_012976165.1. Taxonomy (NCBI): domain Eukaryota; kingdom Metazoa; phylum Chordata; class Actinopteri; order Cypriniformes; family Cyprinidae; genus Labeo; species Labeo catla. Next base: position 43,858 of record VONZ01000691.1, read on the forward strand.
TCTGACTTTATAACTTGGAGTTTATATCAATTCTGAGAAAAAAAAAAGTGAGTTTATATCTTGCAATTCTGTCTTTATAACTTGCAATTGGGAGTTTATATCTCAATTCTGAAAAAAAAAGTCAGAATTGGGAGTTTGTATCACAATTCTGAAAGATAATTGCAACTTTTTATCTCACAATTCTGACTTTTTTCTCACAATTGCGTGTTACAAACTCACGATTCTTTTTCTCAGAATTGTGAGATATAAACTCAAAATTGCGAGATATAAACTCGCAAATCTGACTTTTCTCAAATAATTATAATTATAAATAATTTTTTGCTATTGTGTGAATAATATGGATTCATGTAATCTATAAAAAAAGTAACTGTAATCTGATTATGAATATTTTAAAATGTAATTTAATCTAATTACAGGTACTTACTTTTTGGAATCTGATTACGTAATCCAGAAAAAAAAGTGGATATATTGTATTAGCAATGAAACACCTGTGCAGATTCTTATCTAATTTCCTGCTTCTTTCAAATAATTTAACAACATAATGTTAATATGTTTATTAGTTAGACGTTATAAATCGCTGTTCACTAGAACATCACAAAAAAAAGCTGATTCTCTTTATCTCAAAGATTTTGCCACGTTTTATATTATATTATGTTTCTTTTGAGAAGTCTGACCGCTCTTTGGAAAGTTTGGGTGCACAGATTAAGATAAATTGTGAACGATTTAACAAACAGTCAGACCTGTAAACTATGTAGAAAACATACTGTAGAGAACCCTAGATTCTCCTAGATTTTCCGTACTGAAACTAATGACGTGTATCGTATGATGTTGCGTAGCTCCGCCTTCGTGTGTTTCAGTTAGGTCCTGTAGGTTACTGTAAAGCTCTTCGCGCACGACCTCATTTTTCACAAGTTCTGTTGTGTAGCATAGGAACGTGAGAAATTGAAACCATGTCTGGAAGAGGCAAAGGCGGTAAAGGACTCGGAAAAGGAGGCGCTAAGCGTCATCGCAAAGTTTTGCGTGATAACATCCAGGGCATCACCAAACCCGCCATCCGTCGTCTCGCTCGTCGTGGTGGTGTGAAGCGTATCTCCGGTCTGATCTACGAGGAGACTCGCGGTGTCCTGAAAGTGTTCTTGGAGAACGTGATCCGTGATGCTGTTACCTACACTGAGCACGCCAAGAGAAAGACCGTCACCGCCATGGATGTTGTGTACGCTCTGAAACGCCAGGGACGTACCTTGTATGGTTTTGGAGGTTAACCATACCCGTACCATCATACGAACCCAAAGGCTCTTTTAAGAGCCACCCACGTTTTCAGTGAAAAGAGTTCATTTCGTGTTATGTGAGTTGTTTAGTGACAACACAAACACACTGTCTTTCTCTTGCTTTTTTTTTTTTCCCTTCTTCTAAGGCACGTTTATTAAAGATGCTTCAATGTTTAGTTGAACTATGGTCTAATCCTGGTTTAATCTAAGGTTTATCTATGAAACTAGACCGCAAAGGCATTTTTAATTTTCATTGGTGTTTAAATAATTTTTGATATTTTTGCTGAACTCCGTGTTTTTTCTGAGAGTTAATGTATAAAACAAACAAGTTTATGCTTTTTTTACTTCTTTCTTCATGATTGGTGATTATCAGACATTTTGAGCGGCAAAATCAAGGCAGAAAAACGAGCACTCCCAAAAAATAAATAAATATCACTGCTTGTTTCTTTTGACAACAAAACGGCTCTTTTAAGAGCCACCCACTTGATACGATTAAAAAACAATATTTTAATTAAAATTAATTTAATTAAATGCTTATTGAGACGTTTAAGAGAGAGTGTAAACTCAGGGAGCTTGTCTGCTTTTATATCAGTAAAATACAATCCACAATACATTATATTATTTACTACGTCTAAAACATGTATTGATGATTACCATTTATTCACATGAGTATCTTAAATATAATATTTGAAACATTAACTGATTGGACGCATGTAGCTGAATTATCGGATGCTAGGCTTGATTTGAAAATAATATCAGAGGCTACTTTAAAAAAAAAAAAGTTTGCTTTTCCAGTGTTTATGTGGACATTTATTTTAATGCATGATTGTGTAACCTTGGTTATTTTATCTTCTTCTGCATTAAACACATTTTGTAAGTAAAATCTTTTAAAAATTCTGTTCATTCATAATGACTACACATGAGAATGAGTAGGCTGGCAGAGAGAGGAGGGGTTTTGGAGTTTTTGAAGGGACGTGCAGTGATTGGTTTTCAACTGTGACTAACTCTGGTCAAAGGACGAGGAGGACGGTCTCTTAAAAACTAATGGTCAGGCTATAACACCTTATTTCTACGTTTGAAAGCAGTAATAGCAACATTAACCCTTTAACTGTCACCCCCCATTTTTTAAAATAGGCATGAAAGTGCACCATCCAAACTTAAATTGTTGTAATTCATGAACACTTTGGAATACAGATCTAAGCTTGGTCTCTCTATAAAGAAGACAGTCAGCAGATTATGCCAGAAGTGTAATTTTTTTTTAGTTACAGAAGTTTAAATTTACTAAAAAGAAAATGCACTACACCATTTTTATTTTATTTTATTTTATATAAAATACATATTTTACAAAACATTTACATACATACATTTACCCTAAATTTGATATCAAATTGAAGCCTTTTGTCTAAATAAGTTATGTTCCAAATTTGAAGTTGATATGAAAAAAAATTGAGGTTCCTGTAAAAGTTTGTTTAGGGCGTAATACCACAGCCACCGGGTGCCATACGAACTCTATATATTTTTTTTTAAATGCATTTTTCTGTCACAAACGTCTACATTTTTCTGTCAATTTTACTTCTATCACAAAAAAAAACAAAAAAAAAAACAAATATGAAATCCTGAGACTCAGACCTTTCCAATGACATGTTTTTGTCAAGATTATAAAAAGTATGGATTCTAAAAGACCATAATGCATTTTGTAATATGACACTTGACACCGCTGCTAAGGGGGAGGAGACCGCCAAAAGATTTTACAGTACCATTTCCATAGTAACATAATGTCTGATTTCAAAATGGTCACAGGATGATTCTTGGGCTTCTAAGCTTTCAAATGATATATAATTTATGATGATTACTAAAATATTTGATAGAGAAAAAAGACAGCGAAAAAAAAGATCGCCAAGCGTGACAGTTAATTGTATGGTGACAGTTAAAGGGTTAATTAAATAATGAGTGGAAGAGGTAAAACTGGAGGCAAAGCCGGAGCAAAGGATAAGACTCGCTCATCCAGGGCCGGACTGCAGTTTCCCGTCGGCCGTGTTCACAGGCTTCTCCGTAAAGGCAACTATGCCGAGCGTGTTGGTGCTGGTGCTCCAGTTTATTTGGCCGCTGTGCTCGAGTATCTCACCGCTGAGATCTTGGAGTTGGCTGGAAACGCCGCAAGGGACAACAAGAAGACCCGTATCATCCCCCGTCACCTGCAGCTGGCGGTGCGCAACGACGAAGAGCTGAACAAGCTTCTGGGCGGAGTGACCATCGCTCAGGGCGGTGTTCTGCCCAAAATGCAGCCTGCGTTGTGGCCTAAGAAGTAAATAAGCTAAAACTTGATTACTGTACAAAACGCCCAAAGGCTCTTTTCAGAGCCACCTACTTTTCTACTTTTGGTGCGATTTCATGACTTAGTAGTTTTGAACTGCTTTGCTCTCTTTTACTCCATTATTCTACTGTTATATATATATATATATATATATTTGTTTTTTTTTTTTGTTTTTTTTAAATCGAGGGTTGTGCTCAACTAACTTACACAGCATGCTTGCTAATACTGTAGGTCTGTCAGGCACTCTCAAGTCCACTTACACTTATACTCTCGCTATCTGCTCGTAACCATTTAATGAAATATCGATGTACACAGCAGTAGAAATTGGCATTTTATTCTTGAACTTCACTGACAACAGTCTCCTTCACACATTGCCACATATGCAACAGCGTTTTGTAACTACACTTTTAGTTCTGACTTTCAAAACTTTCAGTCTGAGAGTGCAACTAACACTAGCAATATAGAAATAAATGAAATGCAATTGTTTATGCCAGTGGAAGTAATAACGTTCAGGGACAGCTAGCCAGAAACAAATAAATAAATAAAATAAAATGAAACTGTCTTCACTGAAAATAAGATTAAAGTAAATAGTGATGGTTTATAATCACTTCGCATGTAGTTATGCGTGCTAACATGTATGGATATTAATCTAACCAACCAAAGTGACAATTCAATCAAATAATATTTCTTATGGAAGGACATGTCAGAAGTGAAAATAAATAAAACTGAAAAAGCTGAAAGCTGGGCAAAGTATATCAGTATCACAGATGTGTTCACAAACAGTTGCTCGGGTAATATTTTTAAAGAATTTGAAAGAAATTTATGTTATTTCTGATTAACTATTTATGAGGTAATTTCCGACTATCAACACAGCTATTCCAGAAAGATATAAGGAAGAATCTCTGGCTATCCTAGCTCCGCCTTCATATGTTTCAACTAGGTCCTATAAGCGATTGTTAATCTCCTCTTGCAAGATTTTTAGAATCCAGACATTCTGTTGTGAGATATAAAATAATTAAATCGCACTTCTTTATGGTTTCGGAGGTTGAACATTACTCTATACTGTCTATACAAACCCAGCGGCTCTTTTAAGAGCCACCCACATTTCTAAAAGGAGTATATCTGTTATTACGATTATTGTCATTTTAAATTATGTTATCTTCATGCATAGTTAGGGGTCTCTTCTTTTAACCTTAATAAATAATATTGTATGAAAAAGTAAATGGCTTTCGTAAATGCTGAATTATCGTTACTTGTTAAACAATCATTTTGACTTTTCTAAACTGAAATTAATTTTCAAGTGACTTTTATTAACTGAAGTTGTTCTCAAGGTGGGTATGTTAAGAAATGCTTCCCATGTATCCACTCTCTATCTACAAGAATTCCGTTTCAGCGTTTAAAACGCAACACAGTGAAACAGTTTAGAAAACAGTGGCTCCCATAACGTAAACGGGAAAATAAAAACAATGAAACAGGAAGGATTTTTAGGGGTGGAGACTATGGAGCATACGTGTCTGTTCAGCCCGCGTTTTCCCTCCAATGAAATATGTGCTATGCAGTCCTTCCGTAAATGTACCCAATCAGAGAGAAGATACTCCAGCCATTTTATATTGGAAAGAGCGCGAAGCAGAGTTAGACCATGTGTGTGTACAAAAGACGAAGTTTAAGGAGAGGTATTATTTTTTCCTGTTTTGGTTTTTAACGCAGATCTGACTATTCTTACCCGAAGAGCGCTTTATTCATATGCTAATGATTTTATATGAGGTGCAGACTCACGTTAAACGCCCCACGGTATAAATCTGGCAGCACATTTTAGCTTTATTCACCTTTCGTCGATGGAAAACACACGCGAGGGAGCTTTCCAGACCACTATGGACAGCGAGGAAGAGTTTTCATTTTCTTCTTCTTCTTCTTCTTCTTCTTCTTCTTCTTCTTCTTCTTCTTCTTCTTCTTCTTCTTCTTCTTCTTCTTCTTCTTCAGAAGACGAACATTTGGAGGATGAACGCTTGTATTTTAAGAAGCGATTTCATCTAAAAGAAGCAATCGTTTGTATTGAGTAAGTCATTTATTCTTTCTCACGTTATGTATTAGAAAAGGTCGCGCATGCTTGTATAGCTGCTTCAGGACTGTTTTCAAACTGAAATGAACCAGTTTGCAATTGTATAAGTGAAACGTGTTGTTCTGTGGACTTTGCATGACATCTGTTTTACAAAGCACGTAACAATGTAAATGTTATATAAAGCAACACGGTTAAAAAAAAAAAAAAAAAAAAAAAAAGATAATACAGCTAACCATGTGAAAATAAACCACAGTTTTACTACAAAAAAAGGATACTATTCGTAATAGTATTCCAGGCTGCAGTTGGTTACATTTTGGACGATGTTCCAGTTAAAATACTGCATGGTTAACGAAACTTAACTGGAAACATTTACACCTAATCAGATATCTGCGAACACAAAGTGTTTATCACAAAGTGTTTATACATATTGTATTTATATCGATGCCCCATCAGCAGACATTTAAAGCGCGCATCCCTTCCATAGGCCTATGATTGCCCATCACATATGCATGCACTGGTATTTTACCTTTGACTATCTAAGCTAAGGAATGTTTACAGCTTCTTTTTTACCTTCTTTTTAGGAATGTGGCACCTTTACTTGCATCTCACACAAGTGCAGCACGCAAACGGCGTTCAGTTTTCAGTGCTGTGGAGAATCTTAACGAGTAAGTGTGCATTTACCAGCTATTTTAAAGTTGATAGTTTACTTTTATTTACATAATACACACAAATTATACACGTTTGTAAATCTCTTCTTTTAAAGGAGAAGTTAACTTCCAGAACAAAAATTTACAGATAATTTACTCACCTCCTTGTCATCCAAGATGTTTGTCTCTTTCTTTTTCTTTCTTTTTCTTTCTTTCTTTCTTTCTTTCTTCAGTCGTAAAGAAATTGTTTGCTGAGAAAAATGTTCCAGAATTCTTCATTCTCCATTTAGTGGATTTCTATGGTGCCTGAGAGTTTGAACTTGCAAAATGTAGTTTAAATGCAGCTTCAAAAGGCTCTAAATGATCCCAGCTGAGGAAGAAGGGCCTTATCTAGTGAAATGATTGGTCTTTTTTAATTTTGAACAAATCTTTAATGTGACTCGGGGAGTGATTCGTTCAGTTGCACATGCACAACATCCTATTAGGTTTTGTACTGGATTTAGTTCACCTGTTTCGAGTCTTCAGGTTTTTCGAGTCATTCGTTCATCTTATGGGGCTGTCACGTGATGCTGATTTTGCTAAAATTAACTAAATGACTCGTTAATTTTGCTGAACGAGACTCAAAGGTCCAATTCGGTAAAATGATCCAAACTTTCCATCACTATTACAAATCACGTCTAAGTTCATTGTCTGTGTATTCCGGCTAAAAAAGGTACAGTATGGCGAAAAACTCCATCTTATTTTGTCCTACAACTTCAGAATCGTCCGACATGTTGTACCTTTTTGTTTGTAAACAGCGTTTGACTTGCTTGGAATTCCTACAAATGCGTAATCACTTGGTCTGTAGTTCCGCCTATGTTCGGCGTGACCTTTCAACATGATTCAATAGTACATGAGCGTGCATCCCAGAGCCTGTGCTACAAGAGCTTTTGTACTTAAAAGGTTTATTTTCCAAAAAAAATGACAGATCGTTTCGCTAGATAAGACCCTTCTTCCTCGACTGGGATAATTTAGAGCCTTTGAAGCTGCATTCAAACGACATTTTGGAAGTTCAAAATCGGGGGCACAATTGAAGTCCATTATATGGAGAAAAATCCTGCAATGTTTTCCTCAAAAACCATAATTTCTTTACGACTGAAGACAGAAAGACATGTACATCTTGGATGACAAGGGGGTGAGTAAATTATTTGTGAATTGCTGTTCTGGAAGTGGACTTCTCCTTTAATGAGTGGGTGATACATCAGTGTTAGTGATTGATAATACTGTTTTGATCCTATTGTCAGCATGTTCACATTTGCTTGCTCCATTTACAGATGTGAGAATGACGGCGACCAAATGCCTGTTGCAAAGAAAGCCAAGACTCTTTCATGGAAAGCAGAGACTGAAGTTGACAAGGTTCCACAGACTCTGAGATTCCTGCCTGCACGGGAACCTGGACCACAGTTGAGTCCTGCTGACTCGCACTCTCCCATGAGTCTTTTCAAGCTGTTTTTCACAGAGAGCGCTGTGGAAAATCTGTGCCACAACACAAATGTTCAGGCTGCCAGGGCAATTGCAAAGGGCCACAAGTACAAATGGACAGATGTCAGTGTTGATGACATGTATCGCTACATTGGACTCATTTTCTACATGGCCACGGTGAAGATGAGCTCCATCGCTGACTATTGGCGGCAAGACAATCTGTTCTCTCTGCCTTTTCCGGCCACAGTTATGTCAAGGGATAGATACCGCACCATTTCATGGAACGTGCACTTAAGTCACCCAGATGCAGACAAGGAAAACGACAGAAAGAGGGGCACAGCCGAACATGACCGTCTTTTCAGGATCAAACCCCTCATGGACACTATCAGTCTTGCGTGCAAATCCTTCTATCATCCTAGAAGAAATTTAGCTGTAAATGAGAGAATGGTGGCGTGCAGAACAAATAGAGAATTGACACGGTTCACAACAGTTAAGCAAACAAAGTTCAAGTTTTTTGAGCTTTCAGACTCATCAAATGGATATACTGTGGACTTTTCTGTCTACACAGGCAAGAATAGTTTTCCCACAGACCGTGGGCTTTCGTATGATGTTGTGATGTCTCTCTTAGACAATAAAGTTTTGGGCTCTGGGTATCATGTGTACATGGATGATTTCTACACAAGTCCAAGGCTCCTAACAGACTTGTTTACTATGAAGTTTGGTGCTTGTGGAACTTACAGAGACCACAGGAAGGACTTCCCAAAGACCACAGCTAATTCACTGACCAGAAACTCCAGCAGGGGATCCATCAGGTGGATTCGGGATGGGCCTCTTGTGTGTGTGAAGTGGATGGACACGCAAGTGGTGTCTGTTTGTTCCACCATCCATGCTGCCTATACAGGAGAGCGTGTGCAAAAGAGAGTCAAAGAACAAGATACGTGGAAGACAAAGTCTTTTCCATGTCCTGCACCCGTGACTGCATACAACCAGCACATGGGGGGTGTTGACCTGTCCGATCAGCTCTTGCAGTACTACGCCGCACAGCACAAAACCATGAAGTGGTACAGAAAAATCTTTCTACACTTCTTGGACATTGCTGCCACCAACGCTTTCATATTGCACAAAGAGCTGTACGGCAACATGAGCCACAGTCAGTTCATGGAAGAGCTTATTGCAGAGCTCTGTGGCGTGTCACAGAAAGCAGCACCAAAACAGACCAGCACAGACCACGTGCCGGTTCCAGGAGCTGAGCTGACTTCAGACGTCAGAAGAATTGCTACCGTTGGTCGCCGGATCTGCGTGCATTGCAAAGCAGTGCGTGGCAAGAAGCAGCAAACACCTTGGAAATGCCAGGCTTGTGATGTTCATTTGTGTCTTCAGCTGAACAGAAACTGTTTTGAGGAATGGCACAAAAGTCTGTGACTGTGATGGGTCCTAAAAAAACAGATCTTGTATAATCATGCTAAATGTTTTTGCCTGAGCTTGGCCAAAATAATTTTTCAAATGTTTTACATCTAAGTGTTCATAAACAAAATCTATACAAAGGGAGGCCAAAAGCATCCAAAAAGTGACAAATGAACTACAGATTAAAAAAATACGTAAAGGAAAGAGACTTGGATACACAATGCCAATACAGTAAAAAGAACATATTACAAAACTTGTGTCTCTGTCTGTTTGAAAACTGACTTTCTTTCTTTTTTTTTTCTGACACAAATGTAAAAGTTATATTTGTTTACTTTTTAGAGTAGCACATTACTGATACTCCAATAAAGTTTTATAGACACTGAATTATAAATATGTAAATATGTGTGTGTTTTTTTTTTTTTGTTTTTTTTTTATGCTACCCATTATGGATTACATACATGCATACATACATACACATAAACACACACACACACACACATATAAATTTATCTAGAGTGGCTTACAAAAGAGCAACAAAAGCAATTACAGCCTGTGATCAGAGGAATCATTTATGATTTGCAAAATTGGACTTAGACGGCCAAAGTGCAGCCAAAAATGTAAAGTGTGCTCCTTGCTTAAATTGCAGTTTCAGGAGATGTGAGCTCATTACTATACTGTAATAGCTACGTAGAGCCTATAGTAGTTCTGACTGAAAAAAAATAAAAAATAAGGATCTGTTTTAACTATACACATTTAATACACTGAAAATGATTAGCCTTAACATAATTAATGTGAAACACTGTTTACATTACAATTACCAACTACAAGTCAGGATATTTTGTATGTATGCATTCATTCATTCATTCATTCATTCATTCATTCATTATTTTCCAATGATTAAATGTTCACACATAATTTGAACAGAAAATATCACATTATATATATATATATATATATATGTTATGTTAGCTGTTTATTTGGGCCATAATTTTGCCAAATGAAATGTACTCTTTAGGTGTTTACATAAACCTGTGTATAGGTTTCTAATATATATATATATATTAGAAACCTATACACAGGTTTATGTAAACACCTAAAGAGTACATTTCATTTGGCAAAATTATGGCCCAAATAAACAGCTAACATGCCATGTCCATTTAAAAATAAATAAATAAATAAATAATAATAATAATAATAATAATAATAATAATAATATGCATCATGCATTTTAAATAGCTACTAATCAAACATTCAGTAAACCACAAAATAGGAATTCAAGGAATTCAAATAAAATTTATTTATTTCTTCCCCTCTCTTTTGGCTGGTTCATGGTTTTTGACCCTGTGATGCACCATGGTCACTACAGTGGACAGCTGTTTGGAAGCCATTTTAAACCATGTAGCATCATGTCCTTGTAGCGTTTGGGCCAATCAGACACAATTGTTCATTTGATTTACTAAATCAATTATTCATTAAATTAACAAATAATCACAGACCCCCTCACCCAATCCACAACACTGGCTGCCGGGACATCTCCAATGGCCCACCAGGCCCCTGGTTACCATGGCAACCAGAATACCTCGGCCAGATCAGATAAACTTTACAACCTACAAGTATGTAGAGAGAATCTTCCCCTTACTTAAATCTCTCTAAAACAGAAACATACTGCTATAGATTAATACTTTTATTCATTCACAGACAAACCTTTCTTTGATCTTCCTATTGCACATAGCCCCAGGTCATTGTGTATAGTATTACTGCCTTGTAATTTAGTGTTTTTCATTGTGCACTTTTATATGTATTTGTTATGATAGATCTCTAGTGTAGTATAACTTACCAATGCCATCTTTGGTCTCTTTGAATTTTTATTTTGATCATCTAAATGATGGTGTATATTATATGTTGATACCTTTGCGACATATTAGTGTTTTGAACATCCTTAGTAGTTTTGCATCAACACCCAACTGAATTACATATGCAATTCGATTGTAAACGAGCTGCAAAATCTTCCGATTGCTGCCCGTTTGGAGGAACCCACGGGGAGCCTGAGCTGGCACAGGGCGTGCCTGGCGGGCCCGACAGGCCCCAACCTATAGAGCTGTGGCTCTCAACCACAAAGAGCCAGACATTTTCACTCAACCCTAGAATTCATCTTCATGGAAATGTCCTCGAACAGACATTTCTCTCTTCTGTGTTTTTTTTTTTTTAGTTTTTTCACCGTCTGACATGAGTTCTTTTAAAACCTAAGAGGATGAGGAGGATGAGCTAGAACTTGTTCAGGACTTCTCTAAGTTGCGCCAGGCCTTGCGGCCTTGTCTTTCCATTCCCAAAGATCACAGGACTTCAGCTGGGTCCCTCTCAGCTCTTGGTTCTTCTTCACTTTTCACATGGGAAGAAACTCCCAGTCACCATCGAGTCAGAACATCTTTGGAGTTCATCACTCTTCAGACCCAGAAGAACGTGATCACGATTCCAAAACCACCACTGCTCCAAACCATCAAGACTTTCACCCGAGACTGCATTCGGACACTTGTTCAACGACCAAGGCAATGCAAGTATCGTACATTTAACTAAACAAAACAAAACAGAGGTTAGTATAAGCTGTAGACAGCACTAATGGTTTCACTCAGGTGGCTAACTGACTCTTTTCATAGCTTCATTTCCTTGTCTCTCTCTAACTGCTTCTCACTGACCATTCCCCCATGTATGAGTGATTTCATGTTTGTTTGTTTAGATTAGTTATGTGTTAGTCCTTAGTTAGTAAAACTCTTGTGTACAAGTTATATGAGTTTTGATTCTGATTCTGCCTTGCAAATTAATGTCCCTTTACGATTCCGATTCGAGCTACATGCTCTAATGCAATGGTACTTTAAGAAATTTATTTGCTATGGCCAAGAAAATATAATTTCTTAGAGTTGATATAAAATTATACTGAATGTTCGCTGGGCGAACAGATTAGTTGACGGAAAATTAATCCTGCTACAGTTACTACTGGCAGCTGATATAAATAATTGTAATTAATCATAATCAATTGTAATTATTTATATACATTTCCCCTTTGAGCTAAATCGCGACATCCTAAACACCAAGTGGCAAATCCCCAAAGTGCTGTCTACAATTCCATTTAATAGTTATCTCTGTATCTTTTTTGTTTTTGTTTTTGTTTTGAGATATTACAAAATATATTTAAAATGCCAGCAGGAAATGGGGATGCACCATGTGCCTCAGGAATAAGTGTTAAATTACTGTATTTTCAGAAAACCAGACAGGTACAAAACAATATTTTTTTCAGCTAAATAGGATGTCAGAAATACTTTCATCCAGATTTTAACAATGTTTTTCTTGTCCTTTTTTTTTCTGTGATAAGGGGATATGTCCACTACAGTGGATGTCATGCACCAAAGGGTATAATTCTGCCCATGGGCTTATATATATATATATATATATATATATATATAGAGAGAGAGAGAGAGAGAGAGAGAGAGAGATTTTGCCTTATTTTGTATATATTACTAAAATTATGATATCATTTACACTTTTACTACTTTTATTGACCAAAAATATTAAATTGTCTTCAGATTTGATTGTTTATTTCAATGATTGCAATCTATATTTACTAATTAGGTCTTATAAAAATGTAAGCATGTGGGGTGAAATTATTTCCTCATGAATTTAAAGTCCAGGAACTCTCACAAAAACAGATGCCATGCAACAAAACAATAAAACTAATCTAGAGAAGAGATCTTCAAAGGGAGCAAACAACACCACCTCCCTTAAACGTTTACAACCCCCTTCCTCTCTCTTCTCTCCCCTCCCTGCATCTCACTGTTCTTCCACCAAAGCAAGAATATCTACATATCATGTGTGTTATATCTTGTAAATATGTTTTTTTTTCTCCTTCTTGTTTGGTATCATTCTAAAGGTCTCTGTGCAATTGGTAAAATGGTTTCAATTTCACAGCAGTCACTTATATTATGGGAAGGATTGAATATTTTTGTAACATTGTGTTTTGCTGCTGATGGGTGTGTTTTCCCCTTAGGGTCAGGTGAGGATCTCCAGCCAGATGTGACCCTGAGTCACGAGATCTCCTGACAAACCAAAAGGTCTTTGTGTTTTTACAGCTGATTGGAAGATTTGTTTGGTCTGGTCTGGGCATATAAGCGAAGTGACAAAACACTACTGCACAATTCTGTATTCATGTATTTTTCCTAAAGTCAGTTATGCATCTCTTACTCTAAGATTCATCTTGGAGCAATTGATGTATTTATCTGAATTCGAACCAAATTTAATTTTGAATTGGAATCTCATTGTTTAATTGTGTAATTGGCACGATACATTGTTACCTGACAAATAAAATGTTATATTTGATTTGTTCTGATCTCTTCTGAAATCATTGTGACTAGTAGAGCATGTGGAGGCTGATGCTAATTCAAATCAATGGCCAGGATAAAACAAACTGAAGGCTCAGGACTGAATGGAGCAGTAGGCATGTCATCTGAGACCTCCTGATTTCTGTCTATCACTGATGTTAGCAAGTTGTACAGGAGAAGACTAAGCAAACTACACTTTTTGTAAAAAAGTAAGCAGTAGGCGACTGGCAAAAAGGGTATTAGTCACCTACAACCTCAGACTTTTTTTTTTCACCTCACCAAAACACCTCAGCTGACATTTTTCCTAACCATTGTATGATTATTAGTGGATCTCTATGAACACCGATTTTCTAGAAGCTGCTAATCTGAAACAAGGCGAAATCACCGAGGCTGGGTATAATTTTATGTCAAATGCCCTATTACATTACATTGAATTGTCTCTTATATATGTGAGATTCTGTGGACTTTGTCACTACTATGCACTACTGTTTGTTTTATTTTCATTGTTCAATAATGTGATCTTTATTTAATTCTGAGATAAGAATTATTCAACTAAAGTAAAATGTGACTGGAAATAGTATTTTCTTTAAAAGGTTTACTTTCCTCATAAACCTTTAAAAAGAATGGTGTTATATGTTTACTAAATAACATACAATTCTTAACTGAGTTTATGACAACATTTTGCACTGTTCTTCGGGTCATCACTAACATTAGCACTGATCATGAGTGTATGAATATGGTTGTTTTCAGATTGTTGTTCTGAGGGAAGGGTGACAAAAATATTTACTCTTTCTAATCCATTTTCTGTTTCATCTAAAAAATACTATTTGTCTTAGGAAAACTACTAAGAGAGCATCTCCCTCACATATTTAGACTGACACAATGTAACACTATTATTGTAGCAACATTTTTGCTGCATTAAGTTAAAATAATTAATAAATAAATAAATAAATAAATAAATAAATAAATTCAAATATTTAACCAAAAAAAAGAAATAAAAAACAAATAAATAAAATAAAAACACACATCTTCTGCTCACCAAGACTGCATTTATTTGATCAAATACAGTAAAAACACTATAAAATGCTGAATTTTCAGCAGCCATAACTCAGAAATCATTATAATGTCCATTATAACAACAACTTTTATTTTTTAATAAAATAAAAAATAAAACAAAACAAAACAAAACAAAATAAAAATAAAATAAAAATAACACACTGCAAAAACTGTGATGCATTTTAACACAGTCACAGACTTTTGTGCCATTCCTGGAAACAGTTTCTGTTCAACTGAAGACACAAATGAACGTCACAAGCCTGGCATTTCCAAGGTGTTTGGTGCTTCTTGCCATGCACTGTTTTGCAATGCACGCAGGTCCGCCGTCCAGCAGTAGCAATTTTTCTGACATCTGAAGTCAGCTCAGCTCCTGGAACCGGCACGTGGTCTGTGCTGGTCTGTTTTGGTGCTGCTTTCTGTGACACGCCACAGAGCTCTGCAATAAGCTCTTCCATGAACTGACTGTGGCTCATGTTGCCGTACAGCTCTTTGTGCAATATGAAAGCGTTGGTGGCAGCAATGTCCAAGAAGTGTAGAAAGATTTTTCTGTACCACTTCATGGTTTTGTGCTGTGCGGCGTAGTACTGCAAGAGCTGATCGGACAGGTCAGCACCCCCCATGTGCTGGTTGTATGCGGTCACGGGTGCAGGACATGGAAAAGACTTTGTCTTCCACGTATCTTGTGCTTTGACTCTCCTTTGCACACGCTCTCCTGTACACGCAGCATGGATGGTGGAACAAACAGACACCACTTGCGTGTCCATCCACTTCACACACACAAGAGGCCCATCCCGAATCCACCTGATGGATCCCCTGCTGGAGTTTCTGGTCAGTGAATTAGCTGTGGTCTTTGGGAAGTCCTTCCTGTGGTCTCTGTAAGTTCCACAAGCACCAAACTTCATAGCAAACAAGTCTGTTAGGAGCCTTGGACTTGTGTAGAAATCATCCATGTACACATGATACCCAGAGCCCAAAACTTTACGGTCCAGGAGAGACATCACAGCATCGTATGAAAGCCCACAGTCTGTGGGAAAACTATTCTTGCCTGTGTAGACAGAAAAGTCCACAGTATATCCATTTGATGAGTCTGACAGCACAAAAAACTTGAAGCCCAGTTTTGTCGGCTTGACTTTTGTGTGCCGTGACAATCCTGTATTTGCTCTACATGCTACCAGTCTTTCATTTACAGCTAAATTTCTTCTAGGATGATAGAAGGATTTGCACGCAAGACTGATAGTGTCCATGAGGGGTTTGATCCTGAAAAGACGGTCATGTTCGGCTGTGCCCCTCTTTCTGTCGTTTTCCTTGTCTGCATCTGGGTGACTCAAGTGCACGTTCCATGAAATGGTGCGGTATCTGTCCCTTGACATAACTGTGGCGGGAAAAGGCAAAGAGAAAAGACTGTCCTGCCGCCAGTAATCAGCGACGGAGCTCATCTTTACTGTGGCCATGTAGAAAATGAGTCCAATGTAGCGATACATGTCATCAACACTGACATCTGTCCATTTGTACTTGCAGCCCTTTGCGATTGCCCTGGCAGCCTGAGCATTTGTGTTGTGGCACAGATTTTCCACAGCGCTCTCTGTGAAAAACAGCTTGAAAAGACTCACGGGAGAGTGCGAGTCAGCAGGACTCAACTGTGGTCCAGGTTCCCGTGCAGGCAGGAATCTCAGAGTCTGTGGAATCTTGTCAACTTCAGTCTCCGCTTTCCATGAAAGAGTCTTGGCTTTCTTTGCAACAGGCATTTGGTCGCCGTCATTCTCACCTCTGTTAATAAGTAAATATATAACGTCATTACAATAAGCCATTT
Organism: Labeo catla; assembly: GCA_012976165.1. Taxonomy (NCBI): domain Eukaryota; kingdom Metazoa; phylum Chordata; class Actinopteri; order Cypriniformes; family Cyprinidae; genus Labeo; species Labeo catla. The sequence goes on from VONZ01000691.1 coordinate 60,247, forward strand.
ACAGATGTGTATACTTTGTGTATTATCTCGCATTACATATATAAATATACATACAACAGACACACACACACAGCGGATAAATGCACACTTACTCTTTAAGATTCTCAACCGCGTTGAAAACTGAAAGACGCTTGTGTGCCACCCTTGTATGATGTGCACTTGAATGTTCTTTCCTAGAGAAAAATACAAATGGTTATAAACATTTATTTTCCAAGGTAACAGCACATGCAAGATGGACAATAGATGGATATAGGCCTAGAGAAACGCGCTTTATGGCTGTTAATGGGGCATCAACATCCATATGTAAAGCACTTTCAAAACATTTACACCTAAGCAGATATTTGCAAACACATTTAGGCTCGATAAAGAGGCAGTAAACACGAATCATAAGTTAACCAAAACTAGACCTTTGTAATAGTCTAAACATTCATTTTATCACGTTACATTATAGAACGTTTATTTGGTTACAGCGTTTGGTAAGACAGTTCGATAATGAAGAAAAGACAATGAATTTCAGTCATAATATGCTAGCTAATTTCAGTTTGACAGCAGGTTTGAAACAGTTTTACATTACGATCATGCCTAACCAATGATGTTAACTAATAATAAAAATTGTGCGACTCTTGTAACTAATCTGTTAGAATAAATGACTCACTCTTTAGAAATGGTCTCCTCTGCATCCTCGAAATGAAAGAGATCGTCATCAAAGTCTTCTCCTTCTTCTGATGAAAAAGTACATTCTTCTTCGCTGTCCATGGTCGTCTGAAGAGCTTCCTCGTGTGCCATCGCGATTAAAAAGTAAACAACGCTGAAATTTGCTGCCAGTTTTATAGTTTTGAAAAGGGGCGTTAACCATGAATGACTCACATCAGATGATTAGCATATGAATATGGCGCTTTTTTGGGTGGGTGTAGGCAATCAGAGTTAAAACATTAACAAAAAAAAAAAAAAAAAAAGTTTTAAGGATACCTTTCTTTCCTTGTATATTTAAAAATATTCAATAATTTACACACACACACACACACACACAGTACATTATTCTAATGTATCATATTTAATACACAAATTTCTAGGGCTTATAAATTATCAACACGAAAAACCATTTGCTGATGAACCTGCGTTATACAATCTACTTCATGCCTTCAGCCATCTGATTGAAACGTTATGCTTTTTTAATTTAAGTATTTTTACTGTGAAATTATATTTATTTATTTATTTATTTATTTATGTATGTATGTTATATGTATTCATTCATTCATTCATTCATTCATGTTAAAAAGTAAATGTCAATTTAACATACAATTATACTCAGTAATTTTACATTTGTCCAGATCTGCAGCATCTAGAAAATGGGTGTGCGTAGAGATGAACTTAACACTTAGCCTCCACGCACACAACATATCATTTATAACCCATATATATATATATATATATATATATATATATATATATATATATATATATATTTTTTTTCCTAACATTGTATAGCTACTTATATTTTCTGATTTAAAGGATTTGCCGACAACTTATAGGCATTTTATTTATCTATCTATCTATCTATCTATCTATCTATCTATCTATCTATCTCAGTGCAGAATGTGTTGATATGTGTAACAGAATATTTAATTCATGCAGCAAACATTTTAAAAATAAATACACAATAAACCCACATACACTGGTCCATAAACCCTCCCCTCAGAGAAATCAGGAAAGATTTAATACTTTGTTCATACATTATTTGTTTCGCTCACAGGCAGCATTTAAAGACATCATGGCCACCTGTAGTGGGAAAAAACTCACTCTCATAGAAAAGTTGATGTATCGACTTGTCTAAAAAATGTCTAAAAAGGTTGTTGTTAAGTGTGAGTATTGTGTTTATTTTGAAATTGTATGAATTTAATTGTTTACATTTTTCAGAATTTATTTTTTTTAGTAATTCAGTCATTAATCATTTAGTTAGTAATACTGAACTGAGTTTTTTTTTTCCTGGCATGTCTAGAAACACATAATAGCACCATTATGCAAATATAGCACCAATCTTTTTAAAGGATTTTGAAGAAAGTACAGAGAAAACATTACTTGTGGCCACATTTTGTAAATAATTTGTAACCCAAAATTAAATAAAGATCCCATTATTGAAAAACAATAGCGATGTATGGACCTTTCTTACATTTCCTGATTTCCCATAGCGGTGAATGGAAGAGTACCACAAACATATTTTTTGCATTCCCATTTGCTCAAATAGCAAAATAAAATCTACACGACAGTGTTTCCACGACTTTCAGTCAAAGGAAAAAAAAATTGAGAGAGACTGATATCGGCAGTCAGAAGAGAGAACAATGTCAAATTTTCCGTCCCTCCCATGGATGCAGCATTAGAAGCACCCTCGCATAGCGTTAGTTTTTTATGTAACTTGATGAAAAGGTGGTATAATACAATATAATAATATAATATAGTGTTATAAATGCACATACATATTTTTAAAAATCAAAATATAAAAACGTTTAAAGGATTTATGATGACGACGACAAACAGTAATGCAGTGAAATACAATTTTCAGCAGCCATAACTCCAGTCTTCATTGGGATGGTCCTTCATAAATCAACTTGATTATTATTCTTTTTTTTTTAACAATGTTGAAAATGGTTTCCACAAATAATAAGCAGCAAAAACTATAATACATTTGAACACAGTCACAGACTTTTGTGCCGTTCCTCGAAACAGTTTCTGTTCAGCTGAAGAGACAAGTGAACGTAGCGTGCCTGGCATTTCCAAGGTGTTTGCTGCTTTTTGCCATGCACTGTTTTGCAATGCACGCAGATCCGGTGACCAACCGCTTCATGGTTTTGTGCTGTGTAGCGTAGTATTGCAAGAGCTGGTTGGACAGGTCAACACAAGGCCTTCACCTTAAGATACTCAACCGCGTTGAAAACCAAAAGATGTGTGTGTGTGCCACCCTTATATGATGTGCAATTAAAGGCTCTTTCCTAAAGAAAAGTTCAAATAGTTGTAAACATTGATTGTCCGGTAACATGCCACGCATACATAAGTGATGGACAATTAATGGATATAGGCCTGTAAAGATGCGCTTTATGGCTGTTAATGGGGCATCAACATCCATATGTAAAGCACTTTCAAAACATTTACACCTAAGGAGATGTTTGCACACACATTTAGAATCCTTAAAGAAGCAGTAAACACAAATCATAAGTTAAATAATAAGTTACAAAGCTAGACCTTTGTAATAGTCTAAACATTTATTTTATCGCACTTTACATAATATGATATAATATAACTGACTTCAGTCTGGAAATAGGCCTGAAACAGCTCTGCATGTGCTAACTAATAATAAGGAATATGTGAAACTATAACTGATATGACTTACTCATCAGAAATTGTATCTGCTGAAGGATCAAAGTGCTCCTCAAAATCCAAGCGTTCATCTTCAAAGTCTTCGCCGCCTTCTGAGGAAAAAGTACATTCTTCTTCACTGTCCATGGCCCTCTGGAGAGCTTCCTTGTATGTCATCGGTTTTAGGTACACGTCTCTAATAACTTTGCCTATTGTAAAAACAAATGGCCTAACTCTTCCTAGATATTGCATGTTTCTTCTATCCTTTTTAACTTTTTAATGTTAAAAATGTTCATTTATTCATGGTTAAAGAAGTAAATATGACAGAAATTGTATTCCCCAGGATACAAAAACGTTTTTAGGGTTAACGGCACATTTCAGTGGTTCTGGAATAAGTGACTGTTTCCCACAACTTGCTTAATTGAAAATTTTTTCAAAAACTAAAGAGAGCAGACGCATATCAAGGCAAACTATCTACCCTTCTTCCAAAAAATGTGGCAGCTGTTATGATAAAAACAAGAAACGTTTATGCATACATGGATGTATATAAATCAGCTATATAAAAGGAACTTTGCAGTCGACCTTGACCCCAGACTGCCCAATCTGCTTTCTCAAATAACACATACAATGTTAAAAGAGCAGGGAGGGGGAAAATGCATAAGTAGTAAAGCATAATTTCTTTCTTTCGGGCTAGCTGTGCTAATTCCGTAAGTATATGAAGTCGTGAATCAATCGAATTCGATATATTGTTTAAAACATTCAGCAACTTCGTTTCTGTGCTAATGACTTGCTTTAAACCCAAACATAACATTTCCAAAATTCTCTTGCGAAAGCGACTGCCGTTTGTCAAAACTGCGTTTTAAGAATAGAATAGGTATTGCAGGGTTTCTGGAGGTTTTATGAGGGCAAATTTAAGACTTTTTTAAGACCTTTTTAAGACCAACTAAAGAAAATTTAAGGGAAAAAAAAAAAAAAAAATCATAGGGAAAACAATACAACATTTTCCCTAAGTATAGTTTGAGTTTTACTTTCACTTTCAAATTAGCAGCAATTCAGCATCTAGCAATTGTTTGTTTTTAGTTAGTCTGGGTTTTCCCTCTTTTCCTTGCTTTCCTTCCGTAAAAGTGCCATGCACATTTTACTTTCCCTTTCAAATTAGTAGCAATTCGGCACCAAGCAGTTGTTTGTTTTTAGTTTGTTTGAGTTTTCCCTCTTTTTTTCACTTTCCTTTAGTTTTAAGGACCGCTGCTGGCCAAATGAGTGCCCTAAGCAGAATTGTATTGTTGTGCCCCCTCCTTCATTACTGATGTTAAAAAAAAAAAAACACATAATATCCAGGGTCAAAATAGAAATTTAATAAAATATAAAAGTAAATGAATACATTACAATTAAATTGTATTATTTATAAATTACAGTTGTAGATCTAGACAGTTACCTATGACTATGATTTTATTAGGCCTAATACAGTTGTCTAATTGATTTTATTTTCTCAAGCATCCAGAAAACACACAAAAGAAAATTAAGCAGTTTTACTACAATAAAACAATGGTTAATTTTGGCAAGGGTTGTGATGTCCACATGTTTTTTGTTGAAGAAATTAAAGAGGCTGTAGCATTTCTATCACAAGATTAAGTGGATATTTGAATTAAATGTTTGGTCATTATTAAACAAGGATTTGATCGTGCTGTAAGTGTAGCAGCAACAATTATTAGGCCTTTGCAGGCATTTGTAATAATACGTAATGTACAGAAATTGTTTATTTCGTATTAGCCCACATAATGTATTTTAACAGTGTTATTTAATGAAACCATGTTTACTCTCAATTAACCGATCATTATTGGCTCACTGTTTTTATATCGGTTAATGCATTTTAAGTCATGGAAACTAGTAAGGCAGGTGCGTTGGTGGTGGTCGAATTATTACCGATATTAAAACACGTTATTAGCGTAAACAGCCGAAAAGTTTCTCGGGATTATGAACGCACCTGAAAGTGATACACGGGCGTCATCTTTGCATTTTTCGTTTTCTTTTCTCGGCGCCGGACGACTTATGATTGCAGTCAGCCGCAAACACGAGGCTACTTGAGGTGAGGGCGGGCGCGGGCGCGCCGCGAATGCGGGAATGGCGCGTTACGTGTGCTTAGCTTGCCTCCCTGGGAGTTGATGCCCTACGCAGTCTGCGTACTCTGCGCCGGTACGGCTTGTTAAAGAGTCCTGCGCATTTTACTTTCACTGCGCATTTTTACTTTACTTTAAATTAGCGGCATTAACGTAACGTACCGAACTTTTATTAACAAAACGAATAATATAATATAAAAATAATAACTTATAATATAATATAAATAATATAACATAATTACTTACACAAAGTTTAAACAGGTTTACAAAACTGAAAAACACTGTGTAACCAAATAAATAAGAAACGTAGAACGTTTAGCAAAACGAATAAGAACGCTTAAAAGCACGGCATACACCTTGCACGCTTAATATAACATTGAAAAACAAAAAAACAAACAAACAAAAAACAGTTTAAATAAATAAAATCAGCAAACACTGTGGAACCAAATAAATATCACACTTCACCTTAGATAAATGGCAGAAGTCAACAGACTTTTCAGAATCCAAAATATTTATAAAACAGGCGCTTTTGCATTTCGTTTTGAAACTCTTCTGCCATAGTCTTGTCTTTCTCACCTCTCTCTTGTCAGTCAGCTTGACTCACTTTATGTGATAAATGAAATCTGATCTGTGATGTGACTGTTGTTCGGCACACTGCATTGAGAAGCCGCGTTCAGTTTTAATTGTATTGTCTGTTCTCTAACTAAACTAAATGATTTTTATTACTGTAAAAAAAAAAATCAAAACGACAAGTTCTTCTTCGGGTGACTGACAGATGAAGCAGCACATACAGCCATCTACCGCGTATTGTTTAATGAATATTGAGCGACCTAAGCCATGTAACAGAAATTACGCTTTCGCTTCACTTTAAAATGTGAAACACCTCAGGTAACAATCCCTCACGAAAATTAATGCCATGATCATATGAATTTAAGACTTGCTGCTCTGATTTAAGACCTTTTCAAGGCCTTAATTCACGGAAAAGCGATTTAAGACTTTTTAAGACTTTTTGAAGACCCGCGGAAACCCTGTATTGTTGTACATTTTAGACAACTACTTGCACACCCATTTGTCACGTGTAGAAAGCGAGACTTGAGTCAACGAGCAGAGCGTGTTTTACAGAAATAATGGAAATTGTTCTTGCTAGACAAATTGAGGCGGCTCTGAAAAGAGCCTTTGGGTTTAGAAGGAGCAGTGGGTTTAAGCGCGCTCTCCACGAATGCGGCGGGCCAGCTGAATATCTTTGGGCATGATGGTCACTCTCTTGGCGTGGATGGCGCACAAGTTGGTGTCTTCAAACAGACCGACCAAATAAGCCTCGCTGGCCTCCTGCAGGGCCATGACCGCGGAGCTCTGGAAGCGCAGATCCGTCTTGAAATCCTGAGCGATTTCTCGGACCAGACGCTGGAAGGGCAGCTTGCGAATCAGCAGCTCGGTGGACTTCTGATAGCGACGGATCTCTCGCAGAGCCACGGTACCCGGCCTGTAACGATGAGGCTTCTTGACGCCGCCGGTGGCTGGAGCGCTTTTACGGGCGGCTTTGGTAGCGAGCTGCTTCCTCGGGGCTTTGCCACCGGTGGATTTGCGGGCGGTTTGCTTAGTTCTTGCCATTGTCACGAATTCTCTGCCTTGTTTTCTGAAACAGAATGATTTTTGTTCTCCGTGTGCAGCAACGTTTTAAACTCTACTGCTGCATAAGGCGGAGCGTCAGCAGAGGCATTTGATTGGCTATTGTGTTTTGATCGGGGGTGAGGTGGCCAACAGCAGTGCTTTTCCTGTTTTCGAACAAGCGGCGGTTCCCGCTCATTTATTCGCAGCCCCCTTATAGCCTAAAAACGCGGTTTCTACCGGCCTTTACTTTATTTGTTTATCAGAATTAAGGCTTACGGAAACGTAAGGGGCCTTTCAAATTCATTGACAACTGTTAGAACAATGAGATTCCCAAAACCAGATTCACTCTTTTTTGTGTACGCACCACGGATAAAAGGTATCATTGCAAAATGTAATTTCGAGAAGGAACAATTGTAAGAGTCCAAACAAAACAACACTGTGCAATAAAGTCTAATTATAACAAGCAGGTCAAATGCATTAAATAATTTAACGCACCCTTTTAAGGAGACAGTGGGTGGCTCTTAAAAAAAAAAAAAAAAAGCACTTCGGAGTTTTTGTACCTTTATTAAATTTAAGCTCATTTACTTCGCTTTGATTTATTGATTTTAATTTATTTTTTCCTACAATTTACAGAAAAAACTCATTACTATTATTAGCATTGTTGGCGCCACTCATGCTCAGCGTAGATACAGAGCAACTTATAGTAGAAAGTATTTAACATACCCAAACTCGGCCAAGAAATCAAATCGCTCTGATAGAAAAAGTGGGTGGCTCTGAAAAGAGCCTTTGAAATTTTCCTTTTTGTACGTTTTGTAACTTCAGCTCATTTACTTGGTTTTGGCGGGCTTGTCGGTCTTCTTGGGCAGCAGCACAGCCTGGATGTTGGGCAGCACACCGCCCTGAGCGATGGTCACTCCGCCCAGAAGTTTGTTCAGCTCCTCGTCGTTGCGCACCGCCAGCTGCAGGTGACGGGGGATGATACGGGTCTTTTTGTTGTCCCTTGCGGCGTTTCCAGCCAACTCCAAGATCTCAGCGGTGAGATACTCGAGCACAGCGGCCAAATAAACGGGAGCACCAGCACCAACGCGCTCGGCATAGTTGCCTTTGCGAAGAAGCCTGTGAACACGGCCGACGGGAAACTGCAGTCCGGCCCTGGATGAGCGGGTCTTGGCCTTTGCTCTGGCTTTACCTCCGGTTTTGCCTCTTCCACTCATGATTATACAGCTGTGCTCGTTATTGCGAAGCAGTGCAGAAATAAAAGCCGCGTGGTCTGACGATCAGTTTTTAAGAGAGTGTGCCCGTCGTCTATTGGTCAGAGTCTGTCACAGCTGCAAACCAATCACTGCGCGTCCCTCCAAAACCCCAAACCCCTCCCCTCTTTGCCAGCCTCTTCACTGTAATCTGTTGTCAAGATAACATAAAAACTTAATAAAACACTGCCCAAATACACAGATGTACATATAGTTACATACAAGATATGCGCTGAAATGCAGAAGAAGGTACAAACAATGACCAACAAATGATACAACAGCACATTGAAATATGTCACCATAAACATTACATAAACAAAGTTGTTTTTGGAAGTAAACCAGCCGCTGATGTTTTCTTCAAATCAAGCCTAACCTCTTGACTTACATCGTAGTAACAGTTAATGTGTTTCATGTATTATATTTACGATGCAATCAATATATTTCCACATACAGTAAAATAGTGTGTTGTAGATTCAGAGTTTACTCTCTCTGAAATGCCTAAAGAAGCATGTATTTATAATCCGTAAAATGTTGCTCTTTAATTGCAGCAAGTGGGTGGCTCTTAAAAGAGCCGTTTTGTTTCGGGAACACAAAGGGTGACATCTATTTCTTTTTGGGAGCCGCCTTTTTAGGCTTGGCTGCCTTGGGCTTCGCCGTTTTGGGTTTGGCTGCCTTGGCCTTCTTGGGGCTCTTGGCTGCTTTCTTAGCGGCTGCTGGCTTCGCCTTTTTGGGGCTCTTAGCTGGCTTCTTAGCAGCTGCAGGCTTCTTGGCCTTCTTGGGGCTCTTTGTCGCCTTCTTTGCTGCGGTGGCTGCCGGTTTCTTCACCTTCTTGGGGGATTTCTTGACGGCGGGTTTCTTGGCAGCAGGCTTCTTTGCTTTCGCAGGAGTTTTCTTGGCAGGTTTCTTCTTGGTTTCGGCTTGCTTCTTGTTGAGCTTGAAGGAACCGGAGGCGCCAGTGCCTTTGGTCTGGACCAGGGTGCCGTTGGTCACCAAACTCTTGACGGCGATCTTGACGCGGGAGTTGTTTTTCTCCACATCGTAGCCACCAGCAGAAAGAGCCTTCTTCAGGGCGGCAAGGGACACGCCGCTTCTCTCCTTGGAGGCGGTCACGGTCTTGACGATGAGGTCCCTGACGTTCGGGCCCGTTTTCTTGGGTTTAGACGCCGATTTCTTCTTGGGAGCTTTAGCCGGAGGAGCGGCGGCAGCTGGAGCGGTTTCAGCCATGTCTCTGAGCGGATACGTTTCACGCGTCGATAGGCGGAATACAATGAAACGTCGGTGAGCCGCGCTGCCGAACTTAACTGCCACATGAGAACCGTGTAGACTCAATGTCCCGCTCCACAGAGCGTCTGAGAGCCTCGGCGAAAATGTGTTTTCTCCGTTTACACACAGCGCAAAATAAGTGTATCAAAACACCTCTGCAGATTAGAAATTACGCGTGTGGCAAGACGAGGTACAAGGCTTTCTCCTGAAATGTAAAACAGACACGAGGAAAAGACCATTTTGACAGCATCCCTTCAAAAGAGCGGGGCGAGCCTCAAGTTTGTAACAACAGTGTTTTGTTGTTGTTGTTGTTTTCCCCCAAACTAATTGCATTACAAAATATGAATTGTTCCTCTTGTTTTTCCTCTGCCATGTGTGCATTTAATTCCACTCTGCACACAGGACTGGTTGAATTAAAACAGCATCAGGCATATAGACTTATTTAGCTAAAGCCAACAGTTCAGTGAATCCTTTATCCAAAATCCTTCAAGGCTACTAAATAACTAAATAAGTAAGTAAGTAAGTAAGTAAGTAAGTACTAATAGCAATACAGGTCGAAATACCACCCCTGCTGTAATTAAACATTTGTGACCCTGGACCACAAAACCAGTCTTAGGTCGCTGGGGTATTTTTGTAGCAATAGCCAAAAATACACTGTATGGGTCAAAATGATTGATTTTTCTTTTATGCCAAAAATCATTAGGATATTAAGCAAAGATCATGTTCCATGAAGATATTTTGTAAAAATGTCTACTGTAAATATATGAAAACGTAATTTTTGATTAGTAATACACATGGTTAGGAACTTTATTTGGACAACTTTAAAGGCGAATTTCTCAATACATTTTGATTTGTTTGCACCCTCAGATTCTGGATTTTCAAATGGTTACATCTCAACCCAATATTGTCCTATCCTAACAAAGCATACATCAACGGAAAGCTTATTTATTCAGCTTTCAGATAATGTATAAACCTCAATTTTGAAAAAGTGACCGTTATGACTGGTTTTGTGATCCAGGGTCACGTTTGGAGTACCTGAATGAACCGGTGACAAGTACACTAGAATGAGTTTAGAATATAAACGTTTTGTAATGTGATAAATATGCCCTCATTTCCCACTTGTTAGAATTTAAATGGGATGACATTTGTAGTTTGTTTTCAATGTTTTGCCACACAGTGCAGAGGTTGGGTAATGTTGTGATTATAACATTATGACTACTGTCTGTATCACATCAAATATTTTAGATTCATCGTTTTTGGTTCTCACATAAGTAGACAAACAAACTTCCTTTCAAATTTGACCCACCCACCACATACTTCAACACTGAAAGCTCTTTAACTGAAAACATGGGTGGCTCTTAAAAGAGCCGTTGGGGTAAGTTGAAGTCACATCACACCTCACTTGGAGCTGGTGTATTTGGTCACAGCCTTTGTGCCCTCAGACACGGCGTGTTTGGCCAGCTCACCGGGCAGCAGCAGACGCACGGCGGTCTGGATCTCTCTAGATGTGATGGTGGAGCGCTTGTTGTAGTGAGCGAGACGAGAAGCTTCACCGGCGATGCGCTCGAAGATGTCGTTGACGAAAGAATTCATGATCCCCATCGCCTTGGAAGAGATGCCAGTGTCAGGATGAACCTGTTTCAAGACCTTGTAGACGTAGATAGCATAGCTCTCCTTCCTGGACCTCTTGCGCTTCTTTCCTCCTTTGCCGGCGGTCTTGGTGACGGCCTTCTTGGAACCTTTCTTCGGTGCAGATTTCGCTGGCTCAGGCATGTTCGCTCGAGACGGATAACACAATACTAGTTTGAAAGTATGCACTTGGTATTTATTGACAGCTCATGCTAATTTAAGAGGGCTGGACTGATGTCTCTGATTGGGCGTTTTTGCGCATTGACTGAAGGAACCCTATTTCATTGGACAGAAGCGAACGGACGCACTAGCCAATCGTAGGCTTGGAAATTCGAGCGCTTCACATATCCCCCACGCGCTCATTTGTCTGGCTTTCCCGCTCATGGTGTCTCGGTCACAAGCGGCTTCTCGGCAATGAAGAGCTTTCGGTTAAATTTGAAATTCCATAATGTTTTACTCTTGGAGAAGGCGCGGATAAACACGTGAAGACCAGACATAAATCTGGAATGAAGGGGCAAAAACAGAACGTAGAAGGTTCTCTTCCTCTTGGTACCTGCCGTATTTTGGGGACAGAACCGTAACCAAAGGCAAGCTAAACCTAACCAAATATTCCCACAAGGATAGCAAAACCTGAAATCTACCGTTTTCTGTAAGAATGTAGGGTATGATATACAATCTAAAGACTGCACATTATAAAAATCACTACATCCATGGAACGTCCTCATAAAACACAAAACCCTCACGCTTTCTGCACCTAAACAACTTAATCCTCACTAAAACGTTTCTGCATTGTATGTTTTCAAAAACCCTTTTCTGTACGAATTAAAATCTTGTTAACCCAGAACAAGTCAATTCCCCGCGGTGACGCGAGTCGGTGTGTATTTAGGTATAAGCTCCCACCAATAAATAAATAAGTACATAAATAAGTTAACAAATAAAAGGGTTTGTTTGTTTGTTTGAAAAGCTCTTTTTGAAAATGTGGGTGGCTCTCAAAAGAGCCGTTGGGTTTTTAATGATAGAACCGACATGTTCAACCTCCAAAACCATACAGGGTGCGTCCCTGTCGTTTCAGAGCGTACACGACATCCATGGCGGTGACGGTCTTTCTCTTGGCGTGCTCAGTGTACGTAACAGCATCGCGGATCACGTTCTCCAAAAACACCTTCAACACACCGCGAGTCTCCTCGTAGATCAGACCGGAGATACGTTTGACACCACCACGGCGAGCGAGACGACGGATAGCGGGTTTGGTGATTCCTTGGATGTTATCACGCAAAACTTTACGGTGACGCTTAGCGCCTCCTTTTCCGAGTCCTTTACCGCCTTTGCCTCTTCCTGACATGGTTATATGTTTTCACTCTTGTATGCTGTTCAACAGAACTTGTGAAAAACGAGGTTTTGCGAGAAGAGCTTTACAGTAGCCTACAGGACCTAACTGAAACACACGAAGGCGGAGCTATGCTGCATAATACGTCGGTAAGTACGGCGAATCTGGAGTAATTACGTGGTGGTCGGGTTTGATCGATATTTCTTGGGGACTGTTTCACAAAACAAGTTTAGCAAATAAGCCGGGTTTATTTTAGTTAGTCTGACTTATTTTGAGCCAAATCAGAAGACAATAAGTTAGACTAGGTGAAATAAGCCTGACTTATTTGATAAACTTGTTTTATGAAACACCCCCTTGGACTTTGTACATACAGTTTACAAGTCTGACCGTTTATTAAACTTCATCTGTGCACTCACACTTTCAAAAGAGAGGTCAGACTTCTCAAAAGCTGAAACATAATATATTATTGCAAATATTTTATAATATATACACATATGTGTATTTTTTGGTACCTACATGCACTGGACACTGTATTCTCCACTTTTGGATGTAGTGTATAATGAGTGATCTGTAGTGCTTATATTATTGACTAATGTGTCTATGATTTAAAGCTTTTTTTTTTTTTTATTTCGAGTAAAGGGTAAAATGGTTTTGAAGCGATTGTTTGATTTTGCCAGAAGAGTCAGGGGTTCTGTGAATTTAGTTTGAACATTTGGATTTGTGTTTAAAGTTTTGAGAAAATGAGTGATGGTTTAAAAAAAAAAAAAAGTGTTTTAGCAATTCAGAATAAGAAAAAAATTGTAATGGAACATGATCTTTACTTAATATTCTAATGATTTTTGGCATAACAGAAAAAAAGACATGATAATAACAACAATAATAATAATAATAATAACAACAACAACAATAATAATAATAACAACAACAACCTTTGGGTTTAAGAATATCTATATAACATGAAAAGGGAAGTAGGAATATGAAATAATGAGGCTGGATTGAGAAGACAAGAAGAATCATTAACTTGAATCTGAATTGGCCATGCTACATTAAATGGAAATCTAAGTAAAAAAAAAAAAAAAAAAAAAAAAAAAAGTGGATTATGTAGGCATTGTGGAATTTATGAAAAACTGTTAAGTCCTACTGCACTGTAGTGCATATAACAGTGAACAGAAAACATAGGAAATTGAAGTACTGGAGGTAAAAAACAGTGTTAGAATGTTTATATTACAGTTTTCTCAATCGACTTGACACATTTCTCCAAACTCACATCACTGTTCTCAAAACAGTTAACACAGTCAGCTGAACACTTTGTAATTGTCCTAAACAGATTGTAAGTTTTCATTTGTTTCATACTAATTACAAATCATGCAAATCATTTTCTCAAAAACAATGTGCACAAAACACACAGATGTTTTCACAATAGTTAACCAACCAATACTTTAAAATATATGAAAAAGGTTTTACACAAATCACAAACATATATGTACCATTTGTTCAAACACAGCAAACAAAACTCTGTAATTTGTCATTCTATCTAATAAACATGGTGTATTTTCGACTGGCCCTAAACTGAGAACTAATCGGCTAATTATACATTCAACACAGGAAATGCAGTTTTCTTAATTGTTTACACATTTTTCACAATTGCTTTAGAGCAATAATAAAAGGGGAAGTTTACAAAGAGCAACAACAAATATGCAGATAATAATAAAAATAAATAAATAAATAAAAATAAAATACAAAAAAAATAGCAAATATAAATAAAAACGGGATAAAGAAAGAGGTGTAAGTCCATAAGGTGGTGGAGTAAGCAGAGAAAGGGGTGTAATGAGAGAGAAGATGAAGAGTGTAACTGGTAGAAAGAGATGAGAAGAGAGGAGGATGTGAGAAAAGAGGAGAGGAGAAGGAAACAGAGAAGAGATGAGAAAGGAGGGCACTGGTGTAGTAGAAAGAGCACGAGGAGAAACTGAGAAGACAGAGAGGAAGTGGACAGCAGGGCGGAAGCAATGGAAGGAGAGGTAGAAGGTGCAGATGAATTTCAAATGAAATCAGAGTTACCCTAATTGACCATGTAAAAAGTCATGGCCTCTCCAACTTCTGTTATTTACTGTAAATGTTCAAACATTCTTCAGAATTTAAGTTTGAGAACATTCAGGTGGGCAGTCAAGATCGTTTTGAATAGAACAGGAGTATTGTTGATATGGTGTTCCAGAACAACAACACCAGCCAGAAAGGAAAAGACCTGAGGAGATGTTGAGACATCAGGAGCTTATTAAGCATGAATTCAAACCTCTTACTTTTTTTTTTCCTTCTGTGATGCACAGCAAATATGTAGTGTAGATAAAATGCAATGCAGTTCTCTTCCAGATATAAATGAAAAGCAAGTTGAATAAACTTCAACAAAACTCCCTTTTGATAAATTGCAATAAACATGTATTTTCATTAGCATATTTGCATCTACAAGTTGAATGTGTTTTATAATCAATAGAGAACATGCCTATAGGTGCTAATATTTACTTTTAATAAATGCATTACTAGAAAAAAACTGCAGTGCTTCATTTTGCAGTAAAGTTGACATCTTTGGTTAAGATCATTTTGTGTTTGAATGGCTGTGCTAATTGTTTTGAGAACAATTTGCACTGGAGAAAAATGGCAAATCGATTGAGAAAAACTAACATTGATCTGTTAAATTATCTAAAAGAAACAGGGAATTGCACAATAATTAAATATACATTATTATTATTATTATTATTATTATTATTAAAATGAATAAAGGTGAGACAATAATGCACATGCATTTCTCTTGTTACACAAATTGACAGCTTTAAGTTTACTTTCAGTGAAGTCGGAAACCCCCTGCAGTTCTTTCTCAAACCCCAGTTTGCTAAACCTTGACATGTTTAATGCACTTCATGTTGCTAACAGGAATAAATAGAACATATGTTAATCTTTGTATTTTTATATCAAATATGGTACAGGGCAGTCTATTTAAATAAATGTGATAAATGGCATTGGTTAAAAGTAATTAAAATTCATCTAAAAGCAGTCAGATTATATTATCTAAAATGTGTAATGTAATAGATTACGTTATCAACTACTTAAAAATATTTGTCATGTAATTTGGAATCAGTAACAGATAATTGACAATTTGTAAGCAACCTACCCAGTTCTGTATAAGAATCAATTTTACATTTGGAATCATTACACCTGCAGAGGAAAAAAAGGAAAAAAAACAAGACACAGTAAGATATTCTTTTCCCTTGTATTAGCAGTATTTTTTCTCGATCTTCCTACAGAAGAATTATATTACCGAAAAAATATTAGAGATGGTTGCGTATTGTGTATATTTAGGTCTCGTATTACAAACTTTACAGACTTTTGAGTGGGTTTTAACAAATACGACAACAGAGACAAAGAAACTACACTTTGTTCGACACGTAGGTGGCTCTGAAAAGAGCCTTTGGGTTTAAGGAGCAGTGAGTTTAAGCGCGCTCTCCACGAATGCGGCGAGCCAGCTGAATATCTTTGGGCATGATGGTCACTCTCTTGGCGTGGATGGCGCACAAGTTGGTGTCCTCAAACAGACCGACCAAGTAAGCCTCGCTGGACTCCTGCAGAGCCATGACGGCGGAGCTCTGGAAGCGCAGATCAGTCTTGAAATCTTGAGCGATTTCTCGGACTAGACGCTGGAAGGGCAGCTTGCGAATCAGCAGCTCGGTGGATTTCTGGTAGCGACGGATCTCTCGCAGAGCCACGGTACCCGGCCTGTAACGATGAGGCTTCTTGACGCCGCCGGTAGCTGGAGCGCTTTTACGGGCTGCTTTGGTGGCGAGCTGCTTCCTCGGAGCTTTGCCACCGGTGGATTTACGAGCGGTCTGCTTAGTTCTTGCCATTGTCGAGTTTAATTTTCCAGTAAAGAATGGTTTTTCACTGTGTGTGCAGCAGCTTTTAAACACTCCTGCTGCATTGGGCGGTGCCTCAGCAGAGGCATTTGATTGGCTGTTTGGTACGTCGCAGCTTAAGGTGACCAATGAACAAGCACTTCATGTTTTCAAATAAGCGGAGGCAGCTTGCCTTTCCCGCTCAAACATGTTTGGAACTTCAGTGTCCCGTTATTGGACTTTGAAAATGCTGTTTTTATTTATTTTATTTTTTTGTTATTTGTTTATCAGAATTAATTAAAAAGTTACTTTTTGTCTACACTGCACATGACAATGGGGTTTAAGATGTCTTCAATTTTTAAAACATTTCCCTATCATCCTATCGCAGTGTAATATCATTAACATATTGTACACACATTTTATTGTATCACACTTTATATTTTAATAATTGTTTCATATCTTTTTAAAGGTGGCATTTTTAACGCATCATTCTCTGACAAAGATTATCAAATTCTTTTTTTGCGCCAACAGCAAAAGTTATGTTATATATCTATAGGTGTGTGTAAGAGAGAAAGGAACGCGGTTGAAGTTTACCATATAATTCAAACTACTCTTATAGACAAAGTGGGTGGCTCTGAAAAGAGCCTTTGTGGGGGCCTGCGATTTATTTATTTGGTTTTGGCGGGCTTGTCGGTCTTCTTGGGCAGCAGCACAGCCTGGATGTTGGGCAGCACACCGCCCTGAGCGATGGTCACTCCGCCCAGAAGTTTGTTCAGCTCCTCGTCGTTGCGCACCGCCAGCTGCAGGTGACGGGGGATGATACGGGTCTTCTTGTTGTCCCTTGCGGCGTTTCCAGCCAACTCCAAGATCTCAGCAGTAAGATACTCGAGTACAGCGGCCAGATAAACCGGGGCACCAGCACCGACACGCTCGGCATAGTTGCCTTTGCGGAGAAGCCTGTGAACACGGCCGACGGGAAACTGCAGTCCTGCTCTGGATGAGCGAGTCTTAGCCTTCGCTCTGGCTTTGCCTCCTGTTTTGCCTCTTCCACTCATTGTTATATCACTGTAGTTGCTATTGTTAGTCAACACAAAAATAGTAAAGTAACAGCTTAACGATCAGTTTTTATAAGAGAGTGCTTTTCGTCTATTGGTCAGAGTCTATCACAGTTGAAAACCAATCACTGCAAATCTCTCCAAAAACTAAAAACCCCACCCCCTTTCTGCCAGCCTACTCATTCTCATGTGTTGTCATGATGAATTAACAGAAATTTAAAATTATTTTATTTACAAAATGCGTTTAATGCAGAAGAAGATAAAATAACCAAGGTTATACAATCACACATTGAAATAAATGTCCACATAAACACTGGAAAAACATTTTTTTTTTTCTAAGTAGATTAGCCTCTGATATTATTTTCATACCGAGCCTAGCATCCGATGATTCAGCTACATCCATCCAATCAATGTTTCAAATATTATTTTTAAGATACTGGTGTGAATAAATTTTAATCATGAACACATGTTTTAAACGTAGTAAATAATATAATGTATTGTAGATTGTATTTTACTGACATAATGCATACAAACACTCTGAGTTTACACTCTTTCTTAAAAACCTCAATAATCATTAAATTAAATTATATTAAAATGTTGCTCTTTAATCGTAGCAAGTGGGTGGCTCTTAAAAGAGCCGTTTTGTTTTAAGAAGAAACAAACTGAGTGATATTTATTTCTTTTTGGGAGCTGCCTTTTTAGGCTTGGCTGCCTTAGGCTTCGCCGTCTTGGGTTTGGCTGCCTTGACCTTCTTAGGGCTCTTGGTTGCTTTCTTAGCGGCTGCTGGCTTCGCCTTTTTAGGGCTCTTAGCTGGCTTCTTAGCAGCTGCAGGTTTCTTGGCCTTTTTGGGGCTCTTTGTCGCCTTCTTTGCAGCGGCGGCGGCTGGTTTCTTTACCTTCTTGGGAGATTTCTTGGCGGCGGGTTTCTTGGCAGCAGGCTTCTTTGCTTTAGTGGGAGTCTTCTTAGCTGGTTTCTTCTTGGTTTCAGCTTGTTTCTTGTTAAGTTTGAATGAACCTGAGGCACCAGTACCTTTGGTCTGGACCAGGGTGCCGTTGGTCACCAAACTCTTGACGGCGATCTTGACGCGGGAGTTGTTTTTCTCCACATCGTAACCACCCGCAGAAAGAGCCTTCTTCAGGGCGGCAAGGGACACGCCGCTTCTCTCCTTGGAGGCGGTCACAGTCTTAACGATGAGGTCCCTGACGTTCGGGCCCGTTTTCTTGGGTTTAGAAGCCGATTTCTTCTTGGGAGCTTTAGCCGGAGGAGCGGCGGCAGCTGGAGCGGTTTCAGCCATGTCTCTGAGCGGATACGTTTCACACGTCGACAGTCACGATATAATGAAACGCTGAGCGGCGCTGCTGAACTTAACTACCACATGAGAACCGTGTAGACTCAATATGCTAATCCACAATCTAGTTTAGCGAATACGTTTAAACAGTAAAATCAAAATATATTTGCAGATTAGAAACTACGCAAATGCTAATGAGTTTAAATATAGATTAAATAATTATGCATGTGTAAATGTAAATATGCATTATGCATGAAATAATTGTGTTTATTTATCTATAATTTTTCTGTTTAAATGTTTAAAATGCAATTGATTCCTTCCCAGGCAATGCTATATTTTGAGCGATATTTAAATATATATACATATATATATATATATAATTTGTAATGCTGATAAACATGCTATAAACAGTGCCTATTATTTTCTATTTACGTTTACGTAATTAATAAAAAACAAAATAAACTAAAAATTGCGTTCTTTTTAAAGATCTGTTCTTCAAACAATCCTGGAAAACGAAGAGTATAAATAATATGCATCATAGAGTACACTTCAGATAATTGCTTGCTTTATTATTTATGAATATAATAAAGCCATTAAAGTTACATAACGATAAAAACACAGTTATTTAGATGATGTAACTGCGTCTTTGACCATTTTAGGAGCTGTGTTGTAGTAATCTGAAACGCCAGTTTTTTTTTTTTTTCCCCCAGGTTTATTAAAACATCATTTCAGATACCACAAATTAAAACACTGAAGGCTCTTCGGACGAAAAAATGGGTGGCTCTTAAAAGAGCCTTTGGGTAGTTGAAGTCAGTTCACGCCTCACTTAGAGCTAGTGTATTTGGTCACAGCCTTTGTGCCCTCAGACACGGCGTGTTTGGCCAACTCACCGGGCAGCAGCAGACGCACGGCGGTCTGGATCTCTCTAGATGTGATGGTGGAGCGCTTGTTGTAGTGAGCGAGACGAGAAGCTTCACCGGCGATACGCTCGAAGATGTCGTTGACGAAAGAATTCATGATTCCCATCGCCTTGGAAGAGATACCAGTATCAGGATGAACCTGTTTCAACACTTTGTAGACGTAGATAGCATAGCTCTCCTTCCTAGACCTCTTGCGCTTCTTTCCTCCTTTGCCAGCGGTCTTGGTGACGGCCTTCTTTGAGCCCTTTTTGGGAGCAGACTTCGCTGGTTCAGGCATGTTAGTTCGAAATAAACCACACTGTAGTTTTAAGAGTGTGTACTGGGTATTTATTGAAAGCTCATGCTAATTTAAGAGGGCTGAGTTTCCTCTCCTGATTGCGTGTTTTTGCGCAATGAATGAAAGAAACATATTTCATTGGTTAGAAATGGGCTGGTTTGACAGACGCATCCACCAGTCACAGGCTTTTAAAGTTGGACGCCCCCACGCGCTTGCTTTTCTGCCTTGACTTTCCCGCTCAAAATGTCTGATAATCACCAATCATGAAGAAAGAAGAAAAGAAAAACTTGTTTGTTTTATACATGAAATTAACTCTCGGAAAAAACACGGATTTCAACAAAAAATTAGTTAAACACCAATGAAAAGTAAAAACGCCTTTGTGGTCTATTTTCACAGACCAAGCATAGATAAAAGCAAAATTATGCCATAACTCAAATACGTAAGCATCTTTTAAAAACTCGCTTTTGGGGGGCAAAAACACGAAAACCTTACTGATAATTAATTTCAAATAAAACTCCAAAACACATTTTAGATGGAGACTAGGTTGGGAAACCAAGAGTATATGTCACAGCAAAAGAAAGAAAGACTGTTCGTGTGCAAACTGCTAAACAATTCACAGAACACGATATTAACTCTTTTCTTTGAAAACGTGGGTGGCTCTTAAAAGAGCCTTTGTGGGTTTGTATGTAAAAACGATTATATTTAACCTCCAAAGCCATACAAAGTACGTCCCTGTCGTTTCAGAGCATACACAACGTCCATGGCGGTGACGGTCTTTCTTTTAGCATGTTCCGTGTAAGTAACAGCATCACGAATCACGTTCTCCAAGAACACTTTGAGCACACCGCGAGTCTCCTCGTAGATCAGACCAGAAATACGCTTCACTCCGCCACGGCGAGCGAGACGACGGATGGCGGGTTTGGTGATTCCCTGGATGTTATCACGGAGAACTTTACGATGACGTTTAGCGCCTCCTTTTCCGAGTCCTTTGCCGCCTTTGCCTCTTCCAGACATGGTCACAATTCTTCAACTTACTGTACTGCACAACAGAAGTAGTGAAAAACGAAGTCGTGCGCGAAAAGCCTTACAATAGCCTACAGGACTTAATTGAAACACACGAAGGCGGAGCTATGCTACATCATACGATACACGTCATTAGTTTCAGTATGAAAATCTAGGAGAAAACACATGGTGATCGGGTGTAATTTGTTATTACATGGTTCCCTACAGTATGTTTTCAAATCTGACCGTTTGTTAATTTGTTCACAGTTTATCTTAATCTACGCATCCAAATTTTCCAAAGAGCGATCAGACTTCTCAAAAGCTTTGAAACATAATATAATATAAAACGTGGCAAAACCTCTGAGATAAAGAGAATCAGCTTTTATTTGTCATATGTGCAATCATACAAGAAATGTTACATACATACATAATTAATCAGTCATGACATGTGAATAGAAGAACATTTAAATAAGACTAAACATAAGATCTGGAACATGAGATATAAAATATAAAAATTATTTAAATAAATATTGGTGTCATAAGAAGAATACACATGTATTTCATATGTTACACAAACAGACAGCTTTAATTTTACTTTCAGTGAAGTCAGTTTCTCCCTATCTGCACAGGTGTTTCATTGCTAATACAATATATGAACAAAACAGGGTAGTAACTGATTACATTTAATCTGGATTATGTAATCAGATTCCAAAAAGTACCTGTAATTAGATGAAATTACATTTAAAAAATACTCATAATCAGACTACAGTTACTTTTTTATGGATTACATGAATCCATATTATTCACACAATAGCAACAAATTATTTATAATTATAATTTATAATTATTAAAAAGAAAAAAAAAGGCAGATTTGTGAGTTGATATCTTGCATTTTCGAGTTTATATCTCACAATTCTGAGGAAAAAAAAATCAGAATTGTGAGTTTGTAACACGCAATTGCAAAAAAAAAAAAAATTGTGAGATAAGTTGCAATTACCTTTCAGAATTGTGAGATACAAACTCCCAATTATGACTTCTTTCTCAGAACTGAGACATAAAACTCCCAATTTTTCAGTGGCGGAATCATATATATGCTACTGGTATGTGGTTGATGTTCTGGGTGGTGCTAGGCAGGTAATACTAGTGTAAGTCTATTGTGTTTTGCACTGTTTTATCATCTGCTTGGTGAAAATCATAGGTCACATCACTATGTAATATACTACACAAATTTTAAAATCTGAACAGAACAATAACAACCAACAAATGGAAACATTATGTATAAAATAAGCTTCAAATGATCAAGCTCTTAAACCAGTTTCATTATAATAGGCTAATATATTAAAAAGTTATTAGCATTTTTTTAAATGTCTTTATAACTTTATAAGCTGCCACAAAACTTTTTTAAGTATCATCAGTACCATTTTAGGAATATGTTCATAAAATATAGCATTTTATGTCAAAATTCAAAATGGCCAACACCCAAAATGGCTGACATGTGAGCATCGCATGCTCCACCAAAGCTAAAGTGACCAGTTTTGTGATTTTTTTTGGCCAAAGCATTCAGAAGTTATTAACAAAAAATAGCCATTTTCATGTCTCCTGACCACAAGGTGGCACTGCCTCAGGTCATGCGTGTTGTTACTCACACCAGGTTTGCTCTCAATTGACCATATGCACAGACAAATTCCCTTTAAGGCAAGTCATTTCAGTCACCGGCCATCTTTGAAATGCCTCTCGGGCAGGCAAGTCCAGCTCCTATTTCTTTCAATCCAAAACTGTTCACTAAGCTTATGATTAAATTTCATATTTCAGATCACCTGACAAGAACTGCCTCAGAAATATTGCTCGCTAAGCTCCATATATATATATATATATATATATATATATATATATATATATATATATAGCAGTAACAAGCTCGTGTTGGTTGAATATAGGCTATTTAATAGCTTTTGCATTTCAAGATAAAACTCAAAATATGTACCTATTAAATTAAATCTAAAATATTTCAAATTCATATTGATTCGTACTGAATTCATTAGATAATTCTTATACCATTAATATTTAAGTTATTTAATTTGTAGTGAACTATATATAAATATTTAAATATATTCACCCTTATAGGCTGTTTGTGTATGAGCTTATTTATTTATTTATTTATTTATTTATTTATTTTAATGACTTTCTGCACTTGTTATACTGTATACTTAAATGCTGTAAAAGTACTAAAATTTGTTATACTAGTAATTTTATAATAAATCGAAAAGCAAGACTTGAAAAAACTAGCGAGTTGAAATGGCAGCTGCAGCCAATGAGTGATCCTCTGCTCCCATCTTCTGGTTGTGAGGGTAATTTCATGTCATTTTTATCTTAAAGGGGTCATCGGATGCCCATTTTCCACAAGTTGATGTGATTCTTTAGGGTCTTAACGAAAATCTATAATATACTTTGGTTAAAAATTCTCAGTGGTTGTGTAAAACAACACCCTTTTTACCTTGCCAAAATCAGCTCTGCAAAAATCATCCCATTCTGGTCGAGGCTGCTTTACATGCAAATGAGCTCTGCTCGTCCCGCCCCTCTCTTCTCTCTGTGGAGAGACGAGCCTGTTTGCTTTAGCCGCGTTTAGCCGCTAAACTAGTACTTTATTCGGAAAGGCGATTGCAAATATTCAGAATAAAAACCCTTATATTCACTTTTGCTGTAAGTGAAGCTGGATCATGAATGATTCACGCAAACATAGATGCATATATGTAGATCGGGAGGCGCATTCCCTTCACAAACAAACGTTTGCACCTATATGACAGTTATTATAATGGGTTATGTGAAGGTTGTTTTAAGTTGATACTTAAACTTAAATTACAAGACTAATAAATGTTAAATTGAAAGCTCTCAATTATACTGTAATGTTGGATGGCTTCAGTCGATGGTTGAATATTAGGAAAAAACTTCATAGAGACATCAGCTGTTATCAGTGATACTTGCCTTCAGTCATTAAAAAAAAAAAACATTAAACAAATATCAAACTGCCTGCTCCACCACTTCCTTTATGTTGTTTCTACATTAATTTGAAGATTGAATGTGAAATTATTGCAATATAAAAGTAAAATTTAAAAATGTAATGTTAAATCAATCAAACGTTCAATCAAATGCACAACTACATGTCTAGGTACTCTCCTGGGATTACCAGGCTCGACATATAAATTATACTTCGTTAAATATTATGAAACTGAATGTCCATGCTGCTATCATTATTTACGATGTTGCAGTTATTATTTTTCTCAGTTTCTGATAAAAACAAGGCAGGAGAGGAGTCTCAAGAGTCTCCTCCTATATATAGAGAAGTGCTAAAGAACGCCCTGGTCAATATGCAACATCTATTTTTGCATGCTCTTCTTAGAATTCGTTCATGCGTTATTCGAGAACAGTTTGTCTAATCAATTTGAATTCCATCATTTGTTTGCCTGCATGGACTAAAGATGATCTGAGCCAATTTTGGGTAAAAAAAATCAGACTCTTTAGGACGAGTTCAATTTTTTTTTTTTTTAACTATTACAAATGGCGACAAAAAGAACATTGCGATTTTTTTCAAATGTTGGTGTTCATTTGATTTTTTTTTCTTACACAAATGCATAAATTCTCTTTAAAAGGTCTTTATTAAACCCCTGGAGTTGTGTGAAGTACTTTTATGATGGATGGATGCACTTTATTGGACCTCAAAATCTCCACACCTATTCACTGCCATTATAAAGCTTGAAAGAGCCAGGACATTTTTAATGTAACTCCAATTGTATTTGTCTAAAAGAAGAAAGTCATATGCACCTAGGATGGCTTGAGGGTGAGGAAATCATTTACATTTTCACTCTCACTCTTGTATGTTTTATGTATTTTTGTATTTATGTGCACAGCTTTGTGACTTGTACATAAAATGGAAAGTACAAAAAAAAAAATCTAGAACAATAAAATGGAGCCATGTTTATTTGATCCATCTTCCAACGCTGTTGTCAGATTTTCTTCCTCTTTATTCATGTTTTTATATTCATTTTTCTTCAGGATTGTAGTAATGCATAACTGTCATTATAAAAGCATAAATGATGAGCAAAAGGTATCATTAAAACATTCAGTATTTTTGTTATGTAAAAATCTTGTTTTTGTATGTTTATTTTGAGGAGGACGAGCTAAAGTGTCAGGCCCTGTCACGGTAAAGCATCCCAGAAAATAATGAAAATGTTTGAAATCCAAAACATGTCAAAATAGGTTACAGAAATTCCTTGATTGCATGTTAACAGTTTTATGCTAGCATGCTAGCAGGCTGAGTAATGGCAGTTTAAAATGGCCGACCATCAGGCCCTGTCACATTACTGTGTAACGGGGCCTGAGAGTGATTTTAATGTGAATTTAATGTTGTCCCTCTTTTATGTAGCACTGCTTTTGGGGTTGCACTTTCAATATTAATGACATTTCAATACATACAGATATAATTGTCATTTATATTAACTTTAAGTAATGATGATTGTAATTATTCCCAGACAGGTTGCAGATGACTCCATTTAGTGCATCTGAGAGACAAAGGCAGTGTCGGGTACAACTAAATACAGACACTGAGAGAAAGAAGAAACATCTTCAGAAAAAGGCAGAGATGGACGCAGAAAAAATGGAAAAAAGGAAAAGTATTCGCAAGTCACAAAGACATAGGTGCAAATTATGGAGAGAGCGTTAGAAAAAAAAAATAGGCTTATAAGAAAGGCCGCAGTTCCAGGGCCGGGACCAGGGCCTTCAAGGTTAGAAAAAGGCTTCCATCAAAGTACCACTTCACATCACAACAGGGTGATATCATGGTAATATCTACATTAATACCTAGGGAATGATATGCAATTTCCGTTATTACCATATAAGTAATAATGTCGATATTACATAGTATTACCCTGCTATTAGTGAGTCGTAAAATTATGTGGTACCACAGTTACTTTACATTGTGCTAGTCAGTTAAATGTCTATTGATTACATATTGGTTTTATATTGAAATTAAAATGAAATAAGTTTATTGAATTAAAAAGATGTTTGGACTATATCAGTTGTCAGTTTTTTAAAACAATATGGGTGCCTGGTGGGTATTCTGTGATTTTGTGTACTGCAGTTGACCAAAAAGTTGCTTATATTTCTTATAGGAGTTACAAAACCATGTTAGATCAGGGACATGTGACCAATAAGAAAATGTTATTTGTATAAAAAAAAACATGCAAATTGGGTGAAATGCATATAAAAAATGTTTTATTCAAAAATAAAAACATTCTCATAATTTAGCATGTCCTCCATATGATTTCTTTATGTGGAAATGTATGTTTCTGGTAGAATGTCCTACTCATCATTACTCAAAGTTAATATAAATGACAATTATATCTATATGTATTGAAATATCAATAATATACAAAGTGCATCCCCAAAAGTGCTACATAGGCCTAGGTAAGAGGGGATGTGAAAACAGGGATGTGACAGGGCCTGATGGTCGGCCAATTTAAACTGCCATTACTCAGCCTGCTAGCATGCTAGCATAAAACTGTCAACATGCAATCATGAAATATATATATATACATGTGTCCATATATATATGCAAAATAAGAAAAATGTACACATTTTCATTCTGTTCAAAAGTTTTCACCCCCTTGCTCTTTATATATATATATATATATATATATATATATATATATATATATATATATACTTTTTTTGTCGTTTAAAGCATCAGTGAGCAGTTGAACCTTCTGTAATAGTTGCATATGAGTTCCTCAGTTGTCCTGAGTGTGAAAAGATGGATCTCAAATTCATACAGTCATTGTTGGAAAGGGTTGAAACACACAAAAATGTTGAAAAACCAAATTCAAGAGAATTTTAATGAAGCACAGTGGGCAGTTTAACTTTTCAGGACAAACAAGGGACTCATGAACAACTAAAACAAAACTTGTATGAAGTGGTGTAGT
The DNA here is from genome assembly GCA_012976165.1 of Labeo catla. Classification (NCBI taxonomy): domain Eukaryota; kingdom Metazoa; phylum Chordata; class Actinopteri; order Cypriniformes; family Cyprinidae; genus Labeo; species Labeo catla. Next base: position 87,193 of record VONZ01000691.1, read on the forward strand.
AGTTTTAGCATTAAATGAACTTCTGTTAAAACGTGATCTTTGAAAATGTGACAAGCATTGGGAATAGATGCTAGTGACTGTAAACAACTGTAATGTCACGGTAGCGCCACCTGCTGGATCATTAGGACAATGACAAAACTCAAAAAACAGTGCAGTTTATATATTTGGAAATGCTCTGCAGCTCTATATTAGAGCATTATTTCCCTTGTTATTTTGTCAGCATACTCATTCTCTACTTGCTTTTTAGGAAAAATAAATCGCTCTCTTTCACTTCATTCCACAACAATAACTGACTTCATACATCCACTAAAAATCACTCTGGCACCAGACTGTTAATGAGAAAAATACTCAGGTTAGTAGACAATGTCTATTAGCATTTTTGCCACTTATCTATTTTATGATATGAAATGTGTATTTTTCCAAATACTTTTTGGAGCTGGTGTGTAAAGTCTGCTTATAGGGACCTGATCTGCCCATATGAAAAGTAATCTTTATCATACCTACAAAAATATAAAAAAAAAATGTTAAAAATTAATTTTGAATACACGTGTTCTATGTTTTGATGACAGTATATTAGGCTACAATTTACACACACAACATCATTTATTTTAATTTTGTAATTTCTGTGAGAATCCCCTGCTCTGTTGTTTAATAAATAAAAAATAAAAAATAAATAAATAAATAAATAAATTCAAAGAATTTTTCTACAAATGCAGAATAATGACTCATTCCACCATATGTGTTATGATTAATATGGTTTAAAGACATTTAATATTTCAAGATTTAAAGTAATCAAAAATAGCCTTTAAATAAAGAATTTATATGAGTATGTAATACTTTTATTGCTATTAGTTGATTAAAGCAAGCTTTTGGTTGATATTGCTCTCTTTAGATCAGACTTCTCTACAGGACGTCATCTGTTCTGTAGAGGACAGTGATCATCAGGAAGCTCCTTTAAGTGCTCCTGAAGTTCCCCCCACTGCCGAGGACCAGCAAACAGAGGACGTCCAGCCTCAAGATCAGGACAGTCCAGTCAGTCCGTCAGCAGATGAAAGTCCATCACATCTGCTGAGACGTCTGGACTGTGACGAGATCACGAGGAACGAGGGTGAGTTTACGGTCATAACTCAAATTATAACACACACACTTCTTACAAATATTACTTTTTGTACATGTATAAAGTATATCGTACTATAATAATGCAGCTGTAACTACTGTAACATTTCCTTTAACTGTATATTTTACTTAAAATTACCATTTGGCTTTTTTTTACTATATAAGTGAACATTAACAGTTTATTTATATAGTTCTGCAGTGTGCACTTAAAATAAAACAACTATAACAACTTACTTGTCTTGTAATAGAGCCCATTTGCTGGACATATGTCATCGGCGAGAAGTTGGGGGAAGGAGGATGTGGCTCTGTCTTCGCAGGGACCCGCATTGAGGACGGCCTTCAAGTAGCTGTGAAATTCACAGAGAAGGAAGAAAACGAGCCGTACCTCAGCCTTGTAAGTAGACTGTCATCTCCTCTCATTCACTGTTAGCATGTCATAACATTTTAGATGTATGTAAAACACTGAGTACAGATATTTCAATAGACAAACAGACTGAGCTAAATCCTTATTTGAGAAACCTCACCCATCTTACCATCAAAAAAATCTGTCTTTATTGTAGCCTGACCATCCCAGTCCAGTTCCTGCAGAGGTGGCTTTGACAGTCATGGCCAATCAAGGCCCCCGCTATCGCCACATCATTGAGCCGCTGGACTGGCAGGACCATCCCGACCAGTACATCATGGTCTTAGAGCATCCCTCGCCATGCATGGACATGCATGATTTTCGGGAGCATCTTGGCGACCTCTTCAGTGAGGCGGTGGTGCGTAATTTCATGCAGCAGGCGACTGAAGCTGCTGTGGTTTGCTGTTCCCGGGGGGTCTTCCATCGGGACATAAAAATGTCCAACCTCCTGGTCAACACTGAGACCATGGAGGTCAAACTGATTGACTTCGGTGTTGGAGACCTCCTAAAAAGCTCACCCTACATCTTCTTCAGTGGTATGTATTATCTCTCAAACATGTAGTTTGGGACCTAAACTCTAGTGACCAGTTACAGCATGTATTAATCAGACGGGACACAGCAAGATCTTAATATAGTCACAACCTTCTCTGAAGAAGAAAGCCAATCATTAATGTTGTTTTTGTTGACTAAAATTAAATGCCATTTCAGTCATAATATAGTGAGAAAAGTGGTAAAGCAAACTTAGACATGTGACAAACTCTTTCATCCAGGGACAGCAAATTTCTGCCCTCCCGAGTACTTTACAAAGGGCGAGTACCACGGGAAGCAGGCAACGGTATGGTCACTGGGGGTGTTGCTGTTCACCATGATGACCAACCGTTACCCGTACAGCAGCGACATAAAATTAATGGACGCTGATGTCTGGACTGAGCCGGGCTTCTCGGATGGTAAGAACTTCATTACAACAAAGACGACCAATTGCAATCTTAATCTTAATCAGTGAACAGTGAAATGATGCATAAATAATAGCCTTATGGATAATGCAGGAATTTCTCACAGTTTAGAGAGCAGGTGTGAAGTTGAAGGAAATAATCAGACATTTTTTTGCATCTTTTTGATGATTTGGTTTACTATACCTACTATAATCAATCATATACACTGCACATATGTTAATTATGTATTATTATTATTATTATTATTATTATTATTATTATTATTATTATTATTTATTTTATTTTATTTATTTTTTTTTACCATATGAAGTATGTTTGTGTAATTTATATAATTGGTATAACTGTGTTTCAGGTCCTGTAGGTCATGGTGAAGAGGGTCAGTCTTGTGTCTGGCGGGCTGACACAGGTGGCCCCTCCATCCCTCCAGCCTTAGCGTCTTGCGGGGCTGGCAGGCCTTGGTTGCGTTTGGCGCCTTGGCTTGAGGTAGTAGTTTTAGCGTCTTGCTGAACTACATGCCTAGGGATGTGTACATATTGTAAATAGTTAGTTTAGTTTTAGGTAGTTAGCTCTCCATCTCTCCAGCCTTAGCATCTTGCAGGGCTGGCAGGCCTTGGTTGCATCTGGTACCTTGGCTTGAGGCTGTAGTTTTAGCGTCTTGCGGAACTACTCACCTAGGGATGTGAGTTGGAAATAGTTTGTTTAGTTTTAGTTAATCCAATCATATTATCAGCTATGGAGTCACCCAGAGCATGCCAGAGCTCCCTGTCAAGCCCGCTCTCACTGCCCCTCAGAGGTTCCCTCCACTGGCGTCCAGATCCCACAGATCCGTGTCACGGATGCATGAGGGGTTTCAGTCATGGACACAGAGCTCTTTTATTCAGCCACCTTTGGTCAGGAAGTCCCTGTGAAGGGTGATAAGGGTTCTTGTCACTGCTGCAGCAGAAGCTGAGGCTCCAGAGAGGTTCCTCATTTAAAAGCTCCAAGATGCCCTTTGCTGGTCCCTGAGGGCCCTCACACTGGAGCTCCAAGGGTTGCTGCCACAGGGCAACCGGGTCTCAAAAAAATCAGGGCGGCTCCAGAAATCAATGTGAATGCTGCCCTAAACACTGCTGCTCCAGGACCTGCTGAGGTCAGAGAGGTCAGAATCACAGGCATCGATGTCACTCGACAGGGTACCTTTTCAGATCCACCCTGGTCCCAGAGCTGAAGGTCCTGCCCTGAAGGTTCCTGCTGCTGCTGCAACCCCAGAACCCGCTATTGTTTCAGAGCTCTGTGTCATGACGGCTTAAGTTGCAAAGCTTCCCAGAGGATTCTGACATGATCGATCGGGTCACACTGCCTTCCGCCATGTCCACCACAAAGTTTCCCCTACTGATGGGAAAGAACACCAATGAAGCCCCAGTGTTTGCGGTCGTAGCCTCAGCCAGAGCTGGTTTTCAAGGCTGCTTCAGTCCCAGAGCTCCTCTCTCAACCTCCCTGGACCCAGAGGTTCCTGCTAAAGCCGCTCTGGTCTGACAGAAATTTGTCTCAGCTGCATCAGAAGATCCTCTCACGGCCTCAGTGTTTCCAGTGTTTGTCACTGCTGTGATTCATCCATAAATTTGTTACACCTGTGTGTCACAATAAAAATACTAGGTGATTGTGAAAATGCAAAAAAAAGTTGTTGTTTAATGGGAAAACATAATAATCTGAAAATAATAACTCTTCCTATTATGTTTATGCTTTGAATAATAAACTCACCTGGTAAGTAATATCAAGTAAGTAACATCTTAAAGGAGTTACACTATGTCAAGTCTTGTAACAGATAAATGCTTGTCAGTATGTATGGCATTACACTTTAACTTGTTTATGTATTTAAATATATTTGTAATTATATATTTGTAATGTTAAAGATGCAATTTAGTACTTTTTACTGCAAGCTAGTGACAGATTTTTTGACAGAAATGCTGGATTACACTTTTAACTGTATGTATTGGGTTTCAACTTACTCAAATATTTAACAATAAAAATGTTAATTGCTTTAAATGTCAACATGTCGTCAGTGCCATTAGCCTTGTCTGTAGCACACCAGCATATAGCACCATGCTACAGCGGTCAGCTGAAGTTTGAATCTCGACAAGTGGTCCATTCCTGATCATACCCCACTCTCTTTCTCTCACTTTGCTTCCTGTCTGCTCTACACTGTCATATCACAATAAAGACAAAAATGTCAAAAATAAATGTTTACATAAAAAATGTTGACATGTCTTAAAGGGATAGTTCACCCCAAAATGAAAATTACCCAGTGATTTACTCACCCTCAAGCCATCCTAGCTGTATATGATTTTCGTCCTTTAGATGAAAACAATCAGAGTTGAAGTCCAAGAAAGTGTGTCCATCCATCATAAAAATTTTTCCACACATCTTCGGAGGCTTACTAAAGGCCTTCTGAAGTGAATCGATGTGTTTGTGTAAGAAAAATATCCATATTTAAAACTTCATAAGCTGTAATGTCTAGTTTCCATTAAGTGTCGTTCATGCGTTCACAAAAGAGCAAAAAAAACACTGGTCACGAATTAAAAGTATAAAATGAGGATTTGTTGGACAATGTTGGAGGATTTCATTGTAAGCCAAAAGGAAACTTTGCTTCCTTTGATCCTGTAAAGAACACTTTTTTTCTCGCAAGACTAGTATATTCTCACCGGAGCTTGCGCATCCTACGACATCCGCTGGATCGCCACTCACTTGGGAACATGTGTACGACAGTCAAGTCAAAGTCAATTAAGGGGCCAAGCACTAGGCAAACAAGGCAGCAAGCATCAGAACAACTGCAGCAATGAGTAACTGAATCCATTTTAAGATGATTTTAGTCAAAATGGGTGAAAAAACATAAAAACAACCACTAGTGATATGATTTAATGAGTTATCACTTTTGAGCAATAGGTGGAGTTGTTATCAAATTGCTGTGTGTTCACTGTGAGTTGACAATGACACAAACAAAGTTTGGTGTCAATATCCCTGGTGAAAAAAACAGCATATGCTGGTAGGCATGTTTTGATGCTGGGATGTTGGTTAGGTATGTTTTGGTGCTGGTTTATGCTGGTCCTTTGCTGGTTGATGCTGGTCCTTGACCAGCAACATGACCAGCATAAATCAGCTAAGGACCATCTTAAATCAGCATCAAAACATACCTAACCAGCATATGCTGTTTTTTTTCACCAGGGATGTCAAACCTTTGCAGAGATGAAGCCGCAGAGATAATTTGGTGAAAATCGGTTTTCAGATTCAAAATGGCAGAAAGGAAGTTCGGTTGACAAAATTGTTATCTATGTTCTCTGCATGACCCAAAGAATATACTGAGCTTTATGTCAAAATTCAAAATGGCTGACATGGGAAAATCAGGTATGGTTCTACTCAGCATGCTCCACCAAAGCTAAAGAGACCAATTTTGTGATTTTTAGCCAAAACATTCAGAAGTTATTAGCAAAAAATAACCATTTTTAATATCTCCTGACTACTAGGTGGTACTGCCTCAGGTCATGCTTGTTGTAACTCACACTAAGCTTGGTCTCAATACACCACACTGAGTGTAACGCCACGCCAGCAGAGGGAGCCCTCACCCATGCACTGACTGTTCCCGCTCCCTCTGCTGCTTCATGGGTTACTTCCTGTTTGGTGGCCATTTAAGGAGGCCTAAACCAAACAGGACTCAGCCAAAGTATTGTTTTGCCTGTGCGGACTCTACCAAGCGTTTATCCTGTTTCATTGCCTTGTTTTTGTCTTTGCCACGGTTTTGTTTCTTGGTCATAGTTTTTCCTTGCTTTTTGCCATAGTTTTGTCTTGTTTCACTGCCACAGTTTTTGTCTGGTTTCATAGCCTTGTTCATTTGTTACTTTGGACTGCTCACCGGTATTTGGACCCATTGCCTGTTTTATTGGATTACGCTTTTGTCTTGCCTGCGTATGACTGTTTGTTTGGAGATCGACCCTGCCTGTCTTGACTACACTGTGTTAAATAAAGCACGCATCTGGATCTTACATGCTTCCCTGGAGTCCTGTTACACTGAGTTATAGCCTCACATCCATTTTTGTGTGCTCTTCATAGAATTTGTTTATGCCTTATCCGAGAACGGTTTGACTAATCAAGCTGAATTCCATAACTTTTTACCAGCATGGACTAAATATGACCTGAGCCAATTTTGGTAAAACAAAATCAGACAAACTGTCTAGGATGAGTTCAAAAAAGTGTTTTTGTTTTTTTTTGTTTTTTTTTTAAATATTAAAAATAGCGAAAACACTGAACATTACGATTTTTAAATTTGGGAGTTCATTCTAGACCTTACGGTTAAAAACTTATTAGCATAAACATGAGTGAAAGTGGTGGCACTAAAGAGTTTGAGTTCGAGACTTCAAACTTGCTATGGTTAATGTTCAGACTGTCCTCTATTAGTGTGCCAAATTTCATAACTTTCCCGCAAGCTGTTCTATGGGCTGCCATTGACTCGATTTGACGAAATGGAAAAAGAATAATAAAAAATCTAATGGATACAAGAGGTGTCTATGCACCTTCAGTGCTTAGCTTCTAAATATGGATATTTTTATTTCACAAACATATAGATTTGCTTCAGAAGGCCGTTTATTAAACCCCTGGAGCTGTGTGGAGTACTTTTATGATGGATGGATGCACTTTATTGGACGTCAAAATCTCAACACCCATGCACTGCCATTATAAAGCTTGAAGAGCCAGGACATTTTCAATATAACTCCAACTGTATTTGTCTGAAAGAAGAAAGTCATATACACCTAGGATGGCTTGAGGGTGAGGAAATCATTTACATTTTTCAAACAGACTGTTATGTTACAGGTCAGAATTCAGATGATTCAAACTGAGGGTAATGTGTTACCAATTGTTTTCGTGGTGACTATGGTCCCAGCTGTCTTGAGATCACTGATAAGATCCTCAAGAAGATGTAGTTCTGGGCTGATTTCTCACTGTTCTCATGATCGTTGAAACTCCACAAGGTGAGATCTTGCATGGAGCCCCAGACTGAGGGAGATTGACAGTTATTTTGTTTATTGCATTTGCGAATAATCTCACCAGCTGTTGTCACCTTCCAGTGGTGGGCAGTAACGAAGCAGTTGTACTTCGTTACTGTACTTAAGTACATTTTTCAAGTATCTGTACTTTACTGGAGTAGTTTTATTTTGAGTAACTTTCACTTTTACTTCACTACATTCCAACGCGTAAGATCGTACTTTTTACTTCACTACATTTTATTAAACATATCGTTACTCCTTTGCTACGTGCTCTGAGACGCAGAAGCGGTGTCTGATTTATGAACAAATTGATTCTTTTCAATGAACCTGTTAAACTGATTCGCCAAACGAACCAAACGATTCATTCACGAATTAGAATGATCCGATTGCAGCTGTTCTCGAGTCGAAAACCCATTGATTCAAATGATCCGTTTAGAGCGAGTCTCCAGACAACTGAATTCACAAGTAAGAATCGGGAGATCATGCGCGCGCGCGCGACTGATGCTGCGAAAAGTAAGTTACTAATGTCGAATTTTAGGATTAATTATTATAACTGAAAATCATATTTACGTCAAAGCTGTCCGATGTAAGTAAATTGCATCTGCTGTAAAGGGTGATCTGTTTCTGAAATGCTTGAATTCAGACACATCAACATCAGTGTCTCTGTTTTAGGTCAAAAACGAAAAATTTAAATATCAGATTAAATAAACTAACTCATGCACCTTCATATTCCCCGCTGCTGTAACGTTAGCAGTTTTATTAAAATGATACGCATGTAACAATACGTGACGTTTATTTTTATATTGTTTAGCAACAGTACACATTTTTATATTGTTTGGATCAACTAGAATAGACAGATATGACTGTGAAAATAAGTAAATGTTGTTAGCTGATGCTAACTGTCTAGCTAACAAGCTAGCTGGTGCTAAGTTGAGGTAATTTTTAGATAAAAAGATAAAGAACTTCAGGCCTTATTCTCATGTCATATATAACTGTGACGTTATGCAAAACAACAAGCTTTAAAACACTTTTTTTCTTAGTGGTGAAAATTAGATGGTCAAATCTGTTTTCTCTCAGGTACACTGCAGTGTAAGCTTCACATTGAATATTGCTACATCACTCTCATCAACATAGTCCATATCAACAACAAAAATGTATTTTTACTCCATATAGTGGTTATTTTGGGAAAATCCCGGGTATTTTGAGCAGTAGGATTATAAAAAATATGTGCTATTATACAATTCAATTAAGTAGCCTATATAAAATTGCAAAATAAATCTATCAGTACTTTTTTACTTAAGTACATAAAAAATCGGGTACTTTTGTACTTTCACTCGAGTTAAATTGAAAGAGGAGCACTTTTACTTTTACTGGAGTAATATTTTATTATACGTATCTGTACTTTTACTCAAGTACTTGACTTGTGTACTTTGTCCACCACTGCCACCTTCTCACCGTGCTGCTTGGTGATGGTTTTGTAGCCCATTCCAGCCTTGTGTCCAGTCTGCCAGTCTACAGTCTACAGTCTTTTCCCTGACATCCTTGGACAGCTCTTTGGTCTTGGCCATGGTGGAGAGTTTGAAGTCTGATGACGAATTGATTGCTTCTGTGGACAGGTGTCAACACGGATGGGGTGCCACAATCGAGACCCTAGTGTTTCTCTACTGGCTGGCGTATGGTACATCATACAGAGGGGTCACCAGAGTGTTTGACATGCCTCGTTCCACTGTCCACCGCATCGTACACCGAGTCACTGAGGAGTTGGTGGCCATTCACCACCAAGAGACTCTCCTCCCCAAAGACCCCAGAACACATGGAGGCAAATTGTACATAATTACTTTTCTTTTATTTACACATGTGAATATGCAATACAAAAATACAAAATGTACAAAAATTATTCATTTCATTCTTAAGTTTTTATGTTAAAAAAAATACTAAACAATTATAATGTAAATAGTTTGATGTCCTCCCTGAGTAGCTCCACCAGCTTCCACTTGCTCCCTCACCTGTCCCAGGACACTTGCAATCCTAAATCAGAGCATAAACCAAAGATAAACCATGCATATTAACAGCAACAGCATAATGAATTTCAGAAAGAAAAAAAAAAGTGTCTATTAACTTGCTTACTTTGTATTTTTTTAAGTCTTTCCCCAGCAGGCTCACTTTCTCCAAAATAGTCCTAAAACAAGAGAAAATGGAAACACTTATAATATAAAGAAAGATTTACAATCTTAACATTCAAACTATTTTTCTTGTTTTACACACTAATTGTGCATATTAAATAGTCAGAGAACACGACTTTTAGCAAATATCAGAAATCAGTTAAATACGCCAATACAAATTAAAGCAAAAATGCCACTATGGCCTGGTTTCAGAAACAGGGTTTAGATTAAGATAGGATTAGGCCATAGTTTAATTACAACATTTAAGTATCTTTTATAAACGTGCCTTAGAAAAATCATTACTGTGTATCAATGATACTGATATAAACACATGTTGACATGTTTACCAAAACTAAAATAATTGAATAAACATTATTTTAACAATATATCATGTAATATAAATCCTAATGTAAGTCAATTTCTAATAATCCTAGAAAACAGGACAAATTTGAATGTAAAACAAATTTAATTTATGGTTTTCGCTGTAAAAGATACATTTTCAAAACTTGTAGCCTACATTAAAGTTACATTTACAGTACTATTTACTGTACAACAAGAAATGCCCCATTAGATCCATAAAAGTCAGTTTAAAAGTCTGAGACCAAAAGTAAAATTGTTGTTTTACATGTTCTAATTCCACATCAAATGTATTTTTGGCATATTGGAAGAAAGGAAATCTGAACTTTAATATCATACCATGTTCCTGGAAATGCCTCATTGTTTGTTTGTTTGTTTGTTTATCTATTTTTTTTTCTTTTTTAATTGATTACACAATTACATATTATTCACATAATAGCAATCATTTATTCTTCATTTATTGATTCTCTCTAATTGCTCTTTTATTTATTTATTTATTTATTTATTTTGTAATGTTCCTTTCTTATAGTCCACTGCTTATATAAACTCAGATAGTCTAGTTTTGTGGACATTCACACACAGACTAGTCATTAGTCAGGTGGCGACACAGCATATGACCAATGGATTTACAAAAATAATCTCAGGTTTAAGAAGTGTTTTAACATTGCATCAAATACTGATGAGCGCAATTTTTATTTGAATGATCACTCAGTAGGTTACTTAACCATGCATTATTATGTATTATTAAAAGGATTTCAAACTCATCAAAATGCACAAATTCTCGTTATTTCTTGTTTGCAGACATTCTTTTGTTGTCATCTGAATTTCACCTAATATATTTACTTTTAAGGGGTGTTCAATTAGCAGTTGTAAAAGACAATACTGTATCTCCCTTTGCATTGAACTCTGAGGATCGTAACATTGTAGATGATGATGATGATGATGATGATTATTATTATTATTATTATTATTATTATTATTATTAAGATTAAAAAATAAATATTTTAATAATTAAGTATCACATGTGCATGTTCACAGTTCAGGTAAACATAAAATAGTTAATCTTTTTTTAGTAAGTGTATTATTTTGATTATTATTTTTAAATGATTTATTTTCATTGTAATGAAATGTTGTAATTTAATTACTTATTAGTCTTTTATTAAACTTAAACCACAAAATAGGAGACAATATTTTCGATTTCAATCCCACTTCCTGCATTTACATTGCATTACCATCCAAGTGGATTATAGATGTTGGTTCTGGAGTGCCAATGCTCTGCAGTGTTTAGCAACAACAGTAATCAAACACACCTGAAGCAGCTATTTAGGCTCTTTAAGATTGCTTCGAAAATAGACCAGAAGTTCTGAAACAGGTTGGAAATAAACTTTGCAATACAGTGGGTCCCTAGGGGCAGGGCTGAAAACCTCTGATTTATAAAACTGTTGATCAAGTCCTACTGCACTATAGGATATGATGTAACAAACGTAAGAAGTTGAAGTACTGAAGATGAAAACAATGTTAGAAGGTTTATTCAATAATAAACATTAGAATTGCTGTTATATTATCTGAAAATTAATAAATTATTTTTAGAAATTATTTTAATAGTGGTGACAAGATTTCATTTGTTACACCCATGAACCAGCTTTAATTTTACCTTCAGTGAAGTAATTTTCTTCCTAACTGCACAGAAGTGTTTCACTGTTAATGTAATATATGAATCAACATTTTGCATTTGGAATTATTATACATCTGCAGAGAAAAAAAAAAATATTAAGACAATATGTTGTAATATTCACTTGCAGCAAACAGCATTTTCTGTATCTTCATAAAAATAATTGTATTAACAAAACACCTCTGGCTGCAATTTTGCTTTTATGTGATGAATGCTCTCAACACATATTATATGTCCATCAAATACTTTTTTGATGCCCAATCAGAAGTACCGGTACTTGCATAGAAATCTATACATCTGAGCCTGATGAAAATGCATTTTTTAAAGAAAGATTTCAGATGGATTTAGCTAGTTTTAGATCTGAACATTTCATATATATGAATATGTGTGTGTGTGTGTGTGTGTTTTATATATATATATATATATATATATATATATATATATATATATATGGGTGTATGCATTATATTATATTATATTATATTATATTATAACATTTTTGAGAGACTTTTAACGAGCACAGCAAATACAAAGAAATTCTACTTTGTTAGACACATTTAGGCGGCTCTGAAAAGAGCCTTTGGGTTTAAGAGAAGTTGTGAGAGTTTAAGCGCGCTCTCCACGAATGCGGCGGGCCAGCTGAATATCTTTGGGCATGATGGTCACTCTCTTGGCGTGGATGGCGCACAAGTTGGTGTCCTCAAACAGACCGACCAAATAAGCCTCGCTGGACTCCTGCAGAGCCATGACCGCGGAGCTCTGGAAACGCAGATCAGTCTTAAAATCCTGAGCGATTTCTCGGACCAGACGCTGGAAGGGCAGTTTGCGAATCAGCAGCTCAGTGGATTTCTGGTAGCGACGAATCTCTCGCAGAGCCACGGTACCCGGCCTGTAACGATGAGGCTTCTTGACGCCGCCGGTGGCTGGAGCGCTTTTACGGGCTGCTTTGGTGGCGAGCTGCTTCCTCGGAGCTTTGCCACCGGTGGATTTACGGGCGGTCTGTTTAGTTCTTGCCATTGTCTTGAACTCTCTGTCTTTCTCTCTAAAACAGAATGATTTTGTTCTTTGTGTGCAGCAACTTTTTTAAACTCTCCTGCCGCATTGGGCGGCGCGTCAGCAGAGGCATGTGATTGGCTCGTTTACCTCGCAGCGCAAGGCAGCCAATGAAAATTACTTTCGAACAAGCAGCTGCGGCTGGCCTTTCCCGCTCAAATGTTGTCTGTTCAGTGTACAATTGTTGGACCTTAAAATGCTACGTTTTTATTTTTTTCCTTAGATTTAGAAGTTCATCAGAAGTCTGCTTTTTTAGTCAAGCTAAGTAACCTTTATAGCGCTTTTTTATAATACAGAGAAATGAAAAAGGCACTTTTTATTGACGTGAAAATGGGGTGGAGAGTGTTACCATTAATGTTTTGGAAGTTCCAATGTATTCACATTGCAGTGTAACAACTTTATGGGAATACACACACATATATATATATATATATATACACACACACACACATGCACTAGCCCTCACAGGAGACCTTTACTTTATGGAGGGGAAAAAAACACTAATTGTGCATGCATTTATATTATATGTTTTCTCGTGGGGGATCTAAACAATGTCCCAAAACTTACTGGTATTATTATCCTTGTGGGGACATACACACACACACCATGTTAAAGATTAACTCTACTGCACATTATTTTTTTCTTCACGCTTCATCGTAACAGTTATTCATCGTAATATTTGCGGCCCTTAAGCAACGTAAACCGAGCGTAAATTGCAACTAAACAATCAGACACCGTTGAAATTTGAGTCAAACTACTCTCATAGAGGATGTGGGTGGCTCTGAAAAGAGCCTTTGGTTGTTCCGTTCGATCAAACGTCAGCTCGTTTACTTGGTTTTGGCGGCCTTCTCGGTCTTCTTGGGCAGCAGCACTGCCTGGATGTTGGGCAACACACCGCCCTGAGCGATGGTCACTCCGCCCAGAAGCTTGTTCAGCTCCTCGTCGTTGCGCACCGCCAGCTGCAGGTGACGGGGGATGATACGGGTCTTCTTGTTGTCCCGAGCGGCGTTTCCAGCCAACTCCAAGATCTCAGCAGTCAGATACTCGAGCACAGCGGCCAAATAAACTGGAGCACCAGCACCGACGCGTTCAGCGTAGTTTCCTTTACGGAGAAGCCTGTGAACACGGCCAACAGGAAACTGCAGTCCGGCCCTGGATGAGCGGGTCTTAGCCTTCGCTCTGACCTTACCTCCAGTTTTGCCTCTTCCACTCATTATTAAATCGCTGTAGGTGCTATTGCTGATCAACACAGAAATAATAGAACTGCAGTTTAACGATCAGTTTTTAAGAGAGAGTGCTTATCGTCTATTGGTCAGAGTCTGTCACAGTTGAAAACCAATCGCTGCAAATCCCTCCAAAAACTTAAAACCCCTCCCCTCCACTCATTCTCATCTGTTGTTATGAAAGAATGAATCAATGAACAGAAAATGTATATGCTTTTACATATAAAATAAATTGCTTATAGCAGAAGAAGGTAAAATAACCAAGGTAAAAAATCGCACATTTAAATAAATGTCTACATATACAGGTAAAAACAAAGAAATGTTTGCTTTTGTAAGAAAACCAGCTTCTAAAGTTCACTTCAAATCAAGTCTAGCCTCTGTTGATTTACATGCGTCCTAACAGTAATATTTAAGATGCTGATGTGAAATAAAGTATAATCAGCAATACATTTTTGTACTGCAAAATAAGGTATTGTAGACTGAATTGTAATACTGAGATAAAAGTATACATGCTGTCAGAGTTTATTATCTCAAATGACCAAAGAAGCATTTAATTAAGATCATTAAATGGGAAGAAATGAACACAGAGAGACACATTTATTTCATTTTGGGTGTTGTTTGTTTGTTTATTTATTTATTTATCTTTTTTTTTTTCGTTTAGGATTGGCTGCATTAGACTTTGCTTTTTTGGATTTGGCTGCCATGGACTTCTTGGGGCTTTTTGGCTGCTTTCTTAGCAGCTGCATGTGTCTTTACCTTCTTGGGGCTCTTTGTTTCCTTCCTTGCAGCAGTGGCGGCCAGTTTCTCAACCTCTTGGAAGGTTTCTTGACAGCAGGCTTCTTTGCTTTCACTGGGTTTTCTTGGCAGGTTTCTTTTTTATTTCAGCTTGCTTCTTATTGAGTTTGAAGGAACCGGAGGTGCCTTTGGTCACCAAACTCTTGATGGTGAGCTTAAAGCAAGAGTTGTTCTTCTCAACATCGTAGCCACCCGCAGAAAGAGCCTTCTTCAGGGCGGCGAGGGACATGCTGCTTCTCTCCTTGGAGGCACAGTCGGAGGCAGAGACACAGTATTGGCGATGAGGTCCCTGACGCTCAGGCCCGTTTTCTTGGTTTTAGATGCAGATTTCTATTTGGGAACTTTAGCTGGCAGGGCCATGGCAACTGGAGCGAATTGTGCCATGTCTCTGAGCCAATATGTTTACGCCATCGACAGTCCGGATAAAATTAAATGATGAGAGAAGCAGCGAAACTTAAAAAGTTAGTTCACCCAAAACTAAAAATCCTGTCATTAATTACTCACCCTCATGTCATTCTTAGACCTTTATTAATCTTTGGAACACCAATGAAGATATTTTTTTAATGAAATTCAAGAGCTTTCTAACCCTGCTTAAACAGTAATGCAACTACCACATTCAAGGCCCAAAAAGGTAGTAAGAACATTGTTAAAATAGTCTGTGACATGAGTGGTTCAATGGACTTTTATAAAGCTATGAGAATACTTTTGTTTGCACGGAGTAAATAAATTAAAGCTTATTTTTCATATTATTATTTAGTTATTCATTGTGGATTATGCTGATTATTTTATATTCATATCATTGTCTTACATAGTATTGTGAGTAAGATTAATATGTTTTTAATCTGTTTTTGGTATGTATACAATTTACACTCATTTTCCATAGACAGTATGTTTTTCTTCTTCGTTTACATGTAAAAGGGACATTTTATTATGATAATAGGATGTTTGGTACATTGTTCTGCAATAATATATGTGAGTGTGTGTGTGGGATGTTCTATGAATTTGCCTAATGCTGTACGAGATGTGCTTTCCAAGAGCAAAATAAATTTGTGATATCTTAAGGATCTGTCTATATACCTATGCCTCGGTTGTTTTTAGTTAATCTTTTCCTGAAGGTTTTTGTCTTTGACTTTTGAAAATCATTACACTAGATTGTATTTAGAACAGGTTAGATTAAGATTTTTTTTTTAATAGAACACATACTTTGAATTACATACGTTTAAATGTTTATATTAGATTTTGATTTTTATCATCATTTGTATTTATTATAATTTATGAATGATTTTAAACACATTTGAGACAGTTTTATACAATTATTTAACAAAAAATCATAGAACATCATGTGAAATGAATGCTGTTCTTTTGAACGGTTCTATTTTTTAACGAACCCTGACATAAACTACCACTGTTTTGGACGTTAATACGTAACACGGAATATACTCCTGGTAATTATTGCATAATTATTAGTTACTGCAATAAAACCATTAAAATTATTGCAACTATGAGCATAAAGTTCTATGTATGATGTTTAAGTACATGTACTTTATATCACTGCATCTTTTAAACCAATTTTTTAGAAGAATTTTTCTTTTTATTTGAGGAAAAACTGCAACGGTGTGTTCTGTGTTCTAACACACTGGAAATGACTTTAGTCTTTTTAACAAGTGACAACACATACATAACACATACATAACACACGTAAACAAAACTCCTTAGACGAGAAAATGGGTGGCTCTTAAAAGAGCCGTTGGGGTAGTTGAAGTTGAGTTACACCTCACTTGGAGCTGGTGTACTTGGTCACGGCCTTTGTGCCCTCAGACACGGCGTGTTTGGCCAGCTCACCGGGCAGCAGCAGACGCACGGCGGTCTGGATCTCTCTAGATGTGATGGTGGAGCGCTTGTTGTAGTGAGCGAGACGAGAAGCTTCACCGGCGATACGCTCAAAGATGTCGTTGACGAAAGAATTCATGATTCCCATCGCCTTAGAAGAGATGCCAGTATCAGGATGAACCTGCTTCAATACTTTGTAGACATAGATAGCATAGCTCTCCTTCCTGGACCTCTTGCGCTTCTTTCCTCCTTTGCCGGCGGTCTTGGTGACGGCCTTCTTTGAGCCCTTCTTGGGAGCAGACTTCGCTGGTTCAGGCATGTTGATGTATAAAGACCAACATAATACCGCGCAATACCATGTACTGGCTATTTATAGATAGCTCATGCAAATTTATGAGGGCTGAGTTTCCTTTCACTCATTGCGTGTATTGCACATTGAATGAAAGAAACATGTTTCATTGGTTAGAAATGGGTGGCTAGACAGACAAATCCGCCAATCACAGGCTTCTAAATTTGAATGTTTCCCGTCTCCTCCCCCACACACTTTTCTTTGTCTGACTTTCCCGCTCAAAATGTCTGCGATAATCACAATCAAGAAGGAAGAAACAACTGTTTAAGTTTTATACACCATTGTGCACATTAAATTAACTCTTGGAGAGAACATGGATTTTAGTGAATTTCAGAATATATTACACCAATAAAAAAGATTGAGATGAAAGAAAAAAAGCCTATGTTTCACAGCGTGATATAATCACTTTTATTTTCATATAAAATTTCAACGAAGAACTCAGATTATGTTCGTGTGTAAAAGTTGCTGAACAATTCACAACCCTGCTGACAACAGAAACCACAAATTTTCACAGATATTCTAATAGTTTCTGCTACAAATACAGTTACAAACTTTTAGCCTTTAAAAAATGTTTATTGTAGTGTTTTGTGACATATATTAGGATTTAACAAGCCACAAATAGAAACCGACCTGTTACCAGTAGAGAGACCAAGAGACACAATTACAGCTTTCATTAAAAACACTATATGAAACACCCTTTATAACCAATAAAACCATTACAGATTCTGTGATGGTTTTTATTATTACTATTAATACTACTACTATTTGTATTATTTTTATTTATGTTATTTTTACTACTACTATTGTTATTATCGTTTACCTCAAAATTTGCCCAAATGAGTTTTCCATCGATGTATTTGTCAGGATAGGACAATATTTGAACAAGATACTATTTGACAATCAAATATTGATAACATTGCCTTTAAAGTTGTCCAAATGAAGCTCTTAGCAATGCATATTACAAATCAAAATTAAGCTTTGATATAGTCTATTTTCGGTAGGAAATTTACAAATGGGTTACTTAAATGGGTTTTGGCCACTTTCTTGCTTCAGCTACTTCCAGCTTCAAACCAGCTAAGACCAGCTTAGGCGTTTTTTTGTTTTGTTTGTTTTGTTTTTTTTCAGCAGGATTGCTGGTCGACCCAAATCATATACAGTAGTCAACATTTGAAGCGGATCAAAAGCTTTCATCAAAGTTGCCCTAAAACTAAAACAATACCCGATTTTGTCTTAGGACAACTTTGATGAACTTTTTTGATCCACTTCAAATGTTGACTACTGTAGACCATTATACACAATATCTATATGGCATTAAAAGGGGAATATTAGTAGGAATATTAAATAATGAGACTGGATTGAGAAGACAAGAATTATTAACTAGAATCTGAACTGACCATGCTACATTAAATGGAAATCTAAATAAAATCAAAAAACATTCGGACGGACTATGTAGGCATTGTGGAATTTATGAAATACTGTTGATTAAGTCCTACTGCACTGTAGTGCATATAACAGTGAATGGAGAACATATGAAATTGAAGTACTAGAGTTGAAAATAATGTTTGAAAGTTTATTAAATAATAAACATATTACAGTTTTTCTCAATCGATTTGACACATTTCTCCAAACTCAGTTCACTGTTCTCAAAACAGTTAACACAGTCAGCTGAACACTTTGTAATTGTCCTAAACAGATTGTAAGTTTTCATTCATTTCATACAAATTACAAATTGTGCAAATCATTTTCTTAAAAACAATGTGCACAAATTCACAATAATTATTTAAACCAACCAATACTTTAAAATATCTGAAAAAAAGGTTTCACACAAATCACAACCATTATTTATGTACCATTTGTCCAAACACAACAAACAAAACTCTGTAATTTATTTTATCCAATAAACATGGTGTATTTTTGACTGGCCCTAAACTAAGAACTATTCAGCTAATTTTACATTCAACACAGGAAATGCAGTTTTCTTAACTGTTTACACATTTTTCACAATTGCTTTAGAGTAATATTACAAGAGGAAAGTATACAAAGAGCAAGAATGAATATGCAAAAATTAAAAACAATATAAATATAAAAATAAAAATGAAGGAGAAAAGGAGAATTACAACAAATTGCAGTGTCATTTTGCTGTAATGTTAAGCTCTTTGGTTAAGACCATTTTGTGTTTGGATGGTTGTGCTAATTGTTTTGAGAACAAGTACACTGCATTGGAGAAAAGTGTCAAAACTCCTGAGAAAAATTGTAACATTGATCTGTTAAACTATCTAAAACAAAGAAGTAATTGCACAATAATCAAATATATTGTATTAGTAGTAGTAGTAGTAAAATGAATAAAGGTGAGAGAATAATGCACACGCATTTCTTGTTACACAATTGACAGCTTTAATTTTACTTACAGTGAAGTCAGAAATCCCCTGCAGTTCTTTCTCAAACCCCAGTTTGCAAAACTTTTACATGTTTAATGCACTTCATGTTATTAACAGCAATGAATAAAATATATCTTAATTTTGTATTTTTATATCAAATATGGTACAGGACAGTCTATTAAGATGAATGTGATGAATAGCATAGGTCAAAAGTAATCTAAAAGCAGTCCGATTATATTACCAAAAATGTGCTACTTACCAATTTTTGTCATGTTATTTGGAATCAGTAAAGAATTACAATTTGTAAGCAACCTACCCAGTTCTGCATATGAACCATTATTACACCTGCAGAAAAACAAATAAACAACACAATAATACGTAACATTCACTTGCAGTAACAGCATTTTCTCTCGATCTTTCTACAGAAGAATTGCATTAACGAAAAATATTAGCGATCGCTGTATATTTAGTATATTTTTGTCTCGTATTAGAAGTTAGATTATTCAGTGGGTTTTAACAAAAACAGCAACAGAGACAAGGAAATTCCACTTTGTTTGACATATTTAGGCGGCTCTAAAAAGAGCCTTTGGGTTTAAAAGAGCAGTGGGTTTAGGCGCGCTCTCCACGAATGCGGCGGGCCAGCTGAATATCTTTAGGCATGATGGTCACTCTCTTAGCGTGGATGGCGCACAAGTTGGTGTCCTCAAACAGACCGACCAAATAAGCCTCGCTAGCTTCCTGCAGAGCCATGACAGCGGAGCTCTGGAAGCGCAGATCAGTCTTGAAATCTTGAGCGATTTCTCGGACCAGACGCTGGAAGGGCAGCTTGCGAATCAGCAGCTCGGTGGATTTCTGGTAGCGACGGATCTCTCGCAGAGCCACGGTACCCGGCCTGTAACGATGAGGCTTCTTGACGCCGCCGGTGGCTGGAGCGCTTTTACGGGCAGCTTTGGTGGCGAGCTGCTTCCTCGGAGCTTTGCCACCAGTGGATTTACGGGCGGTCTGTTTAGTTCTTGCCATTGTCTAGAGTTTCCTGTCTTACTCTTCAACACAGAATGATTTCTTTCTGTGTGCAGCGACATTTTAACCTTTCTTGTCGCATTGGGCGGTGCGTCAGCAGAGGCATTTGATTGGCCGTTTGCTACGTCGCAGCTTAAGGTGGCCAATGAACAAACGTTTTCATGTTTTCAAATAAGCGGAGGCAGCTTGCCTTTCCCCCTCAAATTTGTTTTAAATTTCACTGTCCCTTTATTGGACTTTGAAAATGCTGTTTTTATTTTCTTTTGATTTGCTTATCAGAATGCTGCTCTGTTAAAATCAGAGGTAATGAAAAGGTTACTTTTTGTCTACACTACACCTGACAATGGGGTTGAAGACATTGCCTTTAATTTTTTTTAATATTTTCCTATCCTCCTATTGCAGTGTAATAGCATTAACATAGTGTAAATATATAGTTACACATAATATATTAGTTTACATTTTATTTTAACACTTGTTTCCTATCTTTTTAAGGTGCCATTTATCCAACTCATTCTCTGACAATAAAGTTTATCATAGTTCGCTGTTTGCGCTGACAGCGAAAGCTATTACACGCTACGTACATAGGAGTGTGTGTTTGTGTGGGTAAAATGAAAGCCGTTCAAATTTATCATACAATTCAAACTGCTCTTACAGACAAAGTGGGTGGCTCTCAAAAGAGCCTTTGGATGTTTTACGTATTCAACAGACTGCAACTCATTTATTTGGTTTTGGCGGGCTTCTCGGTCTTCTTGGGCAGCAGCACAGCCTGGATGTTGGGCAGCACACCGCCCTGAGCGATGGTCACTCCGCCCAGAAGTTTGTTCAGCTCCTCGTCGTTGCGCACCGCCAGCTGCAGGTGACGGGGGATGATACGGGTCTTCTTGTTGTCCCGAGCGGCGTTTCCAGCCAACTCCAAGATCTCAGCAGTGAGATACTCGAGCACAGCGGCCAAATAAACCGGAGCACCAGCACCAACGCGCTCGGCATAGTTGCCTTTACGAAGAAGCCTGTGAACACGGCCGACGGGAAACTGCAGTCCGGCCCTGGATGAGCGAGTCTTAGCCTTCGCTCTGGCCTTGCCTCCTGTTTTGCCTCTTCCACTCATTATTGAATTAAAGCTGTTACTGCTGAGCAACACAAAAATAATAGCATTATGAGCTGACCATGAGTTTTTAAGAGAGAGAGTGCTCGTCCTCTATTGGCTATCGCCTGTCACAGCTGTAAACCAACCACTGCAAATCCCTCCAAAACCCCAAACCCCTCCCCTATCTTAATGAATGCATGAATGAACAGAAATGTTCAATGCTTTTACTTATAAAATGCGTGTGATGCAGAAGATAAAATAACCAAAGTTATACAATCACACATTAAAATATATGTGTCCACATAAACACTGGAAAAACATTTTTTTTTTAAAGTAGATTAGCCTCTGATAGATTATTCCAAATCAAGCCTAGCATCCGATGATTTAGCTACGTGCAGTTAATGTTTCAAATATTACATTTAAGATACTGATGTAAACATGTATAAAATACATGTATTTACACGTAGTAAATAATATAATGTATTGTAGATTGTATCTTACTAAGATAAAAGCACACAAGCTCCCTGAGTTTACACTCTCAAACGCCTCAATAAGCATTTACCCAAAATAATTAAAATGTTGCTCTTTAATTGTAGCAAGTGGGTGGCTCTTAAAAGAGCCGTTTTGTTTTCAGAAGAAACAAACTGAGTGATATTTATTTCTTTTTGGGAGCCGCCTTTTTAGGCTTGGCTGCCTTAGGCTTCGCCGTTTTGGGTTTGGCTGCCTTGGCCTTCTTGGGGCTCTTGGCTGCTTTCTTAGCGGCTGCTGGCTTCGCCTTTTTGGGGCTCTTGGCTGCTTTCTTAACAGCTGCAGGTTTCTTGGCAGCTGCGGGTTTCTTGGCCTTCTTGGGGCTCTTTGTTGCCTTCTTTGCAGCGGCGGCGGCTGGTTTCTTTACCTTCTTGGGAGATTTCTTGGCGGCGGGTTTCTTGGCAGCAGGCTTCTTTGCTTTAGTGGGAGTCTTCTTAGCTGGTTTCTTCTTGGTTTCAGCTTGCTTCTTGTTGAGTTTGAATGAACCTGAGGCACCAGTACCTTTGGTCTGGACCAGGGTGCCGTTGGTCACCAAACTCTTGACGGCGATCTTGACGCGGGAGTTGTTCTTCTCCACATCGTAGCCACCAGCAGAAAGAGCCTTCTTCAGGGCGGCAAGGGACACGCCGCTTCTCTCCTTGGAGGCGGTCACAGTCTTGATGATGAGGTCCCTGACGTTCGGGCCCGTTTTCTTGGGTTTAGACGTTGATTTCTTCTTGGGAGCTTTAGCCGGAGGAGCGGCGGCAGCTGGAGCGGTTTCAGCCATGTCTCTGAGCGGATACGTTTCACACGTCGACAGTCTGCATATAATGAAGCGCTGAGCGGCGCTGCTGAATTTAAATACCACATGAGAACCGTGTAGACTCAATACCGTAATCCACAGAGTCTAGCCTTAGCCAACACGTTTAAACAGAGTTAAACAAGTGTATCAAGGTATCTTTGCAGATTACAAACTACGCAGATGCTAATGAGTTTAAATATGGATTAATTATGCATGTGTAAATGAAAATGCATAATGCTGAAATAATTATGTTTATATATCTATAAATTTTCAGTGCAATGCAATTGATTCCTTTCCAGGCAATGCTATATTTTGACATATATATATATGTGTGTGTGTGTGTGTGTATATATATATATATATATATATATAAACAATACTTACTTTATACTTAAATTTATTTGATGGTAGTTGAAATCAGTTCACGCCTCACTTAAAACTGTCTTGTAGTGAGCGAGAAGAATGACTACTTTATATGTATTTTGCGCCAAAAAATTGAACTCATACACTTACATAAAGTAACAGTAACAAGAGGAAGAAGGGTCATCTGATTCATTAATGTAAAAATCAGACTATATTCGCATTTATCTTATGGCTTATCGTATGATTGTTTTATATTATGTGTGTTCGGTCTTGCAGCGATTGTGTATTAAACCCAAACATGGAACGCCGTTAAGGTTTGTTATTTCTGTGTTTATAAACATACACTCATTTTAGTATTTTCAAAGAATAGAACTCGTCTAGAGTACTAAAGGCACTCTCCAACATCACAACACGAAAAGCTCTTTAATTGAAAATATGGGTGGCTCTTAAAAGAGCCGTTGGGGTAGCTTAAGTTCGATTACACCTCACTTAGAGCTGGTGTACTTGGTCACGGCCTTTGTCCCCTCAGACACGGCGTGTTTGGCCAGCTCACCGGGCAGCAGCAGACGCACGGCGGTCTGGATCTCTCTAGATGTGATGGTGGAGCGCTTGTTGTAGTGAGCGAGACGAGACGATTCACCGGCGATGCGCTCGAAGATGTCGTTGACGAAAGAATTCATGATTCCCATCGCTTTAGAAGAGATACCAGTATCGGGATGAACCTGCTTCAGCACTTTGTAGACGTAGATAGCATAGCTCTCTTTCCTGGATCTCTTGCGCTTCTTTCCTCCTTTGCCGGCGGTCTTGGTGACGGCCTTCTTTGAGCCCTTCTTGGGAGCAGACTTCGCTGGTTCAGGCATGTTGATGTATAAAGAACAACACAATACCGCGCAATACCATGTACTGGCTATTTATAGATAGCTCATGCAAATTTAAGAGGGCTGGGCTTCCTTTCACACGTTGCGTGTTTTGCGCATTGAATGAAAGAAACATGTTTCATTGGTTAGAAATGGGCCGCTTACGCAGACACATCAGCCAATCGTAGAATTGTACATTTGAATTTTTCCCTCCCTCTAACCGTCCTTCACCTCCCCCACCAGCTTCTTTGTCTGACTTTCCCGCCCATGCTGTCTCTGTGACAGTCGTGGTGTTAAAGAACTTTAAATCGAAGATTTAAATTAAAATTACACTGTTTACACAATTTGACCACTCGTGAAGATAACGTGTATATATATATATATATATAAAATACTTATTGTTTTTCGTTATTTACATCTTAACTCGTAACATGTCTTCTACCCCTAAACATAACCCTAACAAAAATCTCTGCAGACCAATTTAAATATTTAAATAGAATATGGATTTAAATAGAAACATGATTTGGCCTTTTTTGTTGTTGTTGTGTTTTTTTTTTTCAACACTCTTCAACAGTATATCAGTGAGGGCATTAAAACCTCACATGTGCAGTCAAACCTATATAGAAATATAATTGGTACTCCTGTTTTGCATCATAAATTGCATCATAAAAAATGTCTAAGCTTGAGGCTTGAGTTGCCTTTAAATAAATAAATAAATAAATGCATGAACGAATGGGTTTGAGTACTTTAGAAAAAAAAACTCCTTTTGAGAATTTTGTTAATTTGTTTGTTTGTTTGTTTTGTTGTTTTACAAAAAACACCTGCCTGAGGGAAAAATTAAGGAATTTGTTGACATATTTGGAAACGTTTTTTTTAAGAGTTTTGGTAACAGGACTGAGAAAAAATCTTCCACTTAAAAACCTTTAAAAAAAATAATATAAAATTAAATAAGGTTACCTGAGTAAACTCAATACAGATTTTGAATAGTTAAATATGTGTATGACTAGACTCGGTCAAAGTAAATAAATAAATATTTTATTTTATTTTTTGGAAGAGTTTTTTAAGCAAATTAAATGCATCCCAAATAAACACCAGAAATTAAAACCAGGTGAAGTGGCCTAAGGACTAAAGAGCTGATGTTGCAGAACATTCTTTAATGGACAGAAAAAACATAATATTTTACTGTATATTTATTGTAATATATGCTTCCATGAACAAAAACGTCCATTTCTATCAAAAAAAAATGACAATGGTGAAACTAGGTCTCCAGCAAGTGCATGGCATGCATCACGTGATGTTGCATAGCTCCGCCTTGATATGTTTCAACTAGGTCCTCTAAGTGACTATAAAGCGTGCTGTGTTCCTCTGTTGTTTCAGTTACGAAGGTAATACTCAATTGGTTGCAGTAATGTCTGGTAGAGGCAAAGGCGGTAAAGGACTTGGAAAAGGAGGCGCCAAGCGTCACCGCAAAGTTTTGCGTGATAACATCCAGGGAATCACCAAGCCCGCCATCCGTCGTCTTGCTCGTCGTGGCGGTGTGAAGCGTATCTCTGGTTTGATCTATGAGGAGACCCGCGGAGTCCTGAAGGTTTTCTTGGAGAACGTGATCCGCGATGCTGTTACGTACACTGAGCACGCCAAGAGAAAGACCGTCACCGCCATGGACGTCGTGTATGCTCTAAAACGTCAGGGACGCACTTTGTACGGCTTTGGAGGTTAAATATGCCGGTTCTATCTTAAAAAACAACGGCTCTTTTAAGAGCCACCCACTTTTTCAAAAAAAAGAGTGATTTTGGTGTATGTTTTACGTAAATAAAATGATAGTGGATACCAAACCATACTTATTTATTTTTTTTTATTGCGTTTTATGAGAGCTCGATTCCATATGAAGAATTCAGATGCGAAAACCTCAATCCATCTGGCGTTTCTATTTTTTTTTTATTTAAATGAGCATTTGTTTCTGGGTATTTTGTATAGGTTTCTATGTAAATACTGGTCCTTCTGATTACGCTGAGGCTAGAATTTAGGGAGTTTGAAGTTAAAGTATTTGATGGGCGTATATTATGTGTCTGGAGCATTCACTCGGTATCATAATCTCTTTTTTGACTATTTTTGCATCTGAACTCTTGACGTTCAGTTTTTTACTTTGAATGAAACATTCTGCGTATATACACTCTTGAAAATAAATAAAAATAGGAAAACATTTTATGATTTTTTTTTTTTAGCTTGTGAGAATGTTCAATTTCGTTTTTAAAATATGGTTTAATGCAGCATAGTTTTCTTTATTAAAATCAATGTAGTTCCCAAAACGTAAGACACAAAGGTTGTTTTTCATTCGTTTCACATTTCACTCTGTAATTTCAATCTTCAGTTTAAAGTTCTTTAACGCCACGACTGTCACAGAGACAGCATGGGCGGGAAAGTCAGACAAAGAAGCTGGTGGGGGAGGTGAAGGACGGTTAGAGGGAGGGAAAAATTCAAATGTACAATTCTACGATTGGCTGATGTGTCTGCGTAAGCGGCCCATTTCTAACCAATGAAACATGTTTCTTTCATTCAATGCGCAAAACACGCAACGTGTGAAAGGAAGCCCAGCCCTCTTAAATTTGCATGAGCTATCTATAAATAGCCAGTACATGGTATTGCGCGGTATTGTGTTGGTCTTTATACATCAACATGCCTGAACCAGCGAAGTCTGCTCCAAAGAAGGGCTCAAAGAAGGCCGTCACCAAGACCGCCGGCAAAGGAGGAAAGAAGCGCAAGAGGTCCAGGAAGGAGAGTTATGCTATCTATGTCTACAAAGTACTGAAACAGGTTCATCCCGATACTGGTATCTCTTCTAAAGCGATGGGAATCATGAATTCTTTCGTCAACGACATCTTCGAGCGCATCGCCGGTGAATCGTCTCGTCTCGCTCACTACAACAAGCGCTCCACCATCACATCTAGAGAGATCCAGACCGCCGTGCGTCTGCTGCTGCCCGGTGAGCTGGCCAAACACGCCGTGTCTGAGGGGACAAAGGCCGTGACCAAGTACACCAGCTCCAAGTGAGGTGTAATCGAACTTCAGCTACCCCAACGGCTCTTTTAAGAGCCACCCATATTTTCAGTTAAAGAGCTTTCAGTTTTTGTTTTGGCGGGCGCCTCTAACATTCTGGATAAACAAATTTTAAGTAATTGCCTAAATCACACTTAAAAGAAAAAAACAACTACTTATACAATTCTGTTCTAATAACGTGATCTTTATTGTATATATAATAAAAAGGACGTCGCTTGAACAAACTGTAATATAAAATGTATTTTTTTTTTTTTCCAATCCAAGCAGGCGGTCACGTGTTTACTGGCTTTTTCTTTATGCGAGGATGTTTTTTTTTTTTTTCCGGTGTGTTAATCACTTTTAACACCAGACTAAAAACTTGACGGTATATACTAATCTTCTTCTTCTTATTATTAATCTTAGGAAGTAATCACTAGAAGGTTATTATAAAGGTTATTTATTTAACTACAGGCAAAATTGCCATGATAAAAGATAATGGTTTAAAAAAGTAGCGTCTCCTTTCAAATCAAAGGAAAAAAAAACCTTAAAGTCCTGTGATTTCTAATCTGCTACAAAGATGTTTAGGTATGTTTGCTGTTTAAATGGAGGGGGGAAAATCCCCGAGTTGCCCTGAGAAATCTTGTGTAGAGGCTACATGGTGTGTATATATAGTAATGCATAAATGCTTACATGTGAGATTAGGACGAATTTAAATTAATAAAAAGGCCACAGGATTGTTTTGAAAATAACTTTTTCAACACACTTCTCAGTGGTAGATGAGAATGAAGGCTGGCAGGGAGGGGGAGGGGTTTTGAGTTTTTGGAGGGATTTGCAATGATTGGTTTTCAACTGTGACAGACTCTAACCAATAGACAACAAGCACTCTCTTATAAAAACTGGTCGTCAAGTAGCAATACTATTATTTTTGCGTTGATCAACAACAGAAACTACGAAGATTCAATAATGAGTGGAAGAGGCAAAACAGGAGGCAAGGCCAGAGCGAAGGCTAAGACTCGCTCATCCAGGGCCGGACTGCAGTTTCCCGTCGGCCGTGTTCACAGGCTTCTTCGTAAAGGCAACTATGCCGAGCGCGTTGGTGCTGGTGCTCCGGTTTATTTGGCCGCTGTGCTCGAGTATCTCACTGCTGAGATCTTGGAGTTGGCTGGAAACGCCGCTCGGGACAACAAGAAGACCCGTATCATCCCCCGTCACCTGCAGCTGGCGGTGCGCAACGACGAGGAGCTGAACAAACTTCTGGGCGGAGTGACCATCGCTCAGGGCGGTGTGCTGCCCAACATCCAGGCTGTGCTGCTGCCCAAGAAAACCGAGAAGCCCGCCAAAACCAAGTAAACGAGCTGACGTTTGGTCGAACGAAACACCCAAAGGCTCTTTTCAGAGCCACCCACTTTTTCTATAAGAGCGATTTTAAGTTTGAATTGCATTGCTATCGTCATTTTTTACTCATGCTGTTACAGTTGTCCTTAATTTAAATTTTACTTGGTTAAGGTTGGGTTCAACTCTGCATACACAACATGCCTGTTCTTTATACTATGGATCTGTTAAAAAATGATTACTGAAAATCCTGTATGTTTTTAGTAGCACTGCATCTGAAACATCAACCTTCTGATTGATAAATAAACGTGTTTTGAAAGTGTAACGGGACCCTACTGAAAGAACGATTTTGAGCGGGAAAGGCTGCTTTTTGGAAAACAGGAAACGCACTGTCATTGCCTGTGTCACGCTGACAAGCAATTGCCAATGGAACGCCCTTGCATATGACCCTTGCAGTTAGTCTAAAATTGAGAAAGAAAAACGGTAGGACAGTTCCATATACTAAAACAATAACCAAATGCACTGTATTTTTTGGGGGGGTTTCGTATCCGTAGCAAGCATTTTGATAGGACAAAACGACGAATACGAAAATATATGTATCGGACTCGGTGTGCAATGACTTTCCTTTTGCAGTGATTGCTGGTTGCTGAGTGATTTTTATTAGTTGCTTATAAACTGTGTAAGTTGTTTTTCTTCTACTCAATTAAAATGTTAATAAAGCACAAAATAACAGTATAACTACCTGCACAACTCAGTCCTGGTTATTCTAAACCTCATGTCTTTCATGCAAGTATGGATGGCCTGCAACTGCCTGGTTTCCACGTTATTACATCTTTTTAATACCTGCATGGGAATGCTGATGGGTAACTTTCTTCATCTCAGTCATCATCTTGACAGAAAAATGCACTCAGAAGACACATACTTAATTTACTAGAACAATTTCTTCCAAAAATGCTTTAATAAAAAAAACATACAATACATCTGCAGACAGCATGGTGAGATAAGTACTTGCAAATTTAAAAGTGAACCTTACTTTTCATAATTTATTATAAATATTGCAGGATACATCTATAAGCAGCACAACAAACAAACATGAAATAAAACCCACTATGACCAAAAAGACAAACTACCATGATTAAACAGTTTAAAAGAGAAAAGTGCTTTAGCATTCAATGTACATTCTGCAAATGCTTCTGTAAACAGAAACCAAGTCCATTTGAAGACAAGAGATGCTGAATCCATTTCAGAGTCGACTGTAGGAGGTGTGGCCACCTTCATGTAGCCTACAGTAGTCTTGACCCACCAGAGCCCTCTTTTTGCATGGCTGACCCAACCGAGTGATACCGCTGCACAGCGAGCGACCTGAAAAAGAACTTCACACACACACACACAAAAAAAAAAAAAAAAAAGTTATTAGGTCTTGGTGTGGACAGACATTAAAAATACTAAAATCCAAGTAAAATCAATAGATTCCTATAAACAATTCACACTTGCATTCCCTTTAATCATCTACATAAAAGGTCTACTTTGAACTGATGTGGACTTCAATAAAACTTTAATAAAGAATACCTGTTGCTGGCAAGTGAATGGTTGGGGCTTGAGCTTCGGGAGTGGCTCATGGTCTCCAACACACCTCCTAGGTTCCTCTGAGGAATATTGTCCAGCACTGCCTGCCAATCAGAGGATGACTTTAAAAACATGTTCAAAGAAATGTGCAGTATGCAATCTAATTGACTGATTGATTTTATGCATCATTAATATTATCATTAGCAGTAACAACGACTACTCACTGCTCCAATGCTGTGGCGACTCTTGAGTCTGGGGGTTGAATGGCTGGGAGTGCCTGGATTGAGGTGACTAAACTTTGGTGGAGCATGAGACTGAGATGGGGACATGGACATTATGTATGGATCACCTAAGTCAAGAAAGGGAAGGGTGAAAAGAGACCGAGGAGGGAAAAATAAATTACTACATATAAAATGTAGATTGTTTACATTTTCTGAAGAGCAATGGTTGTCTGTGCAAGTGATAGTGTGTGGATGGCAGCCAGTTACAAATGTGCTCTGAAAGGTTTTTAGTGTGTTGCTATATGGATTCTAGGGTATTTTCTAGTTGGTTGCTTAATAAACTAGATCAGCAAAGCCCTTGCAAACACTGTTTGACAACCAGGGAATTTGATTATTGGAAGTGAGGGAACAAATCTAAATATAGTTTGGTATGAATCAAGCTTCAGCTTACATTATCTGGTTCATCCGTTAATTGGACGTATCAGACAGTGATTTTGTGAATACATGGAACAAAAGTCACAAGAGTGAATTACCCATCATGAAGCTCTCCACCTCCAAATCGCAGTCTGGGTCATTTCTACAACAAGAGGAGAATTTAAAAACTAAACCAAGTTGTAAACGTAAAACAGCATGTTTAAGTCTGAAACGGCATTGTTAGTTTCCTTTAGGGGTGTGCGATATACATCGTCTGCTATAATATCATAATTGCCGTTTTAAAGATGTGTGATTCAACATCGAGTATATCGCGAAAAGCAAACAAAACACACCTACAGAGTGCGCTCCAAGCATGCATTGCAGAATGAAGTCTAGAAAGTTAGGTACGTTTTTAGAGTAAATTTAGAGTATGTTCTTTCACTGCGTGATTCAGTTTATTAAAATGCAATTAGAACGATCACATAATTCAAGATATGGGGGCAGAAAACGTATACTTTTACATAATGTCATATAGTTAATCAATATCACACGAAGACTGCCGTTTTTTTTTTTGTTTGTTTGTTTTTTCCCCTCCAGAAGTCACTGTGTTTACAAACGTGATATTGATTTCATACAACTGTTCAATAAGCAAGTTAATATTTAAATGTTTTGACACTGTATTTCCTGTTTTTGCTGTATTTCGCCAACAAAAATTCCAGCCACAGCACTGTTGTGCATCTCTGAGCAACATGACTGTGACTGAACCGAATCATTTAAATGGTTGATTCATTCAACAAACCGTAATGACTCAATTATTAACAGTGACTTGCTGCCACCTACTGGCGGTTTTAATTTCACATTTAACAGGGTTCATAACAGACACTGTAAAATGAAATTCCAGGACTTTTAAGCACTACTTTTTTTGATTTTCAAGGACTTCAATCAGAGATCCCACTTATGTCTTCTATTTCACATTAAAAAAAAAAAGAGAAATAGATATGCTAAGAAAAAAAAAAAAAAAAAGGCAAAAATAAAGTGAAGTGCGCATATGCAAAGTATTACTACTAAATTATTACAAAGTACACTACACTTTTACTATAGTAAAAACATGGTTAATTTTAAATCACTCTGAAAACCTGATATGAAACAAATGATTCACAAAACCCACACAGAAGTCCTGATCTAAAAATCAAACGATTTGCAAACGATCATTTCGAATCAGGACTCGGAGCACGAATCATTTGACTTAGGTGATCTATAGTCCTGATCTAAATCAATTTGAGCATTCAATTTGCAAAATGATTCACAAACCCATTCCGACCTAAATCAAATGATTTGCGATACACGATTTGAAGTCCCGACCTGAAACAAATGTTTGTGATGGCAATCCGATTGTATCGCTTCAAATCAGCAAATCATTTTGCGATGCAATGGTTTCTGATTTTGAGTTTTGAAAAGCAGTTTCACCCATCACTATGTGCTTTTTAAAAGTGTTACAAGTGATATTAAAATTTGAAAATGAATGGCTCTTTTAATTTGATCTGGTTTTTGCTAGTAAATCACTTGAAATGAATGATCAAAGTCACAAGTTTGAATCAATCAGAGCGGTTCTAGTGTAAATGACTCAATTAATTTGGTTCATCTGTTCCACGACACTGTCAGTGATTGTTTTCTGACTTAACTAAAGTAAGTCTTTTAAGACTTAAACTAAAATATTTTTTTTTTTTTGGAAGTTAATTTTGCATGAGAAGATGTGCTTATTGACAAAATTAAACACTTATTTCATAGATACATTACCTTTCAATAATTCAAGAACTTTAAGTACCTCTTCAGGAATATTGTTCTTTTCAAGGGTTTTCCGGGTCTTAAATGTCAAGAAGCCAAATTCAAGTACTTCAAGCACTTTAAGCACCTTGTACAAACCCTGATTTAAAAGTATATTTTTATTTTTAAATCTCAAATGCCAGTATTCGACGTTATCAAAATAGCATGTATTTGTAACTGCAGGTTAAAGCATCCCATGCCCCTTGGAGCTGCATTAAACAGTGTGTAAATGCATCTAAATGCTACTTCAGTTGCAGCTCCTGTGTTTCCTATGCATTGCAAAGATAAATTTTGTTGACAATACTGATTTAATTTGCTTTTTAACAGCCCAAATGTATGAATTTGATTTAAAAGATGATGCACACTATAAAAACCATAAACACCATAAAAAGTAAAAAAAAAAAAAATCAATTTAAACTTACTGGAAAAGATTCATTTCCATTACTTTGAAGAGTATCAAAAAATTAAAAAATTCAGGAGTCAGCTGTTTACGGTAGTCCGTAAGATACCAGAACAATTACTGTACACACTCAGCAAAATATTTTCTAATTATCGTCATCTATATTAAAAAACACACACACACACACACACACACACACACACACACACACACACACACACACACACACAAAGAATATCATTTCAATATCCCACACCCCTAGTTTCCTCACTTTTTAAGCACAGTTTACTCACGGGACAGGAGTGGAGGATGACGCATGGAAGCGTTCAGTTGACTGGCTCTCTTTTTCTGGAGTCATCTCTTTAGGAGGGCCTATAGGGAGAGGAGCAGGGCTGCGGGTCTGGCCCTTCATTTTAGACAACGCCCAGAGCATCTGCAGGACAAACCAGCGGCCTGGACCACAAGTATAAGAATGTTAAGAGGACAGTTATGAGCATGTAGGATGCATAATGTAAAAAGCCTTCATGCATTAAAGCCATCTGTATTTCAATAGCACTTTATACAATACAGATTGTGTCAAAGTAGCTTTACGGAGATGAGATAAGTTAAAGTAAAATTATCAGAAGTGATCAGATGCACACATTCCCACTACACTGTACATTTAAAAAAAAAAAAAAAAGGTGAGAGAGTATCCAGACAACCTATGAGATTTTGAACTTTGCATCCAATTGACATTTGAGACCATGGGAGAGGGTTTGTATGAAAGCCTGTTTCTGCTTCTGAATGAATAAATAAGGAATAAATAAATAAATGTATTTTCTTTACTACTTTGTAACTCGTTATTGCATGCAAAAAAATAAAAAATAAATAAATAAAAAAAATCTGAATTGTTTGATTAAAAAGTCAGAATTGCATGATATAAAGTGGCAATTCTAACTTTATCAACCACTGGCAATTGTGTGTTATAAATTCAGACTTGTGAGAAATAAGGTCAAGGTTTTTTTTTTTTTCGTGGCAGAAACAGGCTTCCATACTGCAGATAAACCACAAAACCCCCAAATAGCAACTTTTTCACAAGAGATGTATAAAAGCATCTTAAGTCTTTACCACTGCTGACACCATATGAAATTAGTTGGACAGAGTTCACCTCAAAACGCCATCATAAATGTCTATAAGTGCAGAGATTAATCATTTGTTTAAAGTAGAGATACAGTACCTAGCGAAAGTGTGAACAGCAGCAAAGTGAGGGTGACCAAGTCGAGGGCAGACTGCTGGTTGATCTCTGCAATTGCATTGATTGGGACCATGAGGAGCAGAGCGACGCGGGAGAACGTGGCACACTGCAGGAACGACAGCAGCACCGCAGACAACAGGAAGTAACCAGCATGCATCACACACGTCCACAGAGCACGGAGACTCAGGCCTAGGAAGAGAATTAGACATTAATCCAAACATATTCCTCTAATTTTCTTTTTTATTCATGTTTATTAAAGGAGAAAAGTCTTGTCTTGCTCTCCCTGAACTCTGTGTATTCTGGCTCAAGACAGTTAGTGTATGTCGAAAAACTCCAATCGTATTTTCTCCCTCAACTTCAAAAATCATTTCAAAATCATCCTACATCACTGCAGAAGTACCGACCCAGTCTTTACAAAGTGAACATGCAAAAAAAACAAAAAAAAACAAAACACCCTTAACAACAGTGATAAAACAGTGATATTGGACAATTTTGAAGTTGAGGGAGAACATGAGATGGGAGTTTTTCCAACGCACCCTAACTGTCTTGAGCCAGAATACACAGAGTTCAGGGACAGTAAGACAAGACGAGTGTTTGACATTAAAAAGTATATAAATTTTATTAGTTTTATAAAAATAGCCAATCGTTATGCTAAATAAGACCCTTCTTCCTCGGCTGTGATCATTTACAACCACATTTGGGATCGTTTGAAGCCGCATTTAAACTGCATTTTTAAAGTTCAAATTCGGGGCACCATATCAGCAAAAAATGCTGAAATGTTTCCCCTCAAAAAACAATTTCTTTACGACTGAAGAAAAAAACAAGAACATCTTGGATAACAAGGGGTGAGTACATTATATGTGAATTGTTGTTCTGGAAGTGGACTTGTCCTTTAATATGTACACAATTTAAGTACCTGCCCAGCCAAGATAGCCTTGAATCATATGCAGTCTGTCCTCCAGCCGATTCTGCATACTGTCCAGATACGTCAGCATGTATCCCAGAGTTCCATTCATGCGCTCCAGTTTGCTCATGAGCTCAGAGTAGAACTTAGCAGTTGTGTTCTGTTGCTGGAGGAAGCCGTTCAGATTGAGCTCTGGATCACAGGATAAACAGAGAGGATCATTTAAGTTTGATTGACAGAATAGTGCTAATGTTTGATATTTGCAAATACATTTCTAGGTTGTTGGTGCAGTGTTTCCCCTGCCATTATATCAGAGACGCGGTTTTGTTTACTAGACAAATAGTGAAGCACACGTGAGGACTGCGGTGGTTTTAAGCCTTTGCGTCTCATTATATGATGACAAACACATGAACTTCATCTCCAGAGCTGCTGTGAGATTCACTTAATGTGAATTTTACCATTTCATTTGAGAAAATTTGCATCATATCATAGTGTATACACACAAAAACTAACCGGCAACCTGTCACGGTTTAACATGTAACAGAAATGTATTAGTCTTGTATTACTTTAGTACAGTATAATGTAGATGTTTATATATACCTATTTCTGGCAAATTTAAATAAAACAATTAAATGCTAAAAAAAAATAAATAAATATTACAACAAGAGTAAATCACCTAATTGTAGAAAAAAAAATGCTACAATTATTATTAACAAAAATTTGAACAGAATATTAACAATTTTTCTTCTATGTATTAATTTTAACAGAAAAACCTCTGTTTGTCTGGCAACAAATAAACGGGTTTAATTCTAATTTCATTAAAAATAAATAAATGTTTAATGCCTTCATTTAATTGTCAGAAAAATTAACACACAAGAATTTCTGGGAGAAAAAAAAAAAAAAAAAATGATTGTAGAGCCCTATTGTTCAAAATGCTGAAATTGAGATTTTTGGACGTATTTTTTCACTGAAATAAAGAGTAAAGAGTAAAGTAATTCTTAAAAAAATTACCGTACCATTGGTACCCGAATGATGATTTCTCTTTTTCTTTTGTTCTTTGAATTACATCAACAACAAACTTCAGCAGGTTTCACTTTAAAAGCAGTGCGGTCTATTTAAAACCTGATGCACATGACATGGATCTGGCACATATCCGATTTTCTCCAAACTCTTTACGGTCATTTAATACTTTCTAACTCTTTTAAGAATATGTTTACAAGGTAACTTGGCAAAACCGTGCATTTTGACAATCATGTCAGAATTTTCAGAAGTAATCACCCATTTTTTCGTAGATGTCCTGAGCACTTCCTCGGACCACAGCCAGGTCATCAAGAATCGCCTGATGTCCTTCCTGCACTTCTGCACTCTGATCCTTCAGCTGCCCACTTACATTCTCTGTAAATGTGTGATAGAAATGAAACAAAGAAACAAGACGTTCTATAACCACTGCAGTCCAATATGATTGTTATGACGAGTCCAGAACAACAGATAATGTTGACCTAGTTACTATGAATATATCAAAAACTCAGCCTTCAAGCAAAGGTATTTATCTGTGACTGACCCATTCTCTGTGTAATGCCTTGAATTAACTGAGCCACCAGCTGCTGGCCGGTGCTGATGAGAGCTTTCTCCTGTGCCAGTCTCTGCAGGTTTTCACTGATGGAGGCATCTAGCTGCTCTTGCCCTTCCTTTAGGGCCCCCTGCTGGAGCTGTAGTGCACTGTGACCCTCCAGCAACTTGTCCAGTGATGCAGCGGTCATCTCCCTCAGCTCTTTCTGACCCTCCTGCAGATCAAAGAACCATAAAACATGAAAATGCATTGACAACCCATTTTAGCCATAATGTGAGATTTCAGAATGAAATAGTAGCACCCGAATAAACATGACCTGATCATGCACAGTAAGAAGAGGAACAACATAATTAAATTAGGATCTTTATAAGACACCTTTAGGTCTTTCATGGCATCCAGTTGACTAGCTGCTGTAGAGATCAGGGCGTTGACGGTTAGCTCTGCCCGCTTGCGGAAGTGCTGCTGGCGCGTGGCGTAACACACGGATCGCGCTCGGTTACTGACAATGTGATAGGCATTCCACGTGTCTGAGTCCATGTCTGCTGTGCACTCTTTTATGGACTGCAGGGAGAGATAATATTGGTTTAATCAGACTCAGTGAATTCTACTTGTTAAGTGCTACACAGCTAGAACTTCTTGTGTTGACTGACAGAATGACAAGCATTTGACTTTCAAACAGTTACATAGCTAATGTGTTCCCACTGACCATACCATTTCTTCAGTGCAAGGGTAAGTCCTGCGACCCTCCACCTCTGATTGGCAGTTGAACAAAGCCACGCCCAGTTTGGCCAACTGCTCCTCTGATAGGCCGCTGCAAGTAGCTTTGAGCTGAGCAACAACCTATATAAGGGCAGAATAACAGCTTAAAGTCTGCATGAATCTTTTTTTATAAAAATAGCTAATAGCTTTTTGTAATGGAAAGCATTTAATTCATTCACAATTCTCTATATAGAGAATCTGTAAATGTGTTAACATGTAACCCAATTCAGACATAGCTTTAGCATATTTTTAGAAAGTGGGACAATTTAAATGTTAGATTTAATTGGATCTAAAATCTGATAAACTGGCATGCAAAATGCAAGATTTTCAACTCATATTACATATAAACTTAAGGCTAATGCATTCACACTAAGTGTCACAAAACTTGAATTTCGTACAATTAGGTTCTTATCTGTTGATTTACAGTAGTCAACATTTAAAGTGGATCAAAACCTTTCAAAGTTCCCCTAAATAAATAAATAAATAAATAAATAAATAAATAAATGTGTAATAAGAGTACATTACATTTTAATAAAATGCTAAATCAGGTTAGTTACTTTATATGGAGTACATTATTACGTACTATTCACGCAATGGCAGTAAATTATTCATAATTCATCACATATCTCTTTTTCTTTTCCATATAATGCATGGAATCCTAAACATTTTTGGTCAGACAAACTCCTAAAAATAAAATATTTACTTGAAATGACTCTGATGTTTACAGTTAACTGGCACATTGACAGGCAGGTAAACAAAACACAACACAAAAAAAGTAATTAATTCATTATTAGCTTTTTATCAACTCAGAAACCTACTACAGTTCTTTCTTCAAGCCCACTCCAAATCCTGATGTAAATGTTTGTGATGTTAATATAATAATAATAATAATAATAATAATAATAAATGTAATAATTACATTTAATGTGGGGGGGGGGGTAAGAATACATTACCTAAACTGAGTAATGTAGACAGTTAAACTACAGTTTTAACCATGTAATCTGTAATCAGTATCTAACTACAATTCGTAAATGATCCACTTTGCAAGTACCTTAAGAATTTGAGCACTGTTTACCTGATTTGTTTTTTTGTACCATTTTGTATGATTCTTTAGGGTCTTAATGAAAAGTCTATACTATATTTACATTTACATTTTACATTTATTCATTTAGCAGACGCTTTTATCCAAAGCGACTTACAGGTGGGGAATACATGAAGCGATTTGTCCTAAAGAGGCAAAACGACCTACGAAGTGCTCAAATTACCATATAACAGGCATTGTTCAAATAAGTACAAGCTAGAAAGGGAAAAGAGTAGAAAAGTAATGTTTTTTTTTTGTCAAGTAGTGTCGAAAGAGTGTCGAAAGAATATTTGGTTAAACATTTTTAATGGTTGTGTAAAACAACACCCTTTTTTACCTTTTAGCCGAGCATGTTTACTTTACCGCATTTAGCCATGAAACATGCTAACTACCACGTTATTAGGAAAGGCGATGGCAAAGATTCATAAAAAACGCTTATACTCAGTTCTGCTGTAAGTGAAGCTGGATCACGAATGATTTGTGCAAACATAGACACGTTTATGTAGATCGGGAGGCGCATTCCCTTCACAAACAAACGTAATCTACTGCATCTTCAGCGGCTCAGATGTCGGGAGTAAATGACGACCACTATGTTCATTATTACATCCAGCAACACAACACCTCAATCGCTCAATCGGAGATATTCTTGTCTAACTTACATCCCTGCTTCGGCATCGAAACAATGGACTGTTACAGTTGATCTGAGGTAAAACGCTCATGTCAATCAACTATGGTGGGAGCGGCCTTTGAGGCATCTGAGAATGGCTCAATTTGAAAAAGGGGATATTATTTTTACAGATCAATTAAAAACCGCTGCATGGATTTTTATCATTATAGGGTAGATTTGTACATACACTGACAACACACATTAATGTTCAAACAACATGTAAAAGTGAACTTAGCATCCAATGACCCCTTTAAGAAAATTGACTTTGTTGCTCTATTTCCTGTAATTAGTTGATTGTTAATCATATATGGTTTGTTACTTTCAAGAATTTCACATTGTATTTACCCGGAAATGACAGCTATCCAGAGGACTGAGTTCCATCTGCTTTGCTTCTGCCAAAAACTTCTCATCAACAACACTCATTTCAAAGGCCGGCGTCTCTCCATGCAGCAGAATTGGGGCAATAGATTCCTGTGGAGGAGCAGGAGCAGGAGTAGGAGCAGGTGCAGGCTTATTCAGCCAATCAAAGAATGCATCCACCTCACCATACCACATACTCAACACCCACAGCATCACAAACCAAAGCCCCATCCTCAGCAATAACCCTGAACACAGAAAATGAGGAAATGTGTTAAACAAAACATGATTATTTCCCTTTTTTTCAGTTGCTCCTAAAAACACTTACTATAGCTAGCAACATAATATTAAAATACATTAAATTTATGTGGCATGTTGAGAATATAAAACATCTTGTTTTCATTTTTTTTTTTTTTTAATAAATAACTGTATCGTCAGTAAAATGTCAATGAAACTGTACAACGGTATCAATAAAATAAAGAAAACTACTCTCATTTAAAATAAATTAAAAACAAACAAACATATAAATACATACAGAAATATAGAAAAATATAGATTCATAAAACACACACACACACACACACACACACAGAGAGAGAGAGAGAGAGAGAGAGAGAGAGAGAGAGAGAGAGAGAGAGAGAGAAGAAGATGCAGAAAGTCTACAACTGAAGTAGAGAAATGTCAATGTGTTGCCAAACAAAAACAAAGAAAAACAAATAAATCAATTATGCACGTCACTTACAGAGACTTATTACTCTACACATAAGAACACGAGCTATAAGAAAACGTTCAACCTGCTATTAAATGTAAGTGTGCACCATTGAGAGTATTGTGTGGTCTGCCACTAGGACTCGAAACATGTCCGGGCGTAGATCCTCTCACAGCTGACTGGAATCACAGACAGCAGGTCCACTGAGTCTAAACGCTCAGCTCCCACATACCAGCTCACAGTGCAGCTTTGATTTTATAACCGAACTGGACTTTCACAAATCTGCATTTTATTCAGGCATGCATGTTAAAAAAAATACAAATACAAATACAAAAACAGATACGCATTCAAATTTACGACTTGATTTCGATTGCATTGAACGTCCGTATTAATACATTGTCTGCACTCACCTCAATATGCACTACGGAGTCTGCTTTATAAAATCGTCAGCTGAGATTAATCCATCAACACATTCACTGAACACACATCTAAACGCTCTTGTAAAGATTCAACTGTTTAAATGGACTCTCAGCAGCCAATCAACGGCAGCGGGGACCTACATCGCGAGATTTGAGTTAAAACAGGCGCGAGATTTGACGAGAGTTGCGTGTTTTGTGAGACTGGGAAGTGGAAGATCGAAATCAATGAAGTGCTAATAAAAGTTGTTTATTGTATTGTTCATACGCGTGCATGATGTAAGAGTACGTCGTAAGTATACAGCAAAAACCAAGGGAACGAAGGGATTTTTTTGGAGTACGTTATATGGACGTTGGCGATATACAGTATCGATTGTTATGGAATCTAAACCGGTTCCTGCAAAACTCCTGAACGCCGCTCCTCCATACGGACATATAATCACTCACGAGAAATGGAGAGGATCCACACTCGTTCAGAGTCTCAAAGGTTGGTAATTCATATCATTTTGTGTTTTTTTGGAAGTTTCTGACTTTGCTGACACTTCACATAGCAAACAGAGAAAATGAACACACTTTCATACTCGCACGAGTTGTTTCATATGCCATTATTGGCATTTTTAAGAATTAGTTTGTTTTGCTAAGGTTTTATAGCTAATAGTTATGTATCCTAGATGCACAATATTAAATGATATAATATTTAATGTTGTATTTTGGGGTCTGAGCCTGGGTGAAACTACACATTACCCAGGCCTAGGTTTTAAATAATTCAAAAACAACAAAAATACCATGGTAATCATGGTAATCACCATAAACACCACTTCATACATGGTTTCTCTTATGTGACAACTGTATCGATATTACAAGTAACGCAAGTTACGTAATATTATTACTTTTTTCTGAGTAACTAGTAAAGTAACGCATTACTTTTTAATTGACAAGAAAATATCGGAGTTACTTTTTTTTTAAAATAAGTAATGCCAGTTACTTCCAATCCCCCCCCCACCCCCATTCGTTGATTAAAAGCTCTCCTGTCCCCGTGTTGAGAGAAATCGGGAGTAAGATGTTAGTTCTAGAATAAATGTGAACATGCATTAATTCATCGCACTCACAAAAAAACAGATTCAGTATTCCTCAAAATGAATAAAAACAGTGAAATTCAACTCAGAATATGCAAACCTGCAATAATTAAATAGGTTAAATAATACAAATATCCTTTATGCATTTAATACCATTTTATTAACCAGTGTCTTTGCTACCGACCTTCGATGATTCAGTTCAACCATACTAATAAGCAAAAATTACTCAAGATAATCTAACATTT
This sequence comes from Labeo catla, assembly GCA_012976165.1. NCBI lineage: Eukaryota > Metazoa > Chordata > Actinopteri > Cypriniformes > Cyprinidae > Labeo > Labeo catla. The sequence goes on from VONZ01000691.1 coordinate 128,943, forward strand.
GTTTTCCTTTTTTTATTGCTAAAGAGTTGATTTTTTTTTTTCTGTGGTCTACTGAACAGACATGAATTTACTTTTTTCAAAGCCTGAGGCTTTTGATGTGAAAAGACCAAAAATAGAACTTTTCATATTAAAAACAAACAAGCAAGCCCTGCCCAGATTTAAAAAGTAACGCAAAAGTAAAGTAACAAACTACTTTCCATAAAAGTAACTAACATAATTAGTTACTTTTTTTAGGGAGTAACTCAATATTGTAATGCATTACTTTTAAAAGTAACTTTCCCCAACACTGGTGTTGTTATTTGGTAAATGTTTGTGTAATCTCTGGTCTGATCTAGTTCTTTTATAATTTAACAACTCTTTAAAAATCACAGAATTTGTAATGGTTTTACTGGGAATTGTACTGGTCTCAATGAAAACTAATGGTTTCCACTACAAATATAATTACAAACATTACAAACCATTAATTATTACCTATTTAAAAAAAATGGTTTCCTGTAGTGTGTTTTGGGACATATTCCATTAGGATTTAGTGGTTTTAATGAGTCACCAGTAGAAGGCGACAAATTACCAACAGAAACTCACATGGACCATTACAATACCGTTTTTTTGTTTGTTTTTGTTTTCTTTTCCTAGCAGATTAACATGAGAAGCAGCTTGTCATCTGGAAAACCTGTACTAATGTACTAATGTTGCTATAACTTTATCTGTCTCGTCAGGGAGTGTGAAGACGATCTTTGAGGAGGAGCTGGGTGTCGTGGACTTCTGCCTCAGTAATAAAACATGTGTCCTTTATGTATCAGAAAGTGATTTGGTGGCAGAAAATGGCTACAGGAGGAAGATTGTCCGATTTAGAAATGTAAATCGCTGATCAGCTCTCATTAGAATGTGATATTTTGAAATTTCACCAAATGTTTTATATATTACGATCATTTGTGGTCAAATAAAACTGTACTCACAGAATGTTCATATTCTTGTAGGCTAACAGTGGACTGCAAGGCATTGTGATTGTGGAAAAGACTCATTTGAGTGAGCAGTACTTCAGCGGATTGCAGAAGTTTGTGGTTTTGGAGCTGGGTCTGACTCTGCTGCCTGTGTCCACTGCTGCTGAAGCGGCTCAGCTCATAGCACAGCTGGTGAGTGAATGACACTTTAATTATTCATGGCATAAATTGAACAAGGTGCTGGAAACATTATTCAGAGATGTTGGTCCATATTGACATGTTAGGATCACACAGTTGCAGGTTTGTCGGCTGCTCATCTGTTTCAGTGCTGTTCACTCCAGGGATCCTAATGCATTTGTCCTCTGCAGGTTCTTGGAGAGAACAAGGAGAACCCGTTCCGCAGGAAAAGCGTGTCCAGACTGCTGGAGCCGGTGGTGTTGAATCTGGTTCAGCAGATTCCTGGTGTTGGAAAGGTGAAGGCCATGCAGCTCCTCCAGAGATTCCCCAGTATCCATCAGCTCTGTGGAGCTTCAGTCCATGAACTGGAGCCCATAGTGGGACAGGCCACAGCCCAGCATATCACAACATTCTTCCACAAGCAGTTCACATAGAAATGCATGATATCAAATAAGGAAGTGAGCAGCATTTGAGCACTTTTTGAACCATCCTTTGGATGCTATTGTGCTAACATTCTCAGTATTCTCAATTTCTATGAAACCACTTACTACTTCATAAAATATGCCAATGCTATTGTAATACTGAATTATGCCACACATTATGTCAATTTCTGCAATGAACAGTGGGACTTTCAACAAAAAAGACAAAAGGTGGCGCTAAAGACTCAATTGCATGTAGTGTTTGGTAATTGTTATGTTCCTTGTCATTCATTTATTTATTTATTTATTTACTTACCTTTCTGAGTTACACAAACCAAAAAAGAAATAAATACTATGGGTAATTTCCAGAAACATGGTATATCAATAAAGAATGTGTTTTCATTAAAAATAAATAAATAAAAAAATACAAAAATAAATTAACCAATTGACCATGGATACTATTTTGCAATAAAGTATAGATTTACTTTCTTGCAAGATGCTAAAAATACAAAATTCAATATGAAATTAGAATTTGTAAAACAGCATTTTTACGTTTGATCTCAGAGTTTTAAACTGGGACAGTTTCATTCACACTCATAATTTTTTAAACATAGCCAAACTGTTAAATGAATAATTTAACCAGTCAATTGGTATGTCTTGCTGCTGTACAGTGAAATGTTACTGTAAATGTAACTTTAATGTACAGTTTTTGAAAATGTATAATGTGTCATTTTTCTTAGATTTTTGTTTTGTTTATTGTCAGTTAAGGTTTTGTTACATTCTATGTTATTAAATTAATGTTTAATAAATTATTTTAGTTTCATATGTGTTATCTTAATGTTTTTTTTTTGTTTGTTTGTTTGTTTGTTTGTTTGTTTTTTTGTTTTTTTAAATAAAACAACATAAAATAAAACAAATTTAGTAGTTTGGTGAATGGGCTATTCTACAGAATTGGTGGAAACCAATTCTATATAATCATAATCATAATTTAGTTGGTACTTTCAGTTGGGAGGTGGCTTTTTCTTAATAGTGAAGTAAAAAAAAACAAAAAGAAAAATAATAATAAAAATCTTTGCAAATTATGAAACTATGTAAAAAACGTGTACCACATTTTCATGTCACTACCGAAACAGTATATGTTTTAGTCCATTGGTTGCGAGTGATTTTAACTACAACCCCTACATTTATGATCAGGAAATATTTGTGTCACTCTCTCTCATAACTAGAAGGTGTGAGTAGATAGACCTCATCATTTTGAGGTAAATGTGTCCAAAACTATGACAATCTGTGTGTAACTTTGAAAAATGTCACAACCAAACACCATTTTTTTATACATACATATATTTGGTTCAGTGTATATTCAAACGAATGTATATTCAAATGAATGCTGAAATCAGTATGATCAACTTTTTGCCTTTTACAAAGACAAATTAGATTCGAAATACAACTCATAAATCTCACTTGAAATATTGTTAAAATTATAATTTTTATTGATTTACCTCTGAAAACTTTTAGTAATTATATATATATATATATATATATATATATGGTATGAATCTTTGCGATCACCTTTCCTAATAATGTGCTAGTTAGCAAGTTTAGCGGCTAAATACGGCTAAAGTAAACAGGCTCGTCACTCTACAGAAAGAAGAGAGGGGCGGGGCGAACAGAGCTCATTTACATTTAAAGGAACAATCCGTCAGAATGGGTCGATTTTTCCAGAGCTCATTTTGACAAGGTAAAAATGGTGTTGTTTTACACAACCATTGAGAAATTTTAACCAAAATATATTATAGACTTTTCATTAAGACCCTAAAGAATCATATCAACTTGTGGAAAATGGGCATCCGATGACCCTTTTAATAGGTCAATATAACCCTTCTTATTAAATCATGTATTACTGTGTTTCGGTAATGACAAATTTGGAGAGAGGACAAAACATTTTCAAAACTGTCTGAAAATACAATATGACAATTAACTGCACAATTACTAGAAATGTGTAACTTGTTCTATACACTTTTGCATACATACAAAATTTGTGGGGAAAAATATATGTATATATATATAGAATGGCCCATATAATTTAGCGAAATATACATTTTCGAATGTAAATCTCTAAAAGGTTGCTATACAGTATATATTGTACTGTGACCATTTACTTGGAGTATGTAATCTGGTCTCTGTCCCCCTCTGTCAGTGCACATCCAGTATATCTCTATCTCTGTTTGTCTGTAGCTCCTGTGATCTATTGGTTTTCTGCTCGACTTCCTCTTTTAAGTGTCGCACACTGCTGGCAGAGTTTCAGCCTTCCTGCTGGACTACAAAGCAGCTCACTCTCAACGGCTTTCCTCAGGGAGATCAGCCGAAAACTGGCCTCCTTTATCTGCATGCAGAGAAAAGCTACAGCCACAAATTCACGACTTGACTTCTTAAATTCCACACTGGGGATCCTTTCAGGACCAATGAGGAAACCTCTGTATTGCAAACACATGTCTGTGTGGATGTGGGGATCACCCTGTACCCGTCCTTTCAGCTGCTCTTCTATAGATGCTTTTATTGGCTGAAACTGCCTTAGTAAACATGCCATAAACTATGTTTAACTAGGTTATCTTGCTCTACTGAGTATCTGTTGCTGCACTTTTGAAGTAAAATGTAAATTATCTATTTATTCATTTATTTACTTACTTACTTTACTTACTTACTTACTTACTTTTATATTTATTAGGATGGCTTGAGAAGGCCACCAAACTCAGCCCAGCTCTTCAGACTGATCTGACTTACAGTTTTAATAAACTGAAGATTAAAATTCACAAAAATGTTAACATGTTAACTATTGCTGCATTTAAAAGCCTAGACAGCTGATTTGCTGCCTCGCTGCCTCACTGCCTTATCAGTCAGTGACTTTGTAGGCAGTGTTTTTGCAAGTTTTGATGATAACTAAATGAATATTTAATTACTATAATACTGATTTCTCGCTAGAAATAACATCAAAAGTGCAAAAGGCAGTGAAGGAAGCAGCAACATGTTAATCTTGCTAACAATATGTTAATCATCCTAACAACATGATAAACATGCTAGAAACATGCCAACAACACACTACTCATGCCAGAAACATGTTAGCAACACGTTATCAACATGTTGCTACACATTGTCATGTTAACTATGCTAGTTTTGCTAGAAATACTCTAATATGTTAATTATATGCTAATATAATATAGGGGCAGCCATGGCCTAATGGTTAGGGAGTCAGGCTTGTAACCGAAAGGTTGCGGGTTCGAGTCCCAGGTCCGGCAGGGACTGAGGGTGGTGGGAGTGAATATCCAGCACTCTCTCCACCCTCAATACCATGACTGAGGTGAGTCCCTTGAGCAAGGCACTGATTTCCCCCAACTGCTCCCCGGGCACTGCAGCGATAGCAATATGGCTGCCCGCTGCTCCAGGTGTGTGTGTGTGCGCGCACGTGCGCACTTGGATGCGTTAAATACAGAGCACAAATTCCAAGTATGGGTCACCATACTTGGCCACACATCACGTCCTTTCCTTCCATTATGTTAACAATATGCTAATCATGTTAGAAACATGCAAACAACATTGTAATCATGCTAGAAACATGCTAACATGCTAATCATGTTTGAAACATGCTAGCAATACGCTAATCATGTTATTAATATTCTAACAACACCCCTGATAGCACACGTACATTTTGGAGAATTCACATCTGCAAGATGTAGTTTGCTCATCTGCAATACGTCTATTGGACGTTTCCTATCAGATGTCAAATAGACGTCTATTAGATGTCTTTAAGATGTTTATTATTTAGAATGTATGTAAAACTGACATCTTACAGACGTCTGTCAGACATCTGTACACAGCAGATGCTTTCCAGATCAAGAGATCTTTAACAGACTTCTTGCAGATGTACGTGTGCTATCAGGGACATTATTCATGTCAGAAACATGTTAGCAACATGTTATGCTATCAACGTGTTGACTACATGCTAATCATGCTAACAACATGCAAATCATGCCAGAAACATGTTAACAACATGTTATACATGTTAACATTCTATCATCATTATCAGTTCTAGTATTATCATGCTAGAAATATGCTAACAACATGCCAACTATATGCTAATTATGCTAGCAATGTGCTAATCATGTTAACTACATCCTAATAATGTGTCATTCCAGAAACATGTTAAAAACATGGCAACAACATGTTAATCATGCTAACAACATCCTAATAACATGTTAATCATGGCAGAAACATGTTAGCAGAATGATAACAACTAGTTAATCATGCTAACAATATGTTAATCATGCCAATGGAATGGTAATCATGTTAGAGACATGCTAGCAACATGCTGATAATGCTAAAACATGTTAGCAACATGTTAACAATGCTAGGAACATGTTATCAATATGTTATCATGTTAACAGTATGCTAATCATGCTACAAATATGCTAACCACATGTCAGCCATATGTTAATGATCCTAATCATGCTAACAACATCCTAAATTCAAGTTAATTATGCCAGAAACGTTAGCAACATGATGTCATGTTAATCATGCTAATAACATGTTGATCATGTTAACAGCATGCTAATAATGTTAGAGATGTGCTAACAACATAGTTACAACAACATAGCTAGTAACATGCTAGCAACTTACTAATCATGTTAACATGTTAATCATGTTAGAAACATGCTAGCAACATGTTAACTACATGCTAATCATGCTAGAAACATGTTAGTAACATGGTAATGAAATGCTTATCATATACTAGAAATATGATTAACAACATGTTAACGACATGCTAATAATGCTTGAAACATACTAACAACATGTTGATAATGTTAATCATGCTAGAAACATGTTATCAACATGAATCTAGTCTAAATTAATTAATCTAAATTTTCAAACTTAAAGCTTTTACACCTGCTTTAAACTTTCAGGCTAGGCTTTCTCAAACCAACCTAAAGTTTGTCTTGACAAACTTTTTATTCTAGTTTTATTTAGTTAGTTAGTTAGTGCAAAGGCCACATGCAGTCTCAACTAATGATTTTGTGAAATGCCAGCCCGATGTGCAGCGTCTGTGCACCCGCGTGTGTGGATCAGTCATGCCGCGCGCTCGTTAACATTCTATCCGGACAGCGCGCGATGCGGCGCCTGCGCGGCCTTTTCACCGTGTTTCAATCCTCTGAAGCGAGTTGAAGAGAGGAAGCCCAGCTCTCTGTTCGTGCGCGAACCGAAATGGATGGAGTAGAGAGGAAAAGGACAGAGGCTCAGAGGAGCATCATGAAAGACAGCGAGCTTAAACGAGACTCCGGCATCCCTGAGCGCGTGACACTCAAGAAGGAGATTGGACTTCTGAGCGCGTGCACGATCATCATTGGTAAGGGAAGTTTACAACTTATTTTCTTTTCTGATTCTTCCAACATGTAAACGTATCAAGACTTAAAAAGACAAATGCCTCACAGATACTCGCCATTTTGTTAGTCCACATTTATATTTCGTGTTTTGTATGCACACTAGAACACACATTATATAAACTTTATACTTTTTAATTAATGTGATTTTTTATGTATTTATTTATTTACCATAGTCAGTTAGATAATTAATTAATTGGTTATTTATTATATATTATTATTAGTTAATATTATTATTTTTAAATGTGTCTGTGTATATAGCTCTTTAGCATATTTAGGTAATTACTAAAGCAAAGTATCTCTTTGCCTTAACATATAATCTTGAAAAACAAGGTACTGAATTATCTACAAAAAATATCAATGGTTAAGTGTTGAAAAACAGCTTAAGTTTGCAGATATTTTTAATCTTATATGTTTACTTCGGTCTAAATTCAACACCCAGCATGTGGGCCCTCTCAGATGTGTTTGTCCTCTTGAAGGAGCCGAATGAAAGCTAAAGATTGTTCCCTGTGCGTCTGATGGCAGCCGACTCTGTGACGGGCAGCAGTAGATTATTTATGCCTGCTGTTACGTAATCTCGTTGTACGACACTTGGGTTCTTGAGAGAAGAGCTGCCAGGAAGTGGGTTAGTGAGGGGGGCCGATGATTGTCTGCCTATGAAAACTCTCACAGGTACTACAGCAGGGCCACATGGGTGATGTTGACCAGCCATGCACTTTTGCTTGCTGTCGTGTATTTTTGTTTGGTTTTGGGTTAGTACTTATTATGTACTACTATAGTACTGTAAATAAAAGGGGAGAAATCTATTGAGAGTAGGATTATTTTTGTAAAATAAACAATCTTGAAGTTTGACTACTTGAGACCATATTGACATTTTCATTTAAACTTTCAAATAATATTACGACCAAAAAAAAAAAATAATAATAATATTCTGCCATTTTTTAGGTCTCTAATTAAATAACTAAATTAGTGGAAATGAACTAGTTTGCAATAAAGGTCAGCTTTCCTTTCTTGCAAGTTGCTTTAAACACAAAATTCAGCATGGGATTAGACTATACATGCTACAAACAACAAAACGGTTTAAATAAATACATAAAAAACAGTCTGCACACTATAATGGGGTGAAGTGTCACAAGGGGAACCTTGTTCATTGGGACTAATTTGATAAAGAGAAACCTATTTATATTGCTCTCCTTGTTTTTCATATTCCTTTTCTATTTTCTACAAGTTTTTTTTTTTTTTCCCTTCAGTTTCTTAATAAATAAATAAATAAATAAAATTGTTGCATACTGCAAAGCTATTCACTTAGCTTCATTTGAGAGTCGGATTAACTGAAAATGTTAAGGGGGCCAGTCTCTTTCTGAGGGACCTAGAAAATTTGAAATTAAATTGAAATGCATATTCAGCAGTAAAATGAACAAATATGTGACCCTGAACCACAAAACCAGTCATGGGAGGGCAATATTTGAAATTGAGATTTATGCCTCATAAATAAGATTTCCATTAATGTATGATTTGTTAGGATAAGACAACATTCGGCCAAAATACAACTATTTAAATCTGGAATCTGAGGGTGCAAAAATAAATAAATAAATAAATAAATAAATAAATACATAAATACATAAATAAAAATACTAAGAAAATCACCTCTAAATGAAGTTCTTAGCAATGCATATTACTAATCAAAAATTATGTTTTGATACAATTAAAGTAAGAAATTTATAAAATATATTCATGGAACAAGATCTTTACTTAATATCCCAATAATTTTTGGCATAAAACAAAAATAATCGATAATTTTGTTCCATAAAGTGTATTTTTGGCTATTGCTACAAATATGCATGTGCTACTTACGACTGGTTTTGTGGTCCAGGGTCACATATTACCAACACCAACATCTATAAAAGGTTAACAGTATTGTTGTCTGTCAATCGATGATTTTTTTTTACTAATTAATCACAGTTTTCTGTAATAAATCATATATTATCATCTTAACATTAATGTAGAAACAACATAAAGATGGTATATTTTAAATATTTAATGGCATCTTTTTACTACATAGCCTATTATTAATAAAGAGTATTATCAGTACCGCTACTGGTGTCTGTATTAAATGTTTTTTCCCCCCCAATTTTAGCTATTAATTATAACCATTCAACATTACAGTATAATTGAAAGTCATTATATTTTATCATTTAATAGGCTCTGAAAAATATAACAACTTTTAATTTAAGTGAACTTAAAACAGTGTTCACATAAACTATAAATTGAATATGCATAAACTATATAAATTAATCTTTATTGAAACTACAAAAGTTAATCAGCGACTAGAGCAGTCAAGTGATTTCTCTTTTTCTTTTATTTGAGTTAATGACAAGCAGCAGGTTTCACGCTACAAGCAGCATTGTCTCTTTAAAATCACACATGACACAGATCTGACACATATCCATTTTTCTCCAAACTCTTTACATTCATTTAATACTTAATTACTCATTTAAGACTATGTTTATGAGGTGACTCGCCAAAACTGTGCATTTTGTCATAATTGTGCGTAGTTTTTGTCAGTTGTTCTGGCACACTGTATGTTTACAGCTGAACGTGCAGACTTTTAAACTATACTTCTTTTGATATTTATATCTGTCCAGTGTCTGCACTATTTTTCGTCAGAAGTTATGACCGATAACCAGTGATGAGAATAACAGCATTATAAATAAATGGTGTTACTAACGGCGTTATTTTTTTTCAGTAACGAGTAATCAAACTAATTACTGTTACCCCCATTACAACGCAGTTACCGGCGTTAAATGAATCATTTATTAGAATATTATTATATTATAATTTTCCGTTAATGGATGTGCAGCATACCTGTGTTTGACGAACCGTAAACTCTAGTGTGAAGGCACATGATTAGCTGTCGCTTTGTCTCACACACACGCAAAGAAAGATACAGAGCGAGAGAGTCTTGTATATCATGCAGAATTGACGCGGCACATGTAAACAATATTCTTTGTTGTATTTTCCTGTCAAAATAACAGAGTTCCTTTGGAATTCTTCAGCTTTTAAGAACTGCAGGTTTCTCCGGTAGTAGGCGGAACTAATGAGCAAACGGCAATTTCATTGGCTCACCTATTATTACCCCTGTTTTGATTGCAGCAAATCAGTTCAAGCAAACGCAGATAACGTGATTAATATTCATGAACCCAGCAGCTCATTAATTCTTTTATTTTGTTACTACTAGTAGAATTTGTAGTAGTTTTGTTATCTAAATCATCATAATGTCATTATAATGTTTGACTGATTGATGCTAGATGTACTTTCAGATATTTAAAAAAAAAAAAAATTGAAAAAAAACTGTGCCATTAAGCTTTATATATGTATAGTCAACATTTAAAGTGGATCAAAACCTTACATCAAAATTGTCCTAAAACTAAAACAATACCCATTCTTGTCTTAGGACGCCTTAGATTAACTTGTTTTGATCCACTTCAAATGTTGACTACTATATCATAGTGTATCAGATATTTAATATTAGTCTGGTGAGTAAACACAAAATTGTATTCATTTCATTTAAAATTTCATTCATTTAACATATTTAATATAACTTTTCTTTTTTTTTTAAAGTAACACAATAGTTACTTTCCCTGGTAATTAGTTACTTTTATAATGATGTTACTCAGTTACTAACTCAGTTAGAAGTAGTGAGAAGTAACTAGTAACTATAACTAATCTTTTTTTTTTTTTAAGTAACATGCCCAACACTGCTGATAACGCTGTCTTTATACTCGTTTAAACTAGAGTTGTGGATCTCATAACTTCCTCGCACAAGTCTTTGGTTATGTCCCGAATCGCACCCTAAACCCTCACAGTCTTCCACAGTCCACACTTTTGTGACGTAATGCCACTTTGACCGTCTGGTAGAAGTCTGCCGTGAAGCTCGCCTCATCGCATCGAGGGCACATAGCTTGCACTGTAAATCACTGGGCCTGTTTGTGTTCAGGAAATTAAAGTTACATGTTTCTTTGTCTTCTCAGGTAACATAATTGGCTCAGGGATTTTCATCTCTCCTAAGGGTGTTCTGGAGCATTCGGGTTCGGTTGGGTTGGCGCTGTTGGTGTGGATGTTAGGAGGAGGCGTAGCTGCTCTGGGCTCCCTCTGCTACGCGGAACTAGGGGTCACCATTCCTAAATCTGGGGGAGACTATTCCTACGTCACAGAGATTTTTGGCGGTCTCGTGGGGTATGACAGGTCCATATATGATCTAGTAAACAATGGATGAAAAGCAAACGTCCGTCACATGTGCTGAATGTGTTGTGTTGTGTTGCTCTCTAGGTTTCTGCTGTTATGGAGCGCAGTGTTGATCATGTATCCCACCACACTGGCAGTCATCGCTCTCACGTTCTCCAACTATGTGCTTCAGCCTGTTTTCCCATACTGTGTTCCTCCATACATAGCCACACGCTTGCTGTCCACCATTTGCATATGTGAGTGCTTGGCTTCTGTATTTATACAGTTTATTTCTTTAAATGCTGCTTTCTTTGTTTATTTCTTTTTAAACACAAAAGATGAATTTTTGAAGAATACCCTGCTGCCCACTCTTTCCAGTATGGTGAAAGTGAATGAGGACTGAGGTCTAAAAACAGTATATTTTAATTTATTTTGCACAGTTCTGGTAAATAATTAAGTAGAAAAGCACACAAGTGAATTTATTGGACCTATTTTACTAGACTGCCTGTGTTTTGTAAAATTATTACTAATAAATAAATTGTACTTATTAAAAATAAGACAAAAAAAGCATTCCATAAGCAAAAAAAAAAAATAATAATAACAAATCAAAAGTCAAGGACGTTAAAAAAAAAATCTGTACAGGATCAGGATTCATATAAATGTATTAATCATAAAGAGTCTGAACCCTGTGATGGAATTTAGTGACAAGTAAAAAAAAAAAAAAAAAAGAGATTATGAGATTAAAGTCATAATATTTCGAGAATAAACTTGAAACACTATGAGAATAAAGTCGAAATATTTTGAGAATAAAGTCAAAATTATGAGAATTCATTTGTAGCAATTATAAGATTAAAGTTATAATATTTTGAGAGTATATTCTAGCCTGTTGTGCATGCAAATGCCCTGGATTGGGAGAACCGGGAGATATTTCAAAGTCTCAGCTTTCAAAATCTGTCAGTTTTACAGCGAAAAACAACAATATGAACAATATGTTTATTACAGTAGTGTGTTTTTCATGCTCTTTAATGTGGTAAATATCATGTCCACTACAAATAACGAACGCAATTTAAGACGTGAAATATAATTTCCAAGCATACTGTCCCGCGAGTATGACACATGGTATGATTTCTGCTAATAATCCCAATATATTTGTAGTTTTAAAAAGGGTTAAATAAGAGAGCTACGGCTCTGTTCTTGTTCAGTCTGTTAATAAATATCATATTATTGATATTAAACTGTTTCAGTGAGTCCTTAAAATTGACTCTTCCTCAAGATGACACAGCTGCTCGGACACAACAATATTCAAATAAATTTGGTGGCCTGGCTTCTCCCGGTGCTCTCAATCTGGGATATTTCCATGCACAATATAGGCTATACTCTCAAAATATTATAACTTTAATTTTTATGTTTTAAATTCTCAAAACATTTTGACTTAATCCTTAAAACATTTTTACTTTATTCTTGTAATATTTCAACTTTATTTTGTAATATTTCAACTTTACTCTCGTAATATTTTGACTTTATTCTTGTAGTATTTCAACTTTATTCTCACAGTATTTCAACTTGATTTTCTTAATTTCAAAAACTCTCAGATTTTTTTTTACTTTATTCTTGTAATATTTCGACTTTGTTCTCGAAACATTCGAAACACTTTATTCTCTTAGTATTTTGACTTTATTCTCATAATTTCGACTTTATTCTCAAAACATTTCGACAGTATTCTCTAAATATTTCAGCTTTATTCTTCTAGAATTTCAACTTTATTCTCGTAATATTTCAACTTTATATTTTGTATTTTTTCAAGTTTATTCCTGTAGTATTTCGACTTTATTCTCGCAATATTTCGACTTTATTCTCATAATATTTCAACTGTATTCTTGTAATATTACGACTTTATTCTTGTAGTATTTCGACTTTAATCTCATAATCTTAGATTTTTCTTAGATTTTTTTTTTAAACGTAGCACTAAGACACCATCGTAGAACCCTAAGTAAAGTCAGTTTATTGAAACCTCTGGCATTATGAAAATTATTAACAATTATTTTATTAAATTATCACAGAGGCTGAGAACAAATGCTTTAGTATATGTTTATTTAAAATAAAAGAAATGAGAATCACTTTCGTTGTTGTTGTTGGTTTTGTTGTGGGAAATGCATTTAACTAATTTGTTTTAGACTACATTGGTTATTGCCATGAATTAGCTTTTATTGCCAGTAAGGCTAAATGCATGCATACATAATTTTTTTTTTTTTTTTTGTCCTGAGAATGACCCAGTCACAGTGGCAGTTCTGGAACTGTGCCAGCAGTACTTGACGGCTCAGTGATGGAGCGGCGTGGCTCTATAGCATGTGATTGCTGCATTAGCTCTCATTATTCAAGTCTGTTATGTGGAGTCATTCACACAAACCAAAACAACAGCCGCAAGAGAGCGCCAGGAAAACGCAAGGCCTTCCATCTCCTCACAGACCTGCTCTTTGCTCTCGGGTTTTGTTCTCATTCAAACTGATTTGTTTCAATTGGGCTCTAACTTTTCCTGGTGAAGGAAAAGTGATTATGAAAGAGTGTGTAAGCTGTGACACTGATGGATGAGCCCATAGAATTACAAATCCACTCCCCTTTTTAGCATTCCCACATTTCTGTCAAGAACCCCATACAAAGTAATCCTAAAGCAGCATTCCCAGATGCCAACAAGTCATTTTCAATGTGAAAATTTAGTCACATTGTTAGAGAAACGTTGTATCTGAAGTCACGCTTCACGAAGTGAATCAATCAAGACCTACAATCTTTTATGTTTGTGCGTGTGGATATTTGCAGTGTTTTTGACCTGGGTGAACTGCTACAGTGTACGTTTGGCCACAAGGATCCAGGACGCCTTTACCGTGGGGAAGCTGATGGCTCTGGGGCTCATCATTACTGTGGGTTTAGTGCAGATCTTTGGAGGTAAATTGTTTTCTTTAATGAAACTTGAATGAAAACATTTTATTCAGAGGACCAAACTGAGCAAAATTATGCAATTTACTGCAGTTGCTGGTATTTGTTTGTAATGTAAACCAGTGAGATCTTTATACTGGTATAGCAGAATACCTAAAATGCATATGAATATTAGTTCTATATCTGCTAATAACATTAGGCCTGGTGTGTCATATTTGCTATTGTCCAGTTAATAGAGCTGTTTCTGTCTCCTCAGGTAATTATGAGAGCCTGACTCCACAGGTGGCGTTCACATTTAATAAAGCTCCTTCTATAGGGCAGATTGCTCTGGCTTTTCTTCATGCCTCCTTTGCCTTCAGCGGCTGGAACTTCCTCAACTACGTGACAGAGGAAGTGGTGGATCCGAGGAGGTTAGTTTGATATCACTTTTCCAACTTGGTTGGACTGACAAAACCTGCTGGAACTATTTTACTGGCTCATTCTGAGGAAATTGCTGTCATTTGCTTACAACTGATATAATTGTTATGATACTCAATATTAGTCACATTATATGACATAAGCTATTTCAGAAATTTACATGCACACTGTATATATTAAAGGTTCATGAAACCCTGGATTACGTTTTCTAAGATTTTAGCAGAGGTGTTTTGTGTTACACATCACAGATGACAATGTTAGCATCTGTTAATTTTAATTGTTGGAGAAAACTGGTTAATTTTGAGCTTTTTTGTGCTATTTTCATCTTCCGGGTTTAAAATCTACATTGTGCTGACGTCACAGTTTGTGACATGGCAATGGACTATAGCACATTGATGACGCGCTGGTGTCTCATAATTATTCATGAGCCGGCGTTTTCTTATCCTATGAGAAGAGCTTCGCCTAATTATTCAGGACGGCCTGTGTTGATTTGCTATGACGCTTCAGACAGTGAGATTGCATATATTAACTGAAAGAAATGTTCACGGATCGAGAGAGATTGCTTTGTAAGAGTTTGGCACAAACGCGATTCTTTCATATAACGTTAATGAGTGTAATAGCGGTTTTTACAGCTCCTTGACGCAACCCATCAAAAGGATTATAAACGCCGCAAAATAAGCCTTAAAATTTAATAGAGGTGCAAGAGCGTGTTCATATATATGTTTTCGATGCAGAGTGCAAATGCCCGTGCATTTATTTGTGTTGTTAACTCGATGGGAGCAAAATGAAACTGTCTAAACTGTCTGAACCTGAAGTTCACTCTCTCCCCTCTTCCCCCTCTGCTCTGCAGTGCACCACGCCCACTTTTGCAGCATTTTTCAAAACTGTGGTGAGAACTAACCAGTGCTGAAACAGGGGGGTTTCATGACCGTTTAAAGGTGCAGTATGTAATATTAACAGTCAGCAGTTGAAATGGGAACTGCAGTCCAAATTTAAAATATTGGAAAACGTTGTTTCTCCCAACCACTCCTTCTCAGACTTGACCCTCACACAGGTTGCAGATGGAACAAGGAACGAGCATAACTGACAATATTATTCAACTAGATATAAGCACAGGTGAGACTACCTGCCATTTCTGCCGGATGCACTTCTATCAGTGCTGTTTGGGAAGCTGCAAGGTCATCAGCCGGCAGCCACCCTTCTATGATGTTTCGCTCTTTTAATCCCAGAACATCTCCGGGCGGTGAAGCAGCGGCAGGGACATTTCCCCGTCGCCCCCTGCAACCACCCTAGGATCCGTCTCTGACCCAAGCCTTGTCTTTTCTACATAACCAGAGCCAAAAGCTCCCCTACTCTGCCTCCTCTTTCAGGTCTTTGAGGGCCTTCTGCAGCTTGGGGCCTTTGACACCGAGAGTCTTATGGAGTCACTGTGTGGAGGTTCCACTGAAGTCTCTGTAGCCCAACTCCATTGGAAAGGTATATGCCCTCCACCCAGCTTGTGTGTATGCTGCTGCAAGGTCTGCATACTTCTCCTTTTTCCTCTCAAATGTTGCCTCCATCTCATCTTCCCATGGCACAGTTAGTTCAGCCATGATGTAAATGTTTGTGGTGGTGAACCAGATTACAATGTCAGGTCGAAGATATGTTATGGCAATCTGCTACGGGAACTTAAGTTGGCAGCCGAGATCAGCTCTCAGGTCCCACTCACCTCCTGGTGACAACAGGGACCTCTCCCGTATGATGCTGCTTAGTGCCTCTCCCACTTGCCTGACAAATTGAACAGGATGGTCTGATGTTGTCAGGCTGGCTTTGTTCACTTCGAGTCTGCGTGCTTCAGTGACCTCTGCTAGTTTCCGCAGAACACGGTTGTGGCGCCACCTGTACTAGCCCTGGGTCAGAGCAGTCTTACAACCGGAGAGGACGTGTTATAGGCTGGGACTCTGGGGGCCACAAAGCTGGCAAAGCTCTTCTGTGCCATACCAGCGATGCAGGTTCTGGGGACTTAGGAGGGTATCGTACATGCCCCTGATCAGGAAGCTTAACCTTGTTTGGGGCAACTTCCGCAGATCATCCCATGTGATGGTCCTGCCGATGACGGCCTCCCAGGTTGTTAATTTCCCTTGCTGGAATTGGCAGCTTTGATCATGTAACTTTTCCCTTTATTCTTCTTGACCTCCTGCATGATCAGCCTTTTCCTCTCGATCTTTGTGGCTTTGGACCACATCTTGGTTGATAGCCTGTCCTGCCATGATGTATCAATCCCACAACCTCTTGGTGTTTCAACTGAGTAATAGCCTGATGCACTGCTT
The DNA here is from genome assembly GCA_012976165.1 of Labeo catla. Lineage (NCBI taxonomy): Eukaryota > Metazoa > Chordata > Actinopteri > Cypriniformes > Cyprinidae > Labeo > Labeo catla. Next base: position 145,790 of record VONZ01000691.1, read on the forward strand.
GTGGAGCATCTCATTTTCTGAGGATGGCTCTAGTGGCTGAGGGATGTATTTTGGTGGCCTGAGAGGACCTTCTCGGAGGCTGTCCCTGGTCTGGCTTTTAATGTAATTTTTCAGGTTCTGCTTGGTGGTATGCAGTGTCCCAGTTTTCTTCTTTTCCAATAGACTGCAGGCTAACTTGAATGGGTCCCGAAGGAAGCTCGACCTTGCTTTTTCTTTCCGGCTTCTTTGTTTCCTGATCTTCTCTGCTCTCCTCAAGTGTGTAAGCTTAACATTGATCTGGTTCCACAGGTTCTTCAGGCCGTCTTTTTTGTGGTCCTTGACCTTTCTTTACTAGCTGCAGGATCTCCTTCTCTCGTATCCCACGATGTTTGACAGGGAACTTCCTCTGCGGCAGCTCTCCGCTTGGTGATTATGCTGCCTCTCAGGGAGCTCTGGAAGATTGTTTGTAGTCTCTGATCAAAGCTTCTCCATTCACCCTTCTCACTAGCTTTCAGCCATTTGATCTTGGCTTACCGGCTTCGCATCTCAACTGTGGATCTCGTGGGTTCCCTATTGGCTGTTGCATTGAAAAGAACCAGCTGTTGGGTTACAGGTTGATGTGACTCCTCTCAAAGGGGCTGCTCTTGCTCCTTTCCACTAGGTGCAATGGTGGGATCAGTACCACTGTGGTGCTCAACCTGGCTTCAGTTCCTCCTTGTCTGACCTGCTGTTGCAGTGCTATTATGCACCTGGGTGTTGTTGGAACACTTTGCTTTCCCCTGGTGGATTTGCAAGCCCTGGTTTGCTGTAACTTTGGACCACCCGCAGCTACATTCTCTCAGGATCCTTTTTTTACTCGTCGTGTTCATTCCACTCGTTATGGTATTGTCCGTCCTGTTTGGTCCATCTTCCATCCTCCCTCTCGGTGGACCGCCGGGCTGTATTTTCTTGGCTCTGCTTGTAGTTATTTAGGGAGTCTTTGTGGCTTCCTGCTTCACAGATATGTGGCTAGGGTAACTAGTCCCTCCACCCGTAATGCAGTCTTTACTGCATTTGGCCTTCCCCGGCAGCCCTCCAGTCTTTCCTGGACGCCAACTGCACTGTTCGCTGTATTCACTGGTAGCCAGGTTAACTAGATATAAGCACAGGTGAGACTACCTGCTAGGCATTTCTGTCAGACGCTTTTCCACCAGTGCCGTTTGGGCAGCTGCAGGGTCGTCAACAAGCCTTACAGTGTAAGGTGATGAGCTGTTTTATCTGTGTTCAATATGCCTCTGCTCAAAGAGCTTTTTAGATGGATGCCAAGGCTTTTTTAGGACAGGTAGAATCTGTAATCTCTGACCAAGTTTGTTTACTGGCTTCCACAGCTGCAAAATGCTGTATTTTTCAACAACTGGCAACCCAGGGTGTCAAAATACTATTAGGTAAATTAACAGTGGGCAGAAGGAAACAGATCAAAACAAAAACAGACATTCATATACTAAATGGACATTTCAAAGAAGCATAAATGGCTGTAGCATTGTTTTGCGGAGAAACAAATATGTGAACTTATTATGTTACCTAAATATCAGCATTTTTTGACTGCACTAAAGCATTTGTATACTTAGTGTCGTCAAAAAATTACATACAGCAACTTTAAAATCCTAAAATTTTAAAGGAGAACTTCACTTCCAGAACAACAATTTACAAATAATTTACTCACCCCCCTTGTCATCCAAGATGTTCATGTCTTTCTGTTTTCAGTCGTAAAGCACAGGCTCTGGGATGCGTGTCCATGATGCTACAAATTAGTAATGGGTCGTTCTTGAACGATTATTTCATTTTGAACTAATCTTTATTGTGACTCTGAAAGAACGAGTCATCTCGGGGAGTGATTCGTTCAGTCGCGCATGCGCAACATCCTATTAGGTTCTGTACTGGAATTAGTTCACTTGTTTTGAGTCTTCGGGTTTTTTGAGTCGTTCATTCATCTTATGGGGCTGTCATGTGATGAACGAATGACTCAAACCCGAAAACTTGTCAGATAAGAGGTGAGGTGAGCTAATCATAGATTAAAGACTCAGGTAAACAATGAATTAATCTTTTCTTTTTTTTATAGCATTATAGTTTTGTCTTATTTGTAGTGTGATCAACGCAGTATATGTGTTAGAGAATTAACACGTAACATTTTTGTTGTGGGAGTGAACTTCTCCTCTAAGCACAGATACATTTTTTTGTTTGTGTTGTCGAACATACAATTATTATGTACTGCATAGTTATTATCCTTTTAACCAGGACCTTTTATCCGGACATGCTCTGTGGCTGGATATATACATTTATAAATTATAATTATATATATATATATATATAATTGTATTTAAATGATTTATTCCCCTCAGGAATCTGCCTCGAGCAATATACATCTCCATTCCACTGGTGACATTTGTGTACACGCTTACAAACATCGCATATTTCTCCTCCATGTCTCCTGAGGAACTTCTGTCCTCCAACGCAGTGGCTGTTGTAAGTAGAAGCCTTTGAGTCTTAACAACATTTCATTCATTTACAGGACTAGATTATTAGCAGTCTAATTCACACTATTACAGTCTCCAGACAACATTCGGAATTGGATTAAAAAGAGATGGTTGTGTTTGTATGGATACATGGAATAAATTTTTGTTTTGTATTTTCTATTTTAATTTTAGTTCAAAGTTTTAGTAATATTTTTCATTTTTATTATGATTATTATTATTGTTTTTTGTATATTAAGTTAACCTACATGAAAATAAGAAATGTCTGGCAACTAGTTTAGGTTGTAAATAGGTTGCATTTTTGTAATAAATATTTTATTTTATTTTATTTTATCCCTGGTTTCACAGACAAGGCTTAAGGCTAGTCCTAGACTAAGTCTGAGCTGTTTCAGCTGAAATAAACTGCCACAATTTTAGTTTAGATAGCTAAAATAGCCCTGGATCAAATGACTGAATAAGATTTATAAGCAGAGATAATGTGTATCCATTGATTAAGTTGTCTGGATTGTGGTAGTGGAGTGATGTTGTACAGGCTTAGTGAAGTATGTCAGATTGTGGCAGTCAGCTGCATAACTTCGTAAACAATGGGCAAGATTGGCAGTTTTGTTGTGTAAACTCTTATCAACACAGTTTTTTGAGTGCATTTGTGCCTGATTTGTATACTTTCTTTAGTAAATCAGATGCGAAAACAACAGACAGCACAAAATGTACTGCTATCAACAGACAAGACATGCTTCTCTAAATGTTTTCATTCTGTAAATGATATGCTAAAGCGTTATTTCTTTTGCCTTAGACTTTCGGTGAAAAGCTTCTCGGGGTATTTTCCACCCTCATGCCGATCTCTGTGGCGCTCTCCACTTTTGGAGGCATCAATGGTTACCTCTTCACTTCCTCCAGGTAAGTGTATTTTGATTTCATTTTATTGGTACCTTACCTCATGATTTAAGTTTTCCTAATCCATTGGCATTTTGTAAATTTTATTTTATATATAGCGCTTTATACAATACAGATAGTTTCACAAGCTGCATTTCCATTACAGATATGTGCAAAACTGTTGCGATATTTTATACAGTTATGGCCAAAAATATCAACACCCTTGCAATTCAGTCAGAAAATGCAACACTTCTCTCAGAAAATTGTTCCAATTGCAAATGTTTTGGTATTCACGTGCTTATTGTGTTTGTTTGCACTGCAACAACACTAAAAAACATAGAAGAAAAGTCAAACTTGATCAAATTTTACACAGAACTCAAAAATGGACTGGACAAAATTATTGGCACCTTGTCAAAATTGGAAGAAATAATTGTTTTTCAAGCATGTGATGCTCCTGTAATTTGTATTTAGACACACCTGTGGCAAGTAACAGGTGTGGGCAATATAGTAATCACACTTGCAACCAGTTAAAATGGTGAAAAGTTGACTCAACATTTGTGTTGTGTGTCACACTGAGCCTGGAGAAAAGATAAAAAGTGTAAAGAGTTGTCTGTGGATTTGAGAGTAAGAACTGTGGAAAAACATGGACAATCTCAAGGCTACAAGTCCATCTCCAGAGATCTTAATGTTCCTGTGTCCACTGTGTGCAATATCATCAAGAGGTTTACAGCCCATGGCACTGTAGCTAACCTCCCTGTACGTGGACGGAGGAGCAAAATTAATGAAAAATTACAATGAAGAATTGTTCGAATGGTGGATAAAGAACCCCGATTAACTTCCAAACAAATTCAAGCTGATCTGCAGACACAGAGTACAACAGTGTCAGCTCACACTATCCGTCACCATCTGAATGAAGAGGGACGCTATGGTAGGAGACCCAGGAGGACACCACTGCTGACACAAAGGCATAAAAAAGCAAGACTGCAGTTTGCTAAAACTTATGTGACAAAACCACAATCCTTTTGGGAGAACATACTGTGGACAGATGAGACAAAAGTAGAGCTTTTTGGTAAAGGACTTTCTGTAGATGTCAATTTAAAAACTATTGCAAAAAGACAGCATTTCCATTAACCAATATTATGTGACAAAAACAACATTTTTTGCATGAAAATGCAAAAAAAAAAACAAACAAACAAACAAACGAACAAAAAAAACACGTAGCATAAAAACTTGTTTTTTTTTTGTTTTTTTTTTTGTTTGTGGTATATGGGAGTTTTTGCGAAGTTGACGTGATTCCATTGGCCGTATATTGAATTTCGTAATTTCAGCTCGCACAGTTTGAAGGGTAATGGAAATGCAGCTAAAGTAACAAGCAGAAGGGGGGAAAAAACAGAATAAATGGTGCAAAATTCATAAAAAAATAAGACATATCAAAAATGGACATTTTTTTATGTTTAGTTGTTTGCTTTAAAGGAAATAAATACAGTGTGGCCTCATGTTTTCATAGTCGTTGAAACCCAACATCAAAAATTAAAACTAAAATTCTATAAGCCCTAGTCATTAAATCATATTTTAGGACAAGAGTGCCCCCTGGTGGTTCAGGGACTCTATGCGACTTGTGTCCTTTGCGTGTATAAGAATATACAGGTATGCGTTTACTGTATACGTGTGTATTTGCTTGACTACACACAGGTTGTGTTTCTCCGGGGCACGAGAAGGACATTTGCCCAGCCTTCTTGCTATGATCCACTTCAAGCACTGCACACCGATTCCAGCTCTGCTCGTCTGTGTATGTGATTTTCAGATTTTGTTGTTGCGACAAGCCTTTTGTGTTGCTACTAAAAGTGTAAGTTGTTCTGTTTCCCCCCGATTACCTTTACTCTTTCTGTATTTTTCCTCATTTAGTGCACTGCCACTATTGTGATCTTGTGCATTGGAGAAACACACAACCTTATCAACTATGTGTCTTTCATCAACTACCTCTCTTATGGAGTCACTATTGCTGGCCTGCTCTACTACAGGTGGAAGAAGCCAAACTTATACAGGCCAATCAAGGTATTTATATGACATTGCATGGTCTGCATCTGACAGGTTCATGTAGTTTGCTGCAGGTGTCAGAAAGACTGCCACATCATGTTTATATTGCATGGATTCAACAGCTGGGTGAATTTGAGAGTTTTGAGTTTATTGTCTTGTCAGGTGAGTCTCCTAGTGCCGGTGTGTTACCTGCTCTTTTGGGCTCTACTGCTGGGCTTCAGTTTGCACTCAGAGCCGCTGGTGTGTGGAGTGGGGCTGGTCATTATGCTCACTGGAGTGCCTGTCTATTTCCTGGGGGTTTACTGGAAAGACAAGCCAAAATGCATATATGACTTCACCGGTAAGGAGATGTGCAATTTATATTCTTGGTTCTCTATAGGTACAGTAAAAAATACATATTGGAATAATTATTTACTCACCCTTATTTTGTTCCAAACCATTTCTCATGGAAAACAAAATTAGATATTTAGTAGAATGTTCATGCTGCTATTTTCCATTCAGCTCCAAAAGTGCAAGTGGCAAATAAATGTTATAAAGTAGTCAGTTTAACTCATGCCCTGTTTTTAATTCTTCTGAATTCATTTGATAGCACACTTCAGCATACTTTTATTTTGGAAACAGTATAATTTAACAAAGCATACTTACGTGTAAACTGCTTACAATATTTTATACTTGAAATATTTTCCATTTGTTGTTATTAACAACATGAAGTCCATTAAACATTATATTACGCCAAGGTTTCCCAAACTGGTGTTTGTAAAGAAACTGCAGGGGGTATACGAGTTTAATAAACTACTAACCATCAATTAAATAATAATAAAAAAATAAATAAATAAATGAATAAATAAAATAAATAATTTTTAAATCAATCAAACAGTCAGTATATATATATATATATATATATATATATATATATATATATATATATATATATATATATATATATATATATATATATATATATATATATATATATCATGTGACTTAATTGTTAAAAAAAATATTTTAAAATATCAGGGGTACTTCAAGTAAAAATATTAGGTGAAAGAGGTGTTTGAAAGACAAAAGCCTTCCAAAGACATATAAACACATGGTTAAATAGCCCACAGAGTGATAATTAAAATCGATGTGTTCATCAGTAGTTGATGCAAATTGTTATTAAAACATAATGAGTTAAAGTGTGCTTTAAAGTAAAACTTTTATTTTGACATTACTATAAAGTGCACTTTTTAAAAGTACTGAAGTGTTAAGAAACTGTCATGAAGGTGTCTCTTTGGCTTTTAATTTTAGTAATCTAATATCTGTAAAACATTTCTACGAGTACAGTTAAAATAAAAAGTATTATTTATAGTGTATATATATATATATATATATATATATATATATATATATATGTGTGTGTGTACTTTTATGATTTTAAGTACACTAGTACTTGAAGTACGCATTCAATTAAGTGCCTTTATTTTTTCACAGCTGTAGATGCAAATGTTTTTAGTGAATAACAACTTTTTTGTATGTTTCATAAAGAAAGCTGCTTGGAATACATGTGGCAGGAGTGGTTTGTGGTTATGGTTTGGAACGGCATATGAATGAGTAAATGATGACAACATTTTCCATTTTTGGGTGAACTATTTACAAACATTATTTTATGTATTTGTAAATTAAATGTATGTGCATATGTCATGTTTGTTACAGAGTGGGCCACGTATCTGGGACAGAGAGTGTTTTTTGTCGTTTTCCCGCAAATCGATCCTATTGAAGTGGCAGAATGGACTGACAGATCCTCCTTCACAAGCAAATCTTCTGGACCTCTCTGAATTTTTATGTTACTTTAATTTGGCAGCTCTTCACTTAAAATCCACAATTTTCAGGCTTGTAGTAGTAGTAAAAAAAGAAATGAAACAATAACCGCCTCATTTGTTTAAATGGGGACTATGTTTGTATGCTTCAGTGGGTTTAAATGGTACTGTCTCAGCAATTACTGGATTGTATACTGCACTGGATATTGCTCACTTTTTGGCTAGGTGTATTATTTCTACTGGTTTAAAACCCTATAATTTGCTACTGGGGTTCACTTGTTGATACATGTACAGAATCTCTCCTCTCTTTTGTATATGATACTTCACCTGTGATGTCTTTCCAACCGCATAACAGTTTATACAGGCACTGCACGCCTCACTGATGTAAATACAGTTACAAGAGTTTCTAACAATGCTCACACTTCACAATTGTGGTCTTTAGTCTCAAGCATATTTTCTTATTACAGATTATTAACTGCTTAAAATGATTCACAAGGGATTGAAAGAAATTTCTGTTCTTTATATTTATATTGTACTCTCTGTTAATAACAAAGCAAAACCAGTACTCTGTACTGTGATTTGTACCACATAACCAGTCATAAGGATATTTTTTTTTTAAATTGAGATACATCATCTGAAGGCTGAATAAATATGCTTTCCTTTGTATGTTTGTTAGGATAGCACGATATTTGGCCGAGATACAACTATTAGAAAATCTGTAATCTGAGAGTGCAAAAAAATCTAAATATTGAGAAAATCGCCTTTAAAGGGGTCATCGGATGCAAAGTTCACTTTTACATGTTGTTTGAACATTAATGTGTGTTGGCAGTGTATGTACAAATCTACCCTATAATGATAAAAATCCATGCAGTGGTTTTTAATTAATCTGTAAAAATAATATCCCCTTTTACAAATCGAGCCATTCTCAGATGCCTGTCATTGTGACATCACACCCACAGAGGACACGCCCACGATAGTTGATTGACATGAGCGTCTTACCTAAGATCAGCTGTAACAGTCCGACCTCCATTGTTTCGATGCCAGAGCAGAGATCTAAGTTAGACAAGAATATCTCAGATTAAGCGATTGAGGTGTTGTGTTGCTGGATGTAATAATGAACATAGTGGTCGTCATTTACTCCCGACATCTGAGCCGCTGAAGATGCAGTGGATTACATTTGTTTGTGAAGGGAATGCACCTCCCGATCTACATATATCCGTCTGTGTTCGTGCAAATCATTCGTGATCCAGCTTCACTTACAGCAGAAGTGAGTATAAGGGTTTTTTTATGAATCTTTGCGATCGCCTTTCCTTATAAAGTGCTAGTTAGCAAGTTTAGCAGCTAAACACGGCTAAAGTAAACAGGCTCGTCACTCCACAGAGAGAAGAGAGGGGCGGGGCGAGGAGAGCTCATTAACATTTAAATCAACCTCGACCAGAACAGGAAGATTTTTGCAGAGCTGATTTTGGCAAGGTAAAAAGGATGTTGTTTTACACAACGATTGAGAATTTTTAACCAAGGTATGACCCCTTTAAAGTTGTTCAAATGAAGTTCTTAGCAATGCATGTTACTAATCAAAAATTAAGTTTTGAGATATTTATGGTAGGAAATTTACAAAATATCTTCATGGACATAATCTTTACTTAATATCCTAATGATTTTTTTTGGGGGGGAAAGGATAATTTTTACCACAATATATATTTGGCTATTGCTACAAATATGCCTGTGCTACCAAAAACTAGTCACATATTTAGAAGATGCCTAGAGAGCAAGTCATTTTGCAAATGCACTGAAAGAGATCAGTTTAAAAGTTGATTAAAGGAAGGGTTGAAAAGAAACACACATGCACTTTACATATCAAAACTACAGATAACTATAGATATTTGATATTCACATATCAAAACAAGCACTTTACAACACTTTACATATTCAAAATGCCAAATTAGGGGGGGAAATAGCTTGTAGACATTTTGCAGGGTTTCTTGTTTTTCAGTGAATGAGTTTAATCATTAGTAAGGCTTCAATAGTTTGAATGAGGAAGACAGTTCAGGACATACCTTGAAGTGTACAACTAGTCAAATTTTGACAAGATAAATCTGTTATAACACGCAAACACGTGATGACTTACTAAAAGGCACCGCTGGGATTCGAACCCAGGATCTCCTGTTTACTAGACAGGCGCTTTAACCAACTAAGCCACGGCGCCACCGCGCAAAAATGGAAAAAATACGATTCTTAAAGACTGTGATAGTGTTCACATGTCAAATACTCATCATTTGATATGGTAATACCTCCTACTTGACCTTTTTGGTCATTTATTAATTTAGTAAACACCACTTTCTCTGCAAATATGTCTGACATTATTTTACCTTCATATTTTTACATAACACAAATATACTATACTGTTCCACTATAATGCGATTAACATGCGAAGAATAATAAAATATGTGCTACTATTTTAAAACATTTGTAAAACTCAATCCGTGATTTGCATTTTACAAGCGAAATTATTCCATTTTCTGGGAACTGATATTCGAGTCGCGCAGCGATGGCGTCAGAACCGGAAGCGAGTGTTGCACCGTACACGCGTGTTCACAGCAGTAGACTGAAGTTCGGTTTGATGCTTCTTCAGTAAGTTTAGTATCTACAAAAACTGATATTACATCTCCCTAATGATAATGACACACTCACAGTTTTTCGCGATGGCTGTGTTTATTCAGAATACTGAACATAGTGGGCTGTATTAGTATTATTAGTCATACATTTCATGTTAACTAATGTAACGGTGTCGTTTATATGCTTGTGTCTGTTGTGTCTTCAGCAGACAATACTGTTAATTTCCGTTTTAAAAGACTCTTAGGCCGTTTATGTTCTTGTATAATGTAGTCAGTATCTCACTGTTTACATTCGCATTCACACATGGCTGTTCGTCTGCAGTTGTTGGTGGATGGGTGGTGATGATGGCGAGCAGTGTGGGCAGGTTGTGTTTTGCTCATAAGTCTGTTCTGGCCCCTATGGTGCGGGTGGGCACTCTTCCCATGAGACTGCTGGCTCTGGACTATGGAGCAGATATTGTGTACTGTGAGGTGAGGATGCACATGTACACCAGTGCATGCCACATTTATTACATCTGAATCTAAATCACTTGTTTGAAGTGTATTAAATGGTCATGGCCCTTGTGCATTTCAGGAGCTGATTGATATCAAAATGGTCCAGTGTGAGAGAGTGATAAACGGTACGTTTGTTGATCATATTATCTGACATTGTTGTATAGCCTAACATAAACTATGTAGCTCAGGCACATTTAACACATTTTATCTGCCAACTTATGTACAGTATTACCTTTATGTTTAAAGTTTACTGAATAGTGTACTGAATATGTTGTTCTGCTAATTTATGTTGTCTAAACCACTGAAAAAAGTGTATGGAAGCTGCTAAATCATATAGAGAAGGACTTAGTAAGCAGGAAAAGTCGCAATATTTTGACAAACTAAAGTTAATAGGTTGTAAAGATACGTACAAGCAGTATTAATTAAGATATTAGCCTAATATTTCACCTACCTGACTGGATATGGTAAGAACACGACACAAATGTTGTCAAGATGCTTGAAATCCTGGTTCAGTTTGGTTAAACACAAACACCTTTTGTTCCTCAGACGTTTTTTTGCGTTCTTCTCCTTAATTTGTTATAACTTTTGGCAGCCTATAGTACTCCTAATGTTTTTCCCAGTCTGACCGATTAGTACAGACCAAAACATGACAATAATTGACCATTTTCAGCAGCAATAATCAGCGAAATATGCAAGTTTCATTTGGTACTGTTTACATTCTACTACATGCTTTCTGTCATCTGGTTGATAGTTTATATTCCTTTAGAAAGTAAAAGGTCTTTTAGTGTAATTGTACAAGTGTCCACTTTCAGCTTCTGCTTCACATGTATGTTTGCTGTGAAATCTTTACTGTTTTTCTATTAAGTAATAATAAGAATAATTGCTTAATTGTTAATAGCTACCAAAATTGTATCTTAATTTTTGACCAGCAAAAAAACACTCAGGCTTTACAAGGCTATTAAACTTGCTTCTGTGTCTTCAGATGTGTTGGAGACGGTTGATTTTGTTGCTCCAGATGAGCGTGTGATGTTTCGTACCTGCAGTAAAGAGAAGGGTCGTGTCGTCTTCCAGATGGTCAGTGTGAGCTTGTGTTTATGTATTTATTTAGCATGTCTCAGATGTGGCATATTATGGTTTATGTCTGTGTGATGAGTTATGTGCTAAAGACTATAACATTTGAGCATGTCATTGAAAACTGTGAAAACTGTGTTATCAGCTTAACTGATAAAAAATAAATGTGTTTGAGTCATATTATTCATTTTAATTTATGCCTGTGTTTCAGGGAACGGCTGATCCAGAGAGAGCGCTGGCTGTGGCTAAACTTGTGTGAGTTGGACTTTTTTGTTTCTGTTAGTATCATATATTCATATGACCAGGGGGTGTTTCATAAAACAAGTTTACCAAATAAGCCAGGCTTATTTCAGTTAGTCTGACTTATTGTCACTTGATTTGGAAGACTAACTGTCAGGCTAAGCTGAGCTCCTCTAACACTGACCAATAGAGATGCTTTGATATTACCACTGACTCTCTCACATACAATTATTTGACTTTATTATCAGGACAGAAATAAACGAATAAGGAAAATGCAACTTAAATAATAAATCAAATAAATAAAAATATAGGCTACAACCAACTGTATTTAATGTATTGTGTCCAACATTTAATGACATTGTTTTAAAATACATAAAAACATTTATAGTAATCTCAAATTGTTCTTTAAAGCATTAAAGATAAAAAATAATGTACTCACTCCCTTGTCATCCAAGATGTTCATGTCTTTCTGTCTTGAGTCGTAAAGAAATGGTTTTTGAAGAAAACATTTCAGGATTTTTCTCCATATAATGGACTGATATGGTGCCCCGATTTTGAACTTCCAAAATGTAGTTTAAATGCAGCTTCAAAAGGCTCTAAATGATCCCAGCTGAGGAAGAAGGGTCTTATCTAGCGAAACGATCTGTCATTTTTTTCGGAAAATAAAAATTTGTATACTTTTTAAGCACAAAAGCTTATGAAGCACAGGCTCTGGGATGCGCGTTCACGATGCTACATACTATTGAATCACTTCGAAAGGTCACACGTAAGTCAATAGCTGTTTACAAACAAAATGGTACAATGATGTTGGACGATTCTGAAGTTGTAGGAAAAAATAAGATGTTTTTCGCCATACTCTACCTTTTTGAGCCGGAGAACACAGACGATGAACTTAGACGTGATTTGTAGTAGTGATGGGAAGTTCGGATCATTTTACAGACTTGGACCTTTGAGTCTCATTCAGCAAAATGAACAAACCTTTTTCCGAGTCATTTCGTTCATTTTAGCAAAACATAATTAAAATGTTACGTGTTACTTCCCTAACACATCTACTGCTTACACAAACGTTGATCACACTACAAACAAGACAAAACTATAATGCTATAAGAAACAGAAAAGATTCATTCATTGTTTACCTGGGTCTTTAGTCTATGATTAGTTCATCTCACCTCTTATCTGACAAGTTTTCAGGTTTGAGTCGTTCATTCATCACGTCACAGCCCCATAAGATGAACAAATGACTCGGAAAAACCCGAAGACTCAAAAGATGTGAACTAATTCCAGTACAGAACCTAATAGGATGTTGTGCATGCGCGACTGAACGAATCACTCCCCGAGACGACTCGTTCTTCCCCAGTCACATTAAAGATTCGTTCAAAATGAAGGAATCGTTCAAGAACGACCCATCACTAATTCATAGCATCATGGACACGCATCCCAGAGCCTGTGCTACACAAGTTTCTGTGCTTATAAAGTATACAAATGTTTATTTATCGGGAAAAAAAAAAGACTGATCGTTTCGCTAGATAAAACCTCGGCTGGGATCGTTTAGAGTCATTTGAAGCTGCATTTAAACTACATTTTGGAAGTTCAAAATCGGGGCACCATATCAGTTCATTATATGGAGAAAAATGCTGAAATGTTCTCCTCAAAAAACATAATTTCTTTACGACTGAAGACAGAAAGACATGAACATCTTGGATGACAAGGGGGTGAGTACATTATCTGTACATTGTTGTTCTGGAAGTGGACTTATTCTTAAAAACAATGAATTAAAAGTTAAAATCACATAATTAAAAATTAAAATAAATAATAAAAAACAGACTACATTTTAACCAATAAGAGGAGTACACATTAACTCAGTTGAGCTAGTAATTAGGTCTGTGTTAGCTACCTTACATTTGATTTATAGTTACTGCTATCATAAAAATACACTTACATGTAGGTTTAAAATTCTCTGTGTCACATTTAATGTCCAAAAACAAATATTTCACTCAAAATTATTGAGCTCTGTCTTAGTGTATATGCACACAGCAGTGCTCGGTCACTCGCGTAAGCCTCGCTCACTCCTGACAGCAAAATGGATATATTTGTATGACTTTCTAATGTTTACATACGGATAATATACCTGTGACCTGACAGTTATGCACTGAGGAAAATACAATGCATTAAATAGCACAAAAAGGTGGTTCGATTTGATCCATGATGGACATTAAGGGCTGATTAAGAATAAGCATCCACATCAAACTATCTTAACTCACTAAACACAGATCAAATTAGTGAGATTGCATGAACTTAAATTGTTGTTTATGGAACTGCTTTAACCCCGATTGATTCGTTAGGTCATTTCAAGTCAGGTTTTGGACTTTAATCCCCAGTTTTCTTATTTGAAACAGCCCCCTGGCTTGTTTAGTTGGGGTTTAAAAGACAATAAACATTCAGTCATAGTATTGATTTAACTGCACTGACACTACTGGATGAGAACAAACTTTGAACTAAATTGGGTCGAGTAATGACACGAGATTTGCCACATGAACTGAACTGAACTGAAACAGCATTTAACTGAATAATGACACTATTATCTGCTGTAGAGCTGCTTTAAAATATAAATTGAGTGTGTTTTATAATTCATGAATTTCACAACATTACCAGTAATAATGTTAATTTTCAGTTTTTTTATTGTCATGCTGCTTTGAAACAACTTGTATGGTATAAATTGCTATAAATTTATGTGACTTGACTTGACATTAGAGCAAGTATTAGATATTAGTCCAAGTGTTTCTCAAAAAAGATCTCTAACTGAATACAACATTTAAACTTATGTTTTACGTGTCTGTTTTATCCTGAACAGGGAAAATGATGTGGCTGCTGTGGATGTGAATATGGGCTGTCCCAAAGAATACTCTACAAAGGTACAGATTTGGTTCTGTGTCAAACATACGGTGGGGTTCGAGAAAGACCACACTGACAGTCTGGGGTTTAAAACAACATTTAAAACAAAACAAACAAAACCATTTAGTAGGGATGTGAACTAGATCTCGTGGATCTCATGACGATGTCCTCGCCTCATAATGAAGTGAGACACTGACTCACTCATTCGTTAATTTTTTTGTTTGTTTGTTTAAATGAATATATGTTTTTAAAAGACTTAAACAATAAACATTTTGTCAGAACCACTAGTAAAATAAGTTGTTTAGTTTTCTAATCTTTTTTCTCTACGATCGTGAGTGAATCATGGTCTCCAATTCATTAAAAATAACTGGGATTCTCAATTTATCCAGAATCGTGAAACTCTTGTTTAAATGTAGTGTATTACTGCATATAATTCATTAAAATGGAAGGTTAATTTCAGAATGTTCAAAATACACATTTTTTTCTACTTTTTTTTTTTTTTGCATTTTGTCTTTTTCAGTTGGATAAAACACTATTTTCCCTATATATTTCATCATTGAGGATTTTTTAAGAAAAGTTTTAAAATCTCATCTCGTCTCGTTCTCGTGAACCCAGTCTCGTGTCTCGTGGGATAAGTGTCTTGTCGCACCCCTACCATTTAGGACTTTCACTTCCAGAACAGCAATTCACAAATAATGTACTCACCCCCTTGTCATCCAAGATGTTCATGTCTTTCTTTCTTCAGTCACAAAGAAATTATGTTTTTTGAAGAAAACATTTCTGCATTTTTCTCCATATAATGGACTGATATGGTGCCCCAAGTTTGAACTTACAAAATACAGTTTAAATGCGGCTTCAAACGATCCCAGATGTGGTTGTAAATCTCAGCTGAGGAAGAAGGGTCTTATCTAGCGAAACGATTAGTTATTTTCATAAAAATAATATAATTTATATACTTTTTAATATCAAATGTTCATCTTGTCTTACTCTGCCTGGACTGTTTTTGTTCCTGTTCATGACAGTTAGTGTATGTCAAAAAAACTCCCATCTCATGTTCTTCCTCAACTTCAAAATCATCCTGTATCGCTGTTTTACCTTTTTTGTTAAGGGTGTTTGATCTTCTTTGCGTGTTCACTTTGCAAAGACTGTGTCGGTACTTCTGCAGCAATGTAGGATGATTTTAAAATGATTTTTGAAGTTAAGGGAGAAAATATGATTTTTGGACATATCCTATGGTCTTGAGCCAGAATACACAGAGTTCAGGGAGAGCAAGACGAGTGTTTGAGATTAAAAAGTATTTAAATTGTATTTTTTTTTTTTTGTAGCGTTACGCTACATAAGACCCTTCTTTCTCGACTGAGATCATTTACACCCGCATTTGGGATCATTTGAAGCTGCATTTAAACTACATTTTGGAAGTTCAAACTCGGGGCACCACATCAGTCCATTATATGGAGAAAAATGCAGAAATGTTTTCCTCAAAAAACATAATTTGTTTATGACTGAAGAAAAAAGACATGAACATCTTGGATGACAAGGGGGTGAGTACATTATCTGTAAATTGTTGTTCTGGAAGTGAACTTCTCCTTTAATTTACCTTCTTATATTGTTATAATGATAACATAATTTGTAATATAAAAAGTATGAAATTAGTGGGAAAAAAGGAGTATATGCATTATTGTTGATTATTAGTGTGAATTACGAATTATAGATCATTATTTTTGTTTATTGTTTATTATTATTATTATTATTATTATTATTATTATTATTTATACATTTTACATTCATTTCACATAGGGAGGAATGGGTTCGGCACTTCTCTCTGACCCTGAGAAAATTGAAGCTGTAAGTTTTCTTTTTTTTTTTTTCTTTTTTTTTTAAACACTATATCAGTATTATTAGTGTAAGTATTATGAACTCTTTTTGACTTTTTATATCTTAACCTCTTGTCTCTTGTAGATTCTCAGCACTCTTGTGAATGGAATTTCAAAACCCGTTACATGTAAGATCAGAATCCTCTCTACAGTAAGTGACTCTTTAATGTGTTTATGTATTTTTTCCAAATAATTTATTAATTTGTGTAAAATGTGTAAAATCACAATCTTTACTGTTTCTAGCTTGAGGACACTGTGAATTTAGTGAAGAGGATTGAAAAAACAGGAGTGGCGGCCATAGCGGTGCACGGCAGGTGAGACATTTTCTTTAAACGTCTGATTATGAAATGATTCTTATTTTAGAGCATTTTTATATTAAGTTGTTGTTGTTTTTTTTTTTGTCAGGATGAAAGAAGAGAGGCCGCGACATCCAGTCCACTGTGATTATATCCAGGCTGTGGCTGACAGTGTGTCCATTCCTGTCATCGCCAAGTCAGTCTTCACCGTACATTACACTTATGCCACATTCACATGAAACCGAAACAGTCTACGAACTGAATCTGCAATCTTTTAGTCAGTATGACATTTATATATGCAATACAGTAGGTATTACTGGTTTCTGATCTCTGTTTATTTATTATTTCACCCTTTTTTAGTGGAGGCTCTTCAGACATAGTGAAGACGTTCGAGGACATCGAGAAGTTTCGAGAGGCGACAGGAGCGTCGTCTGTCATGCTCGCTCGGGCGGCCATGTGGAATCCCTCGATCTTCCGGCAGCAGGGGGCGCTGTCTGTGGAGGAGGTGATGGAGGAGTACATCAAATATGTGAGTGACACTACATTTGCATGTTTCATTAGGCCAGGCCTAAGTTACATAAGTTGCTCTGTAATGCATCATAAAAAATAAAATGAAAATAATAAAATACAATAATATTGTGTGATTTAAAATGCATGATTGGAAAAAAGTGGAAAAAATCCACTTGTATTATGTATTGTATTTTAAGTAAAAAATGCTAAAAATGTTGTTTATGAGCTTTTTTTTCTCTTCCCTATGTTTACCTACAGGCTGTTCAATATGACAATAACCCGTTTAACACCAAATACTGTTTATGCCAGATGCTCAGAGACAGAGTTGAGTCTCCATTTGGAAAACGCTTACATGCAGCTCAGACCAATGAAGAAATATGGTAACGTCATGCGTTATACACGTCATTTTATTTTATAGTTTATTTGATGTACAAAAAAGAAAACACACTGTATTTAAGATAAATATGATACAAATGACTATGATAATGAGTCAGAGATTTTATTAAATGTGATTTTATTTAATTTAATTGTATTTATTTTTCTTTTTTATTTCACTTTATTTTATTTTATTTTATTTCTTTATTCTTTTATTTCATTTTTACTTTATTTTACTTTATTTATTCATTTTTTAATTCCATTTTATTTCACTTTGTTTTATTTTAATTCTTTTTTATTGTATTTTACTTTTTATTTTATTTCACTTTTTTATTTTATTTTACTTTATTATTTCATTTTGTCTTTTTGCATTTTATTTCACTTTATTTCACTTTATTTATTTATTTATTTTTGCATTTTATTTCACTATTTTATAGTGTTTTATTTTAATTCTGTTTTTTTTTTTTATTATTTCACTTTATTTTATTTTTTATAATTGTTTTTGCATTTTATTTCCCTTTATTTTATTAATTTTATTTCACTTTATTTGATCTTGTGTTAGTTCTTATTTTATTTTATTTTATTTTATTTTATTGTTTTTTTTTTTTGTTTTTTTTTTAATTTATTTTATTTTATTTTATTTTATTTTATTTTTATTTATTTTTTTTTTTGCATTATATTTCACTTCGGTTTATCTTATGTTAGTTCTTTTTTTTTATGTTATTTCACTTTATTTTTTATTTTACTTTATTATTTTATTTCTTTTTTGCATTTTATTTCACTTTATTTTGTTTTATTTTACTTTTTTATTGTATTTCGTATTTTATTTCTTTTTTTATTTTTTTCACTTTTTATTTTATTTTATATTACTTTATTTTATTTCTTTTAGCACTTAATTCTACTTTATTTTATAGCACTTCATTTTATTTCACTTTATTGCATTTTATTTCATTTCTTTTTATTTTATTTCACTGTATTTTATTTCATTTTATTGTATGTTACTTTATTTTATTTTATTGCTTTTTGCATGTCATTTAACCTTATTTTATAGCACTTTTTTATTTTACTTTACTTTTTTTTATTTATATTTTATTTAATTTCACTTTATTTTATAATTTTATTTAATTTCACTTTATTTTATTGTCTTATGTAAGTTCTTTTTTTATTTTTTTCACTTTATTTTATTTCACTTTAGTGTTTTTTTTTTTTTTCACTTTATTTTAGTTTATTTAATTTTAAAATAAAATAAAATGTATTTTAATAAAATAAAAAAATATTTAATTTCATGTCATTTCGTTTAATTTAATTGTATTTTATTTTCGGAAATGTTTTCATGTTGGTGTATCTGTGTTTTGCAGTGAGGTGTTTGGAATGACTGACTTCTACAAAAAAACCACAGCTGAACTGGAGGCTAGAAAAGCTGCTCTACAAACAAACGGTGATCAGTCAGAGCACCCAGAACTGATAGATGATGTCATCACAATGCCTGTCCGCTTCGAAAGGTGAATTGACCCTTTGTGGCCTATTAAGAAAGAAAGAACTTTATCTTATTGATATTTACTGTATTCATGTTAGTGTCTGCGTTTTCCAGGCGAGATTACCCTCCTCAGATCACGCCCAAGATGTACCTGCTGGAATGGAGCCGCAAAGAAAAGCTCGATCAACCCGTGTATGAGACGGTCAGTTCTCAGCTGGGGCCTCAAAATGAATTAAAACGATGTAAAATAAGAACCAGCATTATATGAAATGTATATATTTATATATACTCTGTGACAGATTATTTAAACCGTTTTCTTTAAACCGTTTACTTCTCAGGAACAGCGAACTCAAGATCGAGGGTTTCAGTCTACAGTTATTGTGGACAGTAAGAAGTACCGCTCTACCCTGTGGTGAGTTTGGCTTTTGATACAGTTACATACACACTGTAATAACGCAGAGAGAGCGACTGTATGATACTTCTGTCTCTGCTTTCATTTGCTGCTCTCGTCAGGGAGAAATCGAAGAAGTTTGCAGAGCAGGCCGCAGCGATCGTGTGTTTACGCACCCTCGGGCTTCCAGAGGGTCGGATCGGAGAGGAGCACAGCGGACTGGTAAATAAACGCAAGAGGGACGACAAAAAATGTGCAGCGCTAGATGACAATGAGTCAGCAGCACGAAAGAGACATATAAGCGAAGTCCCACAGGAAGAGGAAGAGGAAATGATATGCAGGACGAAAGTTGTGAATGGTGTCTGTGGTCAGACCACACGTTAACATCAGCCAAACATCCATCTGATCTCGCTATAAAAGACATTTCATTCCTTTTCATTACACTGCGCAAAGTGCCATTTTATCTGACAAACAATCTGACACACAACAGTGCACTTTGTGTTTGCTTTTAAGTTTGTTCAGTTCAGTGTTCCCTTTACAGGTGCCATCTCTGTCTTATTGCACACTAGTGCTGGACTGTAATTTGCTTGATGTCACTGTTTGTGCATGGACGAATACTGAGATTTCTATTAAATACACTTTTAAAATTTTGACAGATTTTCACCCTTCACCAGAAGGGTGCAGTGTATCTCCAAGTACTTGCAGTACAAGAAGTGCCAGAGGTACCGTAATCATGAAACTTTATTTATTTTAGGTATTTTCTCTTTATTTCTTTCTTTTTGTTTTCAGCCTTATTGCAAAATAAATCATTTTAACTATGCATTTAACTTTCTTTTTCTTGTACTGTATAAGGAAATCTTCAGTGACTCACAATGTAAAAAGCTGCATAAGACAGGCCTTTATAAAAAAAAAAACAAAAAAAAAAGTGAACATTTCCACCAAAACGGTGTTCTATAGTAACTGTATTGTAACTACAGTGATATAATCATTTTCAAACCATTTTTGCTTTTAATTAACTAGTTCCTCATCTAAAACTGGACAAACAGAAAAGTAAAGATAAATAAATACTGTAACAAATGTATAGCTTATTTTTTTGTTAATATTATGTAATGCATTAAATATAGTTAACAAATGGAACCTTATTGTAAAGTGTTATAAATAATAATCCATGACAAACATGACATTAATAATAATAAGAAGAAGAACAACAACAACTATTATTATTATTATTATTATTATTATTATTATTTAAAGCCATTTTATTACTTAATTAACCAGTCCCTCATCTAAAACTGGACAAACAGAAAATTAAACATTAAGTCTGTAACAAATGCATTGCTTATTTTCAATGTCACGTAATGCATTACATTAATAAATGAATAAATTAATTATTATTAATTATATAATAATAATAATAATAATAATAATAATTATTATTATTATTATTATTATTATTATTAGTAGTAGTAGTAGTAGTATTATTAGTATTATTAATTATTGGTAACCCTTTACAATAAGATTCCATTTGTTAACTATATGTAATGCATTACCTAACATTAACTAAAATAATCAATACAGCACTTATTAAATTGTATTTGATGTTTAATTTTCTGTTTGTGTTGGAATTGTTAATTAAAAACAAAAACAGTTTGAAATAATAATAATAAATATTATCATTATTATTATTATTATTATTATTATTATTATTATTATTATTATTATTGACAGGGATAATTAACTAACTGTAACAAAATAGTGAAAATGATAAAATCTAATAACATTGTGTGATTACAATGTATAACTGTATCATAACTACAGTAATATAATAATAATAATAATAATAATAATAATAATCATCATCATCATCATCATCATAATAATTGATTATAGTATTATTAGTAGTAGTAGTAGTAGTATTAATTTCGAACTTTTTAGTTAGTTGGTTAGTTAGTTAGTATTAACTAGTCCCTCGTATAAAACTGGACAAACAGAAAATTAAAGATGAATAAATACTGTAACAAATGTATTGCTTATTTTTAATGTTAGGTAATGCAAAAACTGACTAAAATAAATACATACATACCGTTTTCATTTTTAATTAACTATTCCCTCTGAAACCTGACAAAAGGAAAATGTCGTCTACCTTGTTTTGATGAGACTTTTTGGGAGAAAAGTCGGTACTATTAAAAAAAAAAAAATACATTTCAAAAGCGTTTTACATCGTTTTGAATGAAATACCGTATTTGTGTTGCTTCTTTTGCAGCATTAACATGAACTGTAATGGTAATTGTTTAAGCGGAAACTGTGGTTACCATGGTATTTTCTGTGTAAGGGCGCTGAATATGTTTTGAGCCGCAACCGTATTGTGACCTTGCAAACTAAGTGTGCGTGTACCGAAATATTCTGATATTCTGTCTAACGACGGCGTTACAAAACTGCTGCTCTCCCGTCCACTACAACTCAATTGTTCTCGCACACTAGTTACATTGTTGGTGTTTGCAAATGAGGCCGCGTGTGTTTCCTTTCCGAGTGTTTGTAGTCTGTCAAATGTCGTGACGTCACGTCTGGAGTCGCAGTGTAACATGTAACTTTACTACAGTCATCTACATGTGCGAGAGACTCCAGACCAACACGAAACCCAGCATGGGATTATTAAACACAGCGGGAAGTCAACAAAGTACGAGAAGAAACAACATCAAAGGCTCGATCTAACCAACTTCTGAGGGGAAAAAAGGACATTTTGGACCGTGTGTTCCGGGTTTTCGCGCTGACACCATCGCTGTTTTGTCAAACCAAAGTGACGCTAGTAGAAAGTTGGAGTGTTGCGTTTGCGTTCACGCATGAACTTGTTTTTTTTCATAATTTCATAGACGAAAAGTAGAGCTGAGGTCTCTAATGCGATGACTACCAACTATAGAGAGGAACTGGACTTCAGACTGATGTTCGGGGATAGCAGTTACACTCATCCGTCCTCGCTGGGCCACACAGGTTTGTACGTTACTTTACGCGACGCGACGGTAGCAACGCTCCGATTATAATCAATGAAGTGCGTGCAAGCGCGCCCGGTTAAAATGGTAGTTGCGTGCCTCTTTGCGTCAAGAATGTTTTACAGAAGTAGCCATGTTTGTTTTGAATAAATTAAACTGTGTTTCTCTAAATACTAAAAGTCACTTCCTTATCTTTCAACATCAGATGTAGTAGTTCTTGTAGCTGACGCGCATAAAGAGGAAGGTCAAAGTCTAATCATGCGGAACATCTTTTAATAACACGTATGCATGCATTTACTGTATGCATGAGAATAGTTTCGTTGTTTTCGTGTCAATTATCATTTTAAACAGCAGTACAACTAGAACTGCTACGACTGGTTTTGTATAGGCCTTTATTGTTATTATTATTATTGGCACTGTAAACATATGTTACTGTACTTCCCTACATACTGTAGGCTACTGTTATAATTCTTACTGCAAGTTAGATTGCCCACTGTAATCCATCTTTCAATATATGTAGGCAAACCTGACTGATATCATGGTTAAACTCACTGTAAATCACCTTTCAGGTTTTTTATTGCTGGGCATTTGACTGTTGAACTTGAGTGCAAGGAGAGTCTATAACATTGTGTTAAACAGATAATCTTATCAGTGTGACAGCATCCCTAGCTCGTGGATCAGTGTGTCTGTGTCTGTGTGTGAGTGTGATATTTATGGTTAGCTACTGTTGCACTTCTGGCAGCTGTCAGTTTGCTCATGTGTCTAAATGAGCCATAAGAGCATCTCTCGAAATGCATTTGCTTAAGTACCAACAGTATGCCAAGTACGTAACCTATGCGGCCTCGCTTTGTT
The DNA here is from genome assembly GCA_012976165.1 of Labeo catla. Taxonomy (NCBI): domain Eukaryota; kingdom Metazoa; phylum Chordata; class Actinopteri; order Cypriniformes; family Cyprinidae; genus Labeo; species Labeo catla. Next base: position 169,063 of record VONZ01000691.1, read on the forward strand.
GTAGTATCTTGAAGAATTTTGCATGCTCTTGGGAACATTGTTTATTTGTTTTTTTGTTTGTGTGAAAGATTATTCATTACACTAATTACATTTTGCAGCGGGACGTCAACAATATTGACTCTAAAATGTACACAGTGCACATTATCATGACAACATTTTTCGTAATTTTTTAAATAGGTTCATTTCATGTGTAGTTGGAGTAGACTATGGGATAAGGGTAATCAAAGTAGGCACCACTGAACTGATGGCCAATCATTTGGTACAAAGGTAAACAGCACTGAGTAGGGGAATCTGGAGTTGGATGACTTAGTCTTATCTCCTCTATATTCTGATCACTGTGGTGTAATATAATGTTATTTTAGTCCAATAGCACAGAGATGAGATCCATCAGAAAAATCTGCTTGCTTCATTACGCAGCGTGTTCATGCAAGGCTTTTCTTTTTTTGTGTGCAGGAGCCCTTCACCTGAGGTAAATAATGTTGCAGATAACACAAATCCATGACTTATTAGGCTTTCAGTTTAATTTTTATCAAACTATCACATTTATTTTTCAAATCCACTAGTCCCAATTGGAAGTACATTGATACATTAATTATATTCATTAAAGCTGTTCATTTCACCAAGGTGAATATGCCGAGGTAACGGTTGTTGCGTGACCAGTTTGAAAGTTCTGTGCGACTGCCACTAGGGAGAGAAATGGCTTAAATGCCATCGGGTCGGACTCGGGTCTAATTTCATCGGGTCTGTCTTGGGTCGGGTTTTTCTTTTTTAAAAATTCAATTATGCACGTTGGGTTCAGGTAAGAAGTGATTGGGGTCGATTCAGGTCGGGTACGAATTTCAGCACCCGGGAAGACCTCTACAGCAAGGGTTCTACCAGTGTTGCCAAGTCTGTGGTGTTCCCGCGGAATTAGGCTACTTTAACACTGTTGTCGCGGGTTGAAGCGACCTCAATAACGTGATATTTAGCCCCTGGAATGCTAATTTTACCCAGGGAATCCTGCCAAAAAATGTATTCTATCCCTCGAAACGTGATTTTTACTGGGGGACTCCCCCTCGAGACACAACTGGGCTACTTTTGGGCTAGTTATGAGTAGCAATTTGGCAGGTTTTGTTGTGAGAACCTGGCAACCCTGGGTCCTACTATGTTCAAGGTCCAGAAGAGAAGCAAAAACATCAACAAAATAGTCCATGTGACATCAGTGGTTCAACCGTAATTTTATGAAGCTACGAGAATACATTCAGATGAATTATGCACAGAGGAAATCATGCAAATGTGATTTGGTACTCTCCAAAATGGCGCTAGTGGTGACACGGAGGAGAATTGTTAAATTAAGATGTTAAAAAAAAGTATTCTAATAGCTTTGAAAATTTTCAGTTGAACCACTGATGTCACTGATAGGCTGTTTTGTCGATATTATTGGTACCTTGAATGTAGTAGAACCCTTGCCGTCTATTAAGGGGTCAGAGAGTTCTCAGATTTCATCAGAAATATCTTAATTTGTGTTTTGAAGATGAGCAAATGTCTTTCAGGTTTGGAATGACATTAGGGTGGGTAATTAATGACAGAATTTTCATTTTTACTATCCCTTCAAGTAAAATAAACCAGGGTAGGCATATTATTTGGTCTTGTGTTAAAAACAACCTTTTCTCCCTGTTACTTTAGAATCCAGATCGGATGATGATGCCAACTGCTACCCTCTCTTTCCTCCTGGGCCCCCAGAACAGCAGGACAGCTGTGCAAACCAGTCTTATGGCACCCCTCACTCTGGTTCCAACCAACCCATGGAGTCTCCCAGTAGGGTATTTGATTGCCCTAGCATCCAAATCACCTCTATCCCAGCCAACTGCCACCAGGACCTGGGCGCCCACCAGTTGGACGAGTTGGCAGGTGCATGTGGGGAAGCCAGTGCTGTGTCTCTATCAAGGGACCAGCTCTTTCTGCCATTGGATGCTTCGTACAGAGACACATCTTCACTGTGCCCCAGCCCATGCAGTAGTTTGTCCTCCCGCAGCTGGTTGTCTGACGCCTCGTCCTGCGAATCCTTCTCGCACATCTACGATGATGTGGAGGCAGAACTGAATGAGGCGGCTGCTCAAGTACGGCTGGCTTCTCCTCGAGTGTCGCCGTTGACGTCTCCTTTGCCGTCCCCACTTACTTCCCCCCAGGCGTCTCCTCAAGTGTCTCCACTTGTGTCCCCCTTTGGTTCTCCAGGATATGGAGATGACCCTTGGTACCGTTACCAACAACAGCATTACCAGCAACCTCTACAATATCATTACGCCCAGTCGCTGTCGCCATATCAGTCGCCCCGCACCAGTATCACTGAGGAAACTTGGCTCAGTCCCCGTCCACACTCCTCATCCTCACGGCCCTCTTCTCGGCCAGCCTCGCCATGTGGAAAAAGGCGGCATTCCAGTGCAGAGGTCAATCCCGGTTTGGCATCTCCACACCTTTCCCCCAACGTAACACCATCTCACTCTCCTCGGGGAAGTGTCACTGAGGAGACATGGTTGGGAGGTGCCACGTTTGCTCCCTACCAGACCCCTCCACTGGAGGTGGACATCCCATCCAAAACAAGAAGAACGTATCAGACCAACCACAACCAGGATCAAGTGGCTCTGATGCCTGGACAGGAGGACTCAAGTCTTCAAGACCCAAGCCTTGCAAATCCATCTCTAAACTCGGGCATAGCTGTGTCCCTCCCCAGTTTAAAGAAAGAGGATATAGTGGAACATTTCTTAGCTGTCCCAACACCCTTCTCTTGGGTTAAACCCAAACAAGTCGGCACTCCTTTATACAGGTACCTTGCATGTACAGGACTCTTTTGTTCAGCTTTTGGTATTGAACAAGTGCTGGTTACATAATAGTTTTTGACCCCTTTCTTCCATCATTTATGAACCTGTTAGGGCTATAACAATGTATATCTGTTTCACTGGCCAGTGCTTAGCCGCTTCTGTTTTTTTTCTCTTACTCAGGTCCACATCTTTACCTCCACTAGACTGCCCTCTGCCCAGTCAGTGTGGCCAATGTGAGTTAAAGATGGAGATCCAACCTAAACCTCACCACAGAGCCCATTATGAGACGGAGGGCAGTCGAGGGGCCATTAAATCGGAATGCGGAAGACACCCTGTTGTAAAGGTCAGACTTTATAGATTTTATACCAGATATCAGATTGTTTGGGGCCTGGCCACCTGTTTGTCTGCAAAATGGAAGAGAAAACCTGTTTGGAAACAGTCATTTTTGCAATTCAATTTGGTGCGACTAGCAAATTATATATGGAACATTTTACATGTAATTTATTGCTTATGGTTAATTATTGATGGAGTATTTCATCCATCATTACCCACTTTTCTATGCTGTTTTTGTTCGTCACACAGCATACAGACAGTATTGTGCACATTTTGAACAGTTCACTGAACTTGCACAGCAGTTTTCATTGTTCTGGTAAATTGAGAAAGGGTTCCATACCTAAAGGTGTGTTGCTCATCTGACATCTGCTGTAGTACAAGACAAAATACCAAATTATTGTTTGGGTCTATTTAATTATTTATATTAATATTATAATATTAATTAGTATTATCATACATGATCTAATAGCTAATGCTGCTTAAAAATAGTTTAGATACCACTGAATTAACAATATGTGAATTTACCAATGAAAGAAGGAGAGATATTTGTGATGTGATTCATGTGATAAATATCAGCCAGCCTTATGGACAGAACTTTTGATCCAGTCAGCTTGTGGTATTTTTATCAGGGTACAAGCTAATGTTACATGTGTTGCACTGTTTGTTTACCCTAGCTACCTATGATACGAATGGCCGACCATTCCTGCCATTAAAGAAACAGATGTTGTGAGCTTTTCAGAGATAATCACATTTAAAACTAGAAAAGGAAAGATTGTCAACTAACTTTGAATGTTGAAATGTGAGTCTGATATGGGCTACTTTGAATACTTTAAGAGCTATAGAGCTTTAAACCTTTGATGGATGATGGATAGGCAGATACATGCAGGAACAATTCATTTGGAATAACCAGTTGCCTGTTTACTCATATTGTTTCTTCTTGCATCTGTAGCTAATAGGGTTTAATGACAAACCCGTCAGCCTGCAGATGTTCATCGGGACCGCGGATGAGCGCTACATCAGGCCACACCCATTCTATCAAGTGCACAGGATCACTGGGAAAACCGTAGCGACGCCGAGTCAAGAGACAGTGATATCCAGCACTAAAGTTCTTGAAATTCCTCTTCTACCTGAAAACAATATGTGTGCCAGGTACCTGTCGAACAAACCTCTGATTTACATGCACCCTGGCCTGCATGGATTGTAGACAGAGCTTTTTTGCATAAGTGATGTATTGACATTCCTGACAGTAGAGTATATATATATATCAAGATGGTGGCAGTGCTGAATGGAAAATATGTGAAATTCTGAACAGTTTGTTCAATCAGCATTGTTTTTTTTTCTTCATTTTTTGTTCAGTTTTACCTTTACTTTTTGTTTTGATATACACTCAATGATATAACTCTAGTTGTGTCAGTACCCTAATTAAAGCTAATTTATTTTGCATGGAGTGGATTACATTGAGATCACATTGAACAAATCATTTTATCATGGTACCCACTTTATTGTCACGGTTTTGCTAACGGAATAAATTAATCATGGCTAAGAATAGAACATTTCTACAGTGGCTTTGGTAATTAAAAAAAAAACTTTTGCATGATGATGCATCCACCCACTCCCATACTGGCTAGGCTTTTAACAGAAACTTTTCCATATGCAGGTCTCATGACTATACAAAGTGAAATTACTTAAATGCGCCAAAAGTTGTTTTGGAGCACTGTTGGCAAAACAGCACCATTTATGTCACACTTTGGTTTCATTTCCATAGATGAAGGCAGTTTTAATAAATAAACACAATTTGAATTGACTTTTATCATCTTTCTTTCAAAGCATTGACTGTGCTGGGATCCTGAAGCTACGGAATTCAGACATCGAGTTGCGGAAGGGAGAGACTGACATTGGGCGTAAAAACACACGTGTGCGTGCTGTGTTCCGTGTTCACATCCCTCAACACAATGGAAAAGTGCTGTCACTGCAAGTAGCGTCCATGCCTATAGAATGCTGTGAGTTCTTTTCTGTCGTTTTGTATTGGTAGAGCATTTTTTGGACACAAAATGTATAGCCCTGTCATGATGTCTGAGAACTTTTACCTAATTAAAATAGTTTTACATAATTTTCATTCAGCTAAAACATTTTGTCAACTTTTACATCCATAATACAGATAGGATGTTGATTTTGAAAGCTAAAAGCCAAACAACTCAAATTTTGATTTTGAAAATGTTACCAAGTCACACTGATGAACATTTCCTCAGCAATTTACATCTATTTCCTTTCTCTGTTGACTAGCGCAACGATTAGCTCAGGAACTTCCTCAAATCGAGAACTTCAGTCCTGTCTGTGGTTCTGTGAATGGAGGAGAAGAGATGCTTATAACAGGCCAAAACATCAATCCAGAATCAACAGTTATCTTCCTAGAAAAGAGCTCTGGTGAGTATCATCATCTATTACAATAACTATTCTCACAGCTAGTTTTTCTGTTGTAATTAAGAGCTGTTTTAGCAATACATTTTGGATGACAGTTTATTATGTAATAACAAAAGAGCCTTTGTATTGTCTTTTTTTTCCATTCCAGATGGTAAAACACAATGGGAGGTTGATGTGAGGGCTTTACAAGAAAAGAGTCAAAATGTAAGCTGTTGTTGGTTTTATAATAAAACACTGAAATCCCTCAATTTCTTGTAACAACAAAACATATGTGCATTACGCTTCCCACTGAGGTCTATAATTACAGGTGTCTCTAAAGTTCTCTTGTGCTCCCATTCCTGTTTAGACAAGCATAGTGGTAAAGATCCCTTCGTACTACAAGAAAACCACGGCTTCCTCCACCCAGGTGCAGTTCTATGTTAGCAATGGCAAGAGGAAGAGAAGTGCCTTGCAGTTCTTCACTTATCTTTCAGGTAATAGTCCTTCTTATGAGTTTTAGCAACTCTGGTCCACTTTGGTGGCAAGAACTACCAAACAGCAAGAGAAAGTCTGAGTAATATATAGAATAGACCAACTACAGTTGAAAATAGGGATATAGGAGATGCAACAATATTTAAATGATTCAACAAGGCAGTAGCTCATTCATTTGAAAAACAGTCTCTAGGAATGTTTGTACAATCTGCCAGGAAGCAATCAGTAGATGCAGAATATATATGGTAATTGGTATTGATAATGGTTACTGACACAGCTCAAAGTGATAAAAGTGAAAGATCATGTTTCCACCTGGCATTAAGATGCATCTTTGGCTATCTAATCACAAGTGGTTAGCACTAAAGGTGTAAAAGAAAGGTGTTGAATATTTTATCTGACTGTTAAAAACCACACATGGAGAAAGTCAAAACGCACATGATCACATTGCTTTTGTAGTAGAAACGCTGTCTGTCCTTAATGCATTCCAGACCACAGTGAAGTACCTTCATAGTGAAGTGATTCAAAGTTAGCTGCATTGTACCAAAATACAGTGGGAAGTTGGAGTACTTGGACTCGGGACATTTTGGATGCATAAAACCACATTGTTGTAGAACATAAAAGCTAATACATAAGCAACACCGTAAAATTAAGATAAAAGACAATAATAAATGTCGCCTACTCAAACTCAATTGGTTAAAAATAGGACTCAACTTGGAGTCAACCAGGTGGACTCTGAGCCAACACTAGAAATTGCAGATGCCCTCCCTGTAATTTTCATTTGTTTCCTTTCCCACTTGTTAGCCACAAAATGTTTGAGGACTGGAATTGGGAAACACTGATGTAGAGTTTGATAAAATAAGAGGTGCGTGTATTTGCTGAATCTGAAAACAAGTGGTCACAAGATTTGGAAAGCATGGTAATACCAGGTCAGGGATGGGCAACTTTGGTCCTGGAGGGCCACTGTCTTGCAGAGTTTAGCTCCAACCCTAATCAAACACACCTGAACAAGCTAATCAAGGTCTTAAAGAGCATTAGAAAGCTACAGGCAGGCATGTTTGATTAGGGTTGGAGCTAAACTCGGCAGGACAGTGGCCCTCCGGGACCAAAGTTGCCCATCCCTGTACCAGGTGTAAATAATAAAGCAGGGGTGTCCAGTCTGGAGAGGCACTGTCTTACAGAGTCTTACAGAGTTTAGTTCAGCTTAGTTTAGCCCTCTATGAGCAGGGGGATTGTGGAGGTTTACACATGGGTTGTTCCTGGAGGGCCATTGTCCTGCAGAATTTAGCTCCAACCCTAATTAAACACACCTGAACCAGCTAATCAAGATTCTTAAGACTCACCAGAACCTTCCAGGCAAGTGTGTTTAATGCCTAGTTCAGACTATACGACTTTAAACTGTTCAGATGTGAGAAGTTGAACAGGAATGGTGCAAAACAACACATAAAACAGGAACTGTTTATTTGAACATGAACATCAAGAAGCAATTAGTGCTGCAAGCTGTTCTGAAATTTTTTTCTTTTTTTTTTTGTGTCCACACTTTTCTTAAAGCCATGTTGCAGTTGCTGTTTTTCATCCGCAGACCTCAGCCCATGCCTTGCTCTCTCATTGGCAGTAGCTCTTTGCGACACCTGACGCCACGTGATATTGAGTTGGCCGACCACTCAAGATAATTAGCATGTTAGATTTTTGTTCGGCATCGGCGTGGCATCGAGTAGTTCACACATTAAGATTGATGAGCACTGATAACCCACTGATTTGCCCACGATCACAGCCCGACCACAGGTGAGCTTGTTGACTTGCAATTCGGGCTTAAATGGGGCTTAAAATCCTGTAGTGTGAACTCGGGCATAAGCTACTTGTAGCTAAACTCTGCAGGACGTTGGCCCTTCAAGAACAGGATTGGAAACCCCCTGGGCTAACCAATCAAACTGGAGCTTGTAGTTTTGGAGATTGGAAGACTGGCTATGTTTATGTGTATAATACACTGTGTTGTCTGAAATCACTGTAGAACTGGACTGATTTAGGTCTCAATTGGTCAAGATAATATAGCAGTTTTCAAATGTTTTAAGAAATTAGGAAATGTTCATAAAGCTAATCTGTAATGTGCTGAACATCTTCCTTCCAAGCAGCGCAGGTCAAGCAGGAGTTTGGCATAAGAACGGATCTTAACACCAGTGAACTTGCAGGGCAGCATCCTACCACCTCCCCAGCAGGTCTCATTACTACCTTAGACCCAGTTGATTCGGATGAGGTCCAACCTCTTGAGCAGTGGCTGCTGTCTGCAGGAACAGCCTGTGCTCCATCGTCAACCCATCTCAGTTACTCACCTCAGGATCCTTTGTATCTAAGCCACTCTCATCCAGCAGACAGAAGCCTTAATGCTGGAGCAGAAGCCCAACATATGTTCCACTCTTCATTGGTGGATTTCAACAACTCCTTGTACCAAAAACCTCAACAGGATCTGTCTTACAAAGGACAATCTAGTCTTCCGATGACTGGTGGTTCACTCCAAGGCTCCAAGTCATCCCAAATCTTAGCAGAGCAACCAAGGTCTCAACCAGGCAAAGCATACCAAGGCATACCTGCAGAACACAGTCAAAATCTCCACAACCTTGGCCCTGTCTCTGTGTCCAATACATCTGGTCTGCAATTCCCACAGTCCTCATCTTCCCAGGTGCCTCCTCTTTCCCACCCGTCAACTCTTGCCAAAGTGCCTTCTAACTCTACCAGAGAGAGCTTGATGGACCCTCAACCTTTAGGTGCATCTCTCCAGGAGTCCAGCAAAAGTTACAGGATGTCACAAGGTGGAGAACGTCTTAACATTAAACAGGAGCCACAAGAAAACAAAGAGCTAGCCTTTCGGTCCATAGGCCTACATGATATCACGCTTGATGATGGTAAGACTCCAAGTAGAACCATTTCAAAGCAATTAAGTTAAGTGGACTGTGTTGATTACCACAGAAATTTATTTTGACAAACAAAACCAGTTTATAGGGCAGGGGTGGCAAATGTTGGTCCTACAGAATTTTGCTTCAATCCTAATCAAACACAAGTGAACAAGCTAATCAAAGTCTGAAGCAGGGGTGCCCAAACTCAGTCCAGACTCAACTTGCCTCAACACACCTGCCGGAAAGTGTCTAGTATGCCTAGTAAGAGCTTGATTAGCTTCAGGTGTGCCTAATTGGGGTTGGAGTTAAACTCTGCAGGACACCGGCCCTCCAGGACTGAGTTTGGGCACCTCTGGTCTGAAGGCTTACTAGGAAGCTACAGGCAGGTGAGTTTTTATTTGGGTTGGAGCTGAACTCTGCAGGACTGTGGCTCTCTAGGACTAGAGTTCACCACCCCTGCTATAGAGCAAGGGATTTCTTAAAATAAATGATAAAATAACACTTTTTCAAAGGTCTAGCCACAAGAATTAAGAGTAAGTTTTCTTCAAAACCACCTGTGATAGTAATCCCAATGCTAAAAAACAGATTTAGACCATCTTACTGCCAAAGCGACAGAGGACAAACATACAAGCTTCACATATCTGCTTTTAAACTAGGTAATCAAGATTATGGCACTGATGTTGACAAGTCATCCTTTGGTAATCCCAAAATAAGGGAAGCCATTTACTTTTTCCTATTAACACCAAATAATACTGTGATTATATTCAGACCATGTTATCTGTTTACACATAATACACACTTACTGTGTCTCATGCTGGGTCAATAACTCGCCCCAAGCTGTAATAACAAAATATGTGCTAGCTTTGTGGCATATGCTAACCGAGCTTTTTGTTTACTCTCAAGAAAAACTAGCAGCTGCCACCCCTAGTGTCTGGAAGCCTGTTTAGTTTGGGCCTAATTATAGTCCACTGTCCCGCAGTGCGGTGGGAAAGAGGATACTGGCATTGCATGGAGTCACTGAAAGAGCTAAATATACCGCCAAGGCTAATCCACAGCTAGTTTTACACAGCTGTATTGTGACAGTCTTACATACTTCACATAAGATGTTGCTGTCATTAGCCTAGAAGAAGATGCAGGAAAGAAGTATATGGCCTTGACCTTTGTTTTCCTGTTGATAGAATAGCATAGAATAAATTTATCAAGTTACCAGCTATTAATATTTATCAGAATGATATACATAGAATATTTAGATTTTATAAATTAAAATATAAAACACAATCAATAAATTATATTGTGATTTATACATTTTAAATTATAAAATAATATATATATATATATATATATATATATATATATATATATATATATATATATATATATATATATATATATATATATATATATATATATATATATATATATATATATATATATTTTTTTTTTTTTTTTTTTTTTTTTTTTTTTTTTTTTTTAATTTGGAAATGGGTTAGATTAAATATTCAATTATATAATTTTTAATTGTTAATATTTACATTTATAATTAAACAAACCCTAGGACAGACTGTTTTTTTGTCACTTGTTTTTACCTGGCCCACTGTTACTATGTCTCAGCACTTATCCGTGTTAGAGAGGACAGGTGCAGTGGACTGGAATACCCCCGTTGAGTGAGTGCTGTTGTCCGGCATCATGCTCCCTTCACTGCCAGGGTGTGTGTGTGTGTGTGTGTGTGTGTGTTAGAGTGAGTGTGTTGTCTTTCATCTTCGCTCAAACAGACTCCAAATGCACAGCTACCTTTTCTGGCTTAGGTATATTTATAGCCCACACTGTATACTCTGTTTCCCATTTCACATACTTAATGGATGTCGTGTTGTAAATAACTTCTTGTGTGTTTAAAGTGTATTAATAGATGTGTTTGGTTATTGGAAAGTCAAAGAAACAAGTGGCATTTCAGGAACTACTTGAAGCTGAGCTATTAACCTTAAAAACAGCACAAGAGACTACTGTAGTCATTGAAACTCAGTTTCAGTCTTTGTGGTTTAACACTTCTGTGCAAAAGCTGAAGTGTTTTTTTTTGTTTTTTTTTGTTTTTTTTTTAATTAAAATAAGACAGGAAAACACCAATGGTTTTTGAATGTGCAACACTGCCCTCAGATGGATTTAATATACTGTAGATTAATTCTACATTAATATACATTATATGTGTGTTTTCTATACACAAGAGAGAGAGAGAGAGAGAGAGAGAGAGAGAGAGAGCATCTCATATTAAATTGTTTGTTTTGTTTTGTTTTTTTTTTTAATTTCCTTTGCAGTAAGTGAAATCATTGTAAGAGACTTGTTCGACACTCCAGATTCAGGGAATGCCAGCAGTGTGCCGTAACACCGCTCCTGGACAGAGTGTCCCATCGATTAGAAGATCAATGGAAATGGAGCATCTTGCATAGGACTTCAGTACTGCTACTGTACTAATTAGAGAATTGGACATCTCATTTGAACTGTTTTAGTCTCAGCATCTTGCATTACTGCACATGTAGAAATGATTTTCTATGAGTAATACCATGTACATAACGTTTTCAGCCTAATAGAGGATGCATTTAATCTTTTTTTTTTTTTTAACCAAGCATATCAAATGTGAATGTAAAATATTGACCAGTCATAGTTTTGATTCAATATGTGCCTTAACCAGACATGCCTTTTTAGTTTCTTTTGAAATAAATTGTCTTCAATTTTCTCCTTTTGATTGTAAATGTAAAATCTATTCTTGCAATTTATGATAATCATAAGAAGCACAGAATAAATTATTGAGACAAAATATGCAGCACTGAGCATATAAAGCACAAACCCATGTTTGAATCTGCTGAGTGTTCACTTCAAAGAACTGTTACCCGGTTGGCATTATAGTAGATGTGTTTCTCTTACTTTTACCATTGGTTAGTCTTTCAAAATGTCTTTGTATTTATGAATTTTTACTGAACATAAAGGAAATTTTTTGTGAGAATCTTAATGGACTCCTAGAATTATTATTATTATTATTATTATTATTATTATCAATTATATATATATATATATATATATATATATATATATACACTACCGTTCAAAAGTTTGGGGTCAATACATTTTTTTTTTTTTTAAGAAAATAATACTTTTATTCACCAAGGATGTATTAAGTTAATAATTAAAAGTTTATTAAAAGTTAATAATAAATAATTTACATTGTTATAAAATATTTATATTTTGAATAAACACTGTACTTTTTAAACTTGTTATTCATGAAAGAATCCTGAAAAAAAAAAAAATTCACAGGTTCCAAAAAATATTTGGCAGCACAACTGTTGATATTATCCAACATTGATCATTCTAATAATAAATCCGCATATTAGAATGATTTCTGAAGGATCATGTGACACTTAAGACTGGAGTAACAGCTGATAAAAATTCAGCTTTTCATCACAGGAATAAATTCTATTTTAAAGTATGTTAAAATAAAAAACATTATTTTATATTGTAAAAACATTTTGCAATATTACTGTTTTTTTTTCTATATTTTTAATCAAATAAATGCAGCCTTGATGAGCATAAGAGACTTCTTTAAAGACTATTACAAGTCTTACTGACCCCAAACTTTTGAACGGTAGTGTATATATATATATATATATATATATATATATATATATATATATATATGATTTTAAATATAAGTAAAATACTTTTCACTTAAAGAAAAAATGAATAAATACATACATACATAATAATAATTCAACTCTATAGTTTGATTATAATGAGCTTCTACTTAAAATAGTCATTATTTGTGTGAGGGACAACAAACAAGTGTCATAATGCTATCTTAGTACCAGTACCTGTAATATAAACAACAACAACATAATACATAACAACTAGTCTATTTTGACATACCTCGGCTGTGGTTATCATGGTTATTTTTGTCAGGCTTCTGCTATTCAAATATTTCATATTTGTTTACATTCGAAGCCCCGCCTTTTGTCACATAACAACCGGAAGTTCAGAACATGACGTCAGATGCAGCGGAAACAGGTATGAGGGACAGAAAGTGCCAGAAACAGGCAGAAAAACAGATCTAAACATGATATTTGAGAGTTTTAGTGAAACCAAGCAGCTATCAGACTGAACGTCGAGCATGACGGGACGGATCTAAAGACCGTCTGATGAGTTTACGATATTGTTTGTCGTGTTTTAATCATTACGTAGCTGAAGCAGATTAGCTTTCATGCTAATGTGAGATAATCATATGTTTTAGAAATACAAGTATTTGTTTTATGAATGATAAGAATTGAACTGAACTCGCCGTAATGAAGTTTAAATATAATACATAACGATATATTGCTTTTTTTGAGTTTGTTTAGAGTTTCTTGTTTGTAGACAAATAAAGGACACGTAGAGCAGTGACTGTTTATATAAACACAGATTTTCTGTTCGGGCTACTAAATCAGATCCTGATATTTATTTGTATGTAAGAGAAGTTTAAATTTGATTGTGAAGGACTTGTTGTCATCTATAAAAGGACACCTGATTTCTTCTCCACTGGGATTGGTAGAACAGATTCCGTCAACATCCAGAGGAGGAAAACTGCTTTCGTTTGGACAATTAACCCTGTAAACTCGAAGCTGAGAAGCAGTCAGGATGCCTCTGCTGTTTCTGGAGCGCTTCCCCTGGCCCAGTTTACAGACATACACCGCCCTGAGCACAGTTCTGCTGGCCGGGACCATATTAAGTGCCTACACCACAGTCAGAGACTCAGAGTACTCATCTGCACTGACAGAAGACGCGCACAGCACGTCTGATGAGGAAATCAAGCTGGATCAGCTGGACAACTTTGGGAATGTAGCCACTAATGTGCTGCTGTATCTCATCACCGACAGTCTCTTCGTCTGGGTATGTGAGACCTGAATGTTTTAGATTCAGAACCTATGAGGGATGATATATGACTGTTTTTAAAGAAGCTGTCATATTCCCACAGGTGATGGTGAACACGGCATGCTGCATCCTCATGTTAATCGCTAAAGTGATCCAGTGCATTGTGTTTGGACCACTGAGAGTCAGTGAGAAGCAGGTAGGAGTCATTTATGAGAAGCACACTGCTGCAAATGACTATAAAACATTCAGATGTATTAGGCAGTAAAATACAGTCTCTTTTGTATCTTTAAATGAGAAAAAAATATAATAATGACATCACAAGATCCTTGACAGTTTAAGTTTTATTTTGTCAGCTTCATAAAGATACATATTACGATGGTGTTTTAGTGCCACATAAAAAAACAAAAAAAAACAAAGATTATGAGAATAAAGTCGAAATTACGAGAATAAAGTTGAAATTACGAGAATAAAGTTGAAATATTTTGAGAATAAAGTTGAAATATTTCGATTAAAGTCAAAATTATGAGAATAGTCTAAATGTTTTGAGAATCAAGTCAAAATAATGAGAATAAAATCTAAATATTTAAAGAAAATTCAAAATTACAAGAATAAAGTCGAAATTACGAGAATGAAGTCAAAATTATGAAATTTTGGTCTAAATGTTTTGAGAATAAAGTCAAAATTATGAGAATAAAATCGAAATATTCAGAGAATAAAGTCAAAATATCTCAACAATAAAGTCAAAATTATGAGAATAAAGTCCAAATGTTTTGAGAATCAAGTCAAAATAGCAAGAACAAAATCAGAATGCCTCGAGAAAACTTAAAATTAAGAGAATAAAGTTGAAATTATGAGAATAAAATTTAAATATTCAGAGAATAAAGTCGAAATATTTAGATTAAAGTCAAAATTATGAGAATAAAGTTGAAATATTATGAGAATAAAGTCTAAATGTTTTGAGAGTCAGGTCAAAATAGCGAAAACAAAATCGAAATATTTCAAGAACTCAAAATTACGAGAATAAAGTCGAAATATTTAAACAGTAAATTCAAAATTATGAAAATTGGGTCTAAATGTTTTAAAAATAAAGTCAAAGTTCTGAAAATAAAATCGAAATATTCAGAGACTAAAGTTAAAATGTTTTGAGAATCAAGTCAAAATAAAAATAAAATCAGAATATTTTGAGAACTTAAAATTGCATGAATAAAATTGAAATATTATGAGAATAAAGTTGAAATATTTCAACAATAAAGTCAAAATTATCAGAATTGGGCCTAAATGTTTTGGGAATAAAGTTAAAATAATGAGAATAAAATTGAAATATTTCAAGAAAACTCATAATTACGAGAATAAAGTCAAAATATTCAAACAATAAAATCAAAATTATGAGAATTGGGTCTAAATGTTTTGAGAATAAAGTCAAAATTATGAGAATAAAATCAAAATATTTCAACAATAAAGTCAGATTTCTGAGAATAAAGTCTAAATGTGTTGAGAATCAAGTCAAAATATTTTGAGAATAAGTCTTTTTTGAATTTATTTAGGGATTTTTTTTGTTTGTTTTATTTATTGATTTTTAAGAAGAAGAAAAGGAAAAACAAATCCACAGATGCATTCAATTGATTAAAAATTGACAGTAAAAGAAAATGCACAAAATATGGTATGTGTATTACATTATGAAGCAGCACAACTGTTTTCATCACTGATAAAAATCAGAAATGTTTCTGCAGCAGCAAATCAGCATATTAGAGCGATTTCTGAAGGGCCATGTGACACTGAAAACTGGAGTAATGCTGTTTCGTTCACAGAAATAAATTCCATTTACACAATATATTAAAATAGATAAATGATTTTAAATTGTAATAAGATTTCAAAATTGTACAATTTTTGCTGTACTGTCAAATACATGCAGCCTTTTGAGCGGAAGAGACTTCTTTCAAAAACCTTTTTTTTTTTTTTTTAATCATACCCACCCCAAACTTTTGAACACTAGTGTACATGTTTGTAGGTTCCTGTAGATTTAAAATTTCCAACATATAATTACTACATGACATGCATTGAAGATTTCAGTATTGTTTTCCACTGTAATATTATCTTTTTTTGTCCATCTGCTCATGTGCTCTTTTCTGTGTGACCAGCATCTGAAAGACAAGTTCTGGAACTTCATCTTCTACAAGTTCATCTTCATCTTTGGCGTGTTGAATGTGCAGCGGGTGGAGGAGGTGGTGCTGTGGTGTTTGTGGTTCTCCATTCTCATCTTCCTTCATCTGATGGTGCAGCTCTGCAAAGACCGCTTTGAATATGTGAGCAAAACGTCTAAACCACATCAATAAACACTAATGTTCGTGAAGAGTGGAAGCTTGTATATATAGTAATACTATTAAAAAATAGTTCAGAAAGCGTTTTACTGTACATGACACTTTGATCATTTCCTGTTTTGAAAAACATGACGATTTGCTGTAACGGAAAATGTATTCTGAACAGTTTAACTCTCTGAAAAGCAAAAAAGATATAAGTTGAAGAATCTTAATGTTTTTTTTGTTTTTTTTTGTTTTTGTTTCTTGGCTGTAAATATTAATTTGGTTAAATAAGTACCTACTATCTTTACTTGCTGGCTTTCTTTTTTACTTCCTTAATGTTTTCTCCCTCGCTTCCTTTCCTACATCCTTCATTTCCTTATTTCCTCTGTTTCTCTAATGTACTCTCACTTCCTTACTGATTTCCTTCTTGCCCTCCTTCATCAGTGCTACCCTTCTTTCCTTCCGTATTTGCGTCCTCCTTTCTAACTTCCTTTCCTACATCCTACACTTCCTTATCTGCTCTTTTCCATCCTGATTTCCTTCTTTCCCTCTCCCATCAATGTTTCCATTCTTACTTCCTTATTTACTTCCTTAATGTTTTCCTCTTATTCCTTGCCACATTTCCTTTAATTCTTACTCCCTATATAACATTATTCCCTTCCTACTTCATTTTCTCCTTCATGCCTTGCTTTCATTCATTGTTTTTTTTTTCATTTATCCCCCCTTGCTTTATTCATGTTACCTTTACTTCCATCTCTCTTTTTTACATTCTCATTTACTCCTTTTCTTACTGAATTCCTCTTCTTTCCATTTTCCGTTCACACTTCCTATTTTACGTCCTTATTTTTACTACTTCCTAATTTTCCCTTAACTTCTTTCCACCTTTCCTTGCTTTCTTTCTTGCCTTTTTGTTCACTTTCTCCTTGCTTCCTTCATCTTTCCTTCTTTAATTCCTTCTCTTTAATTCCATGTTTCTTTATTTTCCTTTCCTGACCTTTCCTTTCCTTTTGTTCCTTCTTTCCCTTCATTTTTCTTTCTTGCTTTGTACTCTTCCTGCTTTCTCTCCTTCCTCCAATCTTCCTTCCATCTTTTCTTCTCCTTTCTTTCCGTCCTTTACTTTTGTTTACTTTCTTCATTGCTTGCTCCCGTGCGTTTCGTTTCTTCCCTTCCTTTCCTTTCCTGTCCTTCCCTTTCCTTCCTTTTTTTTCTTTCTTGCTTTCTACTCTTTCTGCTTTCTCTCCTTCCTTCCTTCCTTCTTTTCCTTTCCTTACCTTTCCTTTCTTCCTTCCTTCATTCCTTTGTTCCTTCCCTTCCTTTTTTCTTTCTTGCTTTTTACTAATCCTGCTTTCTCTCCTTCCTTTCTTCTTTCCTTATTTCCCTTTCCTTTCCTTTCCTTCTTTCTTTCACTTGTTTACTTCCTTCCTCGCTTTCTTCCATTCGTTTCCTTCCCCCATTTAATTTGCATTTACTCCTGCCTTCTCTACATTCTTCCTCATGTCTTTATTTCTTTTTTGTTCTCTTCCCTCCTTCCGTTGTTTTCTCCTTCCTCCATTCTTCCTTCCCTTTCCCCACTTTCCTTCTTATCACTTCCTTCCTTTTCAATTCTTATTTATTCCCTACCTTCCGTGCTTTCTTCCTTATTTTTTATCTTCTTTCCCTCTGTCCATCTCTCCCTCCTTCACCTTTCCCTACTTCCTCATTCATATATTTATATATTGTGTTATTCTTTCTGTCAGCTCTCGTTTTCTCCCACTACTCCGATGAGCAGTCATGTGCGAGTGTTGGCTCTGCTGGTGTCTGTTTTGACGTGCTGTGGAGGTCTAGCGGTGCTCTGCGCTCTCGTCGGGCACCTTCACGGCATGCACACTGTCGCTTTCATGGCAGCTGAGGTAAGAATACTTTACAGAACTTTGTAAGCGATGGCAGAGAGATAAATAGATGCTAAATAAATTTAATTTTCCTTCTTTGTTTTGTTCTGTATTACCCCCTAACTCTTTCTCCTGTCTTGCAGTGTTTGCTGGTGACTGTACGCACAGGACATGTCATCATACGGTGTGTGCTCTTTTAAAAATGTCATCGGGTTTCATCATTGTGAGCAAGCAGAGGCATGAATAAAAAGGTTTTGATCTGTTATTTACAGGTATTCCATTCACCTGTGGGATCTGAACCATGAGGGTACCTGGGAGAACAAGAGCTCATATATCTACTACACAGACTTCATCATGGAGTTAGCCATCCTCTGCCTAGACCTGATGCATCACATCCATATGCTGGTGAGAGAAATACTCCTTAATGGACAAACCGGCTTACATACAAGAATGAGTAATCATGACTGTGTAACATTTATGTAACTGCCCCATAATGATAAATGAATTTGCCCTAACTCATTGGATTCTTATTAGAGTCCTGAGACTGTCAGTCGCAAATATCTTCAAGTAAATACCAGTGGCACCC
The DNA here is from genome assembly GCA_012976165.1 of Labeo catla. Lineage (NCBI taxonomy): Eukaryota > Metazoa > Chordata > Actinopteri > Cypriniformes > Cyprinidae > Labeo > Labeo catla. The sequence continues at coordinate 187,618 of VONZ01000691.1, forward strand.
GTGATTTCTTTCTCTTCTCACGTCTGAGTTTGATCTTTATGATCATGTATTCTTGTTTCTCACTCCCCTGCAGCTCTTCGGGAACATCTGGTTGTCCATGGCTAGTCTTGTGATCTTTATGCAGCTCCGCTATCTCTTTCACGAGGTGCAGAGAAGAATTCGCCGCCATAAAAACTACTTGCGTGTTATTGACAATATGGAATCCAGGTGAGGAGCCTGATGCGTTTCAGACTTACTGATAACACAATAGCATTTCTACAGGCATTAAAGTATGTGGCACAACGGGTAAGTAAAGATGCTGAAGTACATAACTGTGGTGTAATGGGTGAAGCTTGTGGCTAGTAAGATGTCACTTTGGGCCTTTGAAAAGAGATTTTACTTTTGATAAGCTGCTTTGTATACATGCATGACTACTCCGTTATAATTAAATATAATTAAAAAGGTTAATTTTCCAGTTTCCATTTTCTTGCAAAAATGGAAACCACAAGGAAATTAGATTTTACATAGAAAAACCCCACAGATAAATAAATAATAATAAAAATGCACTGCCGCTCAAAGGTTTGGGATCAGTGACTTGTAATGTTTTTTAAAAGAAGGTTGCATTTATTTGATCAAAAATACAGAAAAAAACAGTAATATTGCAAAATATTATTGCAATATGAAATAATGGTTTTAATTTCAATACACTATAAAATATATTTTATTCCTGTGATGCAAAGCTGAAATTTCATCAGCTGTTACTCCAGTCTTAAGTGTCACATGATCCTTTAGAATTCATTGTAATATGCTGATTTATTATCAATTTTAATATTATTTTGGAACCTGTGGTACTTTTTTCAGGATTCTTTGATTAATAAAAGGTTAAAAAGAACTGCATTTATTTAAAATAGAAAGGTTTTCTAACAATATACACTACTGTTTAAAAATGTGGGGTCTGTAAATTTTTATTCTTTCTTTTTTTTTTTAAAGAAATTAATACTTTTATTCACCAAGAATGTGTTAAATGGATAAAAAGTGATAGCATAGATTTATATTGTTAGAAAGGATTTATATTTTGAATAAATGTTGTTCTTTTATAACTTATTTATTTGTCAAAGAATCCTGAAAAAAGAATCACAGGTTCCAAAAAATATTTGGCAGCACGACATTGATAATAATATATATTTGGCAGTTTCCAACATTGATAATAAAAGTAATAAAACGGCATATTAGAATGATTTCTGAAGGATCATGTGACACACAATTATTATTATTATTATTATTATTATTATTATTATAGTAGTATTAGTATTAGTTATTTATTTTTTTAATCATACAATCCAGTACATGTAGATACATTTAGCACAGTTTCCACAGAAATACTTTAATAATAACAATAATAATAATAATAATAGTAATAGTAATAATAATTTTTAGCAACAAAGAATATATATATATATATATATATATATATATATATATATACACACACACACACAGGTTTTTTTTTTTTTGTTTTTTTTTTTTTTATCAAATAAATGCAGCATTGGTGAACATTTGGTGAGATTTCTATTAAAAAATCTTACCAACCTATGAACAGTAGTTTGTATATATGTATGTATTTATTTCTGTTTGTTTGTACATCATACTACTATTGGTTTACTGTATTTAATTTATGCTGATTTTAAAACAAAATGTATTCAGACAGGATTAATTTCAATACTTTATTCATTCAAATTAAAGTTAGAGAATTAGCTAGAAATGTACTTAATTGTCAAAATAATTAATTTCCACAGCACAAAAAAATTCTAAAAATAGACTTGATGTGTATCATATATTTGAATGTGTTATTCGATGTATATTATGAATCAGACTGCTCCAGTGGCTGATAAAAACCAGACACCTTGTGTGTTGACATGAACACCTCTCCTTGTGCGCAGGTTTGCTGTGGCAACGCCTGACGAGCTGTTGGCTAATAACGATGACTGTGCCATCTGCTGGGATTCAATGACAGCAGCACGCAAGCTGCCCTGTGGCCATCTTTTCCATAAGTAAGCAATAACCTGATATTGTCAGCACTCTAGTGTTGTAATATTGTAAATGTTATTCTGACCATTAATTGTTTATGTCCAGTTCCTGTCTGCGCTCTTGGCTGGAGCAGGACACTTCCTGTCCCACGTGCCGTATGTCACTAAACATTAATGAAGGTGGTAGAGAGAGAGAAGAGGGCCAGAGAGAGCCGCTGGATGACAACATAGCTGCTGGGCCAGGAACAGAGGCCCGACCTCACCTCAACCAGCATAACCACTTCTTCCACTTTGATGGTGAGAAGTTTCTTTACATGCTCATGCTAAACCCAAACCATTTAAAGTGGCTTTTTGTGCCTATTCACTGAGCAAGTCAGTCCACTCTGATAAACAACAGTGTACAAAGGTTAGCCAGTCAAAGCAGAGGTCATTTACATATTGAAGTCATATTGGTACAATAGCAAACAGTCTGTTAAAATGGATAGTTCACTCATAAACACTCATGTAAATCTAAAACCCTGTATGAGTGTAGAATATGACCAGTTTTTAATATTTTATGAAGATTTGAAGAATCCCCTGAAACAATAGGCTTATGGTAATTAAAGGAGAAGTCCACTTCCAGAACAAAAATGTACAGATAATGTACTCACCCCCTTGTCATCCAAGATGTTCATGTCTTTCTTTCTTCAGTTGTAAAGAAATTCCCAAATTTTTCTCCATATAATGGACTTCAATGGTGCTCCAAAGTTTGAACTTCCAAAATGTAGTTTAAATGCAGCTTCAAATGGCTCTAAATGATCCCAGCCGAGGATCTTATCTAGCGAAACGATCTGTCTTTTTCAAAACAAATGAGCAATCTATATACTTTTTAACCTCAAATGCTCGTTTTGTTTAAGTCTATGTGAACTTTTTTTCCGGTTCAGTACAGTCAATACAGTTAGGGTATGTCGAAAAACTGCCATCTCATTTCCTTCCCCAACTTCAAAATCGCCCTAAATCGCTGCAGAAGCACCGACCCAAGAGAATATGCAGAGAAGATCAAACAGCCCTTTATAAAAAAAAAAAAAAAGATAAAACAGCAATGTAGAGCGATTTTGACATTGAAGAAGAAAACGAGACGGGAGTTTTTCGACATACCCTAACTCTGTTGACCCAGATATACACAGACTACGCATGAGCATCGCAGAGACGAGACAAGATGAGCTTTTGAGGTTAAAAAGTATATAAATTGTCAATTTGTTTCAAAAATGACTGATTGTTTTGCTAGATAAGACCCTTCTTCCTAGGCTGGGATCATTTAGAGCCATTTGAAGCTGCATTTAAACTACATTTTGAAAGTTCAAACTTTGGGGCACCATTGAAGTCCATTATATGGAGAACATTTCTAAAATGTTTTCCTCAAAACATAATTTCATATCGACTGAAGAAAGAAAGACATGAACATTTTAGATGACAAGGGGGTGAGTAAATTGTCTGTAATTTTTTGTTCTGGAAGTGAACGTCTCCTTTAAAGTGTCATGTGATATATTAATCTGCTCTTGTTCACCCTCAGGATCCCGCATTGCCAGTTGGCTGCCAAGTTTCTCTGTGGAGGTCATGCACACCACCAACATCCTTGGTATCGCACAGGCCAACAACTCGCAGCTCAATGCCATGGTGAGTCCTTCTGCTGGCATCCAGCATGTTTACAAACAGTCTCATCTGTTCTCCACATGTTTCAACCCTGGCCTTCCTTGGATTCCACAGGCACATCAGATCCAGGAAATGTTTCCACAGGTTCCTTACCATCTGATCCTGCAGGATTTGCAGCTCACACGCTCCGTAGAGGTCACCACCGATAACATCCTGGAGGGCAGGATACAGGTGCCTTTTCCAACACAGGTGAGGTTAACACCTCTACCGGAAAGTGTTTATTAGCTGTTAAAATCATATGTTGTTTGCATAGAAACAGCAAAAACACTACTACCATGATAGCACGTTTCTGTCCTCTAGCCTGTGGAGCGCACACCCATACAGTTAAACACCGCTTCGGAAGAGTCAGTGGGTGCCAGCAGCAGTTCAGAGGTCGCTGCCCCTGAGGCGGAAGACTTTGAGGTGCGGGGAAGCCGCTTTTCCAAGTCTGCGGATGAGAGACAGAGAATGCTAATGCAGAGGAAGGAGGAGCTGCTCCAAAGAGCTCGCAGGTGATTCTCCCTGTAACTTTTTCAGAAGTCTGAGCTTAACAACTTGTACTGCTTTGCTCTATTTTGCCAGAAACAATAAATCCATATTGGTGTATTTTGCCCCCTAGTGGCAGTTGCACAGAACTTTTAAATTGATATTCAGCATGGCTCAATTAATGTATGAATATTGAGGCTGCCCCCTAATAGTCGACTAACCATTAGTCAATGAGAAAGTTGACCAAAATTGTATTAGTTGCTTAAGCTGCACATGCTACACAGCTAGCTGAAACATTCTAAGACTGACCTCAACACACTTAATGACTGTTTCCATTGACTGGAACAGATTTTAGTCTTTCACAGTCGGAAAGGAGCACAAACCTAATGACACTCCCCTACACAACACATTTAACGGAGAAGTCCACTTCCAGAACAAAGATTTACATATAATGTACTCACCCCCTTGTCATCCAAGATGTTCTTGTCTTTCTTTCTTCAGTCGTAAAGAAACATTTCAGCATTTTTCTCCATATAATGGACTGATATGGTGCCCCAAGTTTGAACTTCCAAAATACAGTTTAAATGCGGCTTCAGATGATCACAAATGCAGTTGTAAACTTTTTAATCTCAAGCACTTGTCTTGTCTCACTCTCCCTGAACTCTGTGTATTCTGGCTCAAGACAGTTAGTGTATGTCGAAAAACTCCAATCGTATTTTCTCCCTCAACTTCAAAAATCATTTCAAAATCATCCTACATCACTGCAGAAGTACAGACACAGTCTTTGCAAAGTGAACATGCAAAGAAGATCAAACACCCTTAACAGAAAAGGTAAAACAGCGATATTGAAGTTGAGGGAGAACATGAGATGGGAGTTTTTCTACATACCCTAACTGTCATGAACCGGAACAAAAACAGAGTTCAGGCTGAGCAAGACAAGACAAGCGTTTAAGATTAAAAAGTATATCAGTATTCATTTTTCAAATGAAAATAACCGATTGTTTCGCTAGATAAGACTCGGGGCACCATATCAGTTCATTATATGGAGAAAAATCCTGAAATGTTTTCCTCAAAAAAACATAATTCTTTACAACTGAAGAAAGAAAGACATGAACATCTTGGATGACAAGGGGGTGAGTGTATCATCTGTAATTTTTTGTTCTGGAAGTGGCAAATCACGATGGGACAAATTCTGCCAACTCACAAAAACAACAGCATCTTTCTACACTAATGCAGCCGCTCCCGTCCCACCAAATACAACACTGCAGACAACACCAGTGTAAAACCAGTTTTATCAATAGTATGTTCTATTCCACAGCCGGAGGCTGCAGTTTTGGGACTGCAGTTCTATGGCCACATTTGTAGGACTATTTGTTGTGACAGCACCATTTAGAGGAGACCTGATTTAAACATTAAAAACAGATGCAAATACTAGATCCATGGAAACTAGTCATTTTATAAGAGCTTGCATGAACACGAGTGTTTGACATGGTGGTAGCAATCTCCATTTAGCCTCCAAAACGGACTCATATGATATAAGTAATAACTTTTGATGTGCCAGGAAAACCCTAATATGGACTCAAATTATTGGTTACCGTGAATTTTATTCAGTGGTAAAGGGGGAAAAATGGCTCTTTTGAAGGTTGCAGACCCCTGGGCTATAGGCTATTTTTTTTTTCTTAACATTTATTAGACTGCAGATTGAAAAATAAAATAATTCTTGATAATCTTTAAAATCTGAGAATCACTGACATAATTTAAAAAAACTAAACTATTTAAAGTTGCAGTGTTAACTTATGAATTACAAGTAGGAAATAAATCACAACAAGAACAATGAAGATTTTTTTCTTGAAATCAATAATTTTTGGGGGGGGCAAAATTACAAAATGAATGCTGAATAATGTTTGATAGTGAATGTATTTCCACTGCATAGTCGCATACAATAGCTGGTGTCAGTCGAAATTATTAAATGTTTAAAAAAAACAAAACAAAAAAACACTTTGAAAACTGGTTCTTGAATTCTAAGATTATAATCTTTAGACACCACACACATTGCAACCTTTTCTGCCAACTGTAAACAGTGACCAAGCCCAAATGGAACAGACCCTGTGGCCGACTGTGCACAATCCGTCATCAAGACCAAATTCCACTCATAATCAGCAGTAGTCGTGTAGTGTGTTTCTCTGATAAGTCACAGAAAAAAAAAATAAAATAAAAATGCACAAGAAGCAAAGTCATGCAATCCGTGATGGACAGATCGTTAACAGCTGGTCTGTGTGGTAATGCATTGGGTAGGACATCCAAACACATGGCTGTCATTCACTGACCTCAAATATGGCTTGTCACCTGAAATGCATAAGTAGTGCTGCGGTGCGGTCACTTGCTCTTAAAATACTCTGTCATTATTGGACATACAGATAAGAGTAATACATCTTTCGAATCTGTACAGACTCTACGTTTATTTCTGTGCACTCAGAACAACAACAACACTGTGCTTAAATAAAATAATTAAAGCAAACAGGATGCACTTTCTGCCATCTTAATGCCAAATTAACTGAAACTACATGTATACTTGCCTTACAGAAATGGAAAAATATATCTGTAGAGAGTGAAAGTTTACTTCCAAATGAACCAATTCAAATGGAAAACAAGTATTATCAGATTATGTAATCCATATTAAACGTGCAAACACGCGCATCCACTTCTGCTGATATGACGAGTCAATGTCTTCATCTCTTCAGTCGAAAACAAAGAAAGCATTAGTTTATCAATAAATTATAAATATAAATGGTAATGCAGCCTCCTCACAGTTTTTCCCAGACACATTCATAATCATTACTAATGCATGCACTTAAGCACTTATTAGGCTATGTAGTGAATTAAAGGCTTATTATTATGATTTAAATAGTTTATTAATAAATGATTAGTCAACTAATCCTTTAAATTAACAACTACTAGTCGACCAGAAAAATATTTAATCTAGAGCAGCGCTGTTGAATATGTCCGCAAAACAACAAAACAAATGTTTACAAATATGTTTGAAAAAAGAAAAAAAAAATGGTTTTCTTGGGCTAATGTAATAATGAAATAATTATTGTTTCAAACAAAACAATATTCATAATTATTCGTAACTGCCCTTTTTTGACAGAAATAGTGTTTGAAGAATAACATTTTAGTGGGAAATTTCCAGTAAATCTTATCTGAGTAGATTGTTGCATTCAGTTTGGGGTCACACGTGGTCTAGCCGCAAAACTTCAAATATTTTGACAAACAAAGCTCAAATCAAATCTGAAAATTCTGCATATGCATATGGTCCATACAGCACTGGTGGTACTATCTGTTGGAAATAAATCACTTTCAGTCAGTCACATGTCAGACATTGTGAAAAGCATTGCAGTATCTTCAATCATCAATGGGAGTCCCCCAAGGCTCTGTTTTAGGTCCAGTTAAGTTTTAGTTTAACGCTCTGTTCTCTCTTTGTTAGACGTTATCTACACAAGAAATCTGATGAAGGAGACATGTTTTCTGCTGCTGCTATCGATAATGATGATGCCATGCCCTCCATAGAGGATGAAGACTCAGATTCAGTGACCTTGAGGCGCAGAAGACTGGCGGCCGCAGCCGAGAGACGCATGCAGAGGCAGGAGTCTCCCCCATTTTGAGCCGAGCGAAAACATGCGTGATGCGCCTGTGGTACAGCCATGCCGTCATACAATTTTGGGCTGATCCATGCACATTTGTGCTAGATGCAACTATATATGTACCCATCAACATTTCATTGTCCATTAAAATAACATACGGTGTCATCGTTGCACCAGTGAATTCTAGTTTTGGCAAGCATCAAATAAAAGAAAAAGACACAGGTTTCATTCATGTGTCTTCCACAGACAAAATCATTTTTTAAACCTAAACAAGAGCATAGTTTTTTGGTTCCTGAGTTTGAATTTGTTTTACTTTACGACTGCTGCATTTCTTAAACGTCTTTGTACGAATCAGGCAATTTTAACTATTACGTTGCGTACTAACAGTTTGACTCTAGAGCTAAAGCAGCAAACGTCATGTTGGGGTTGATCTGCATTGTGAATTTCAAGTGAATATCCACACGACGTTGCTGCTGTTTAGCATTTGAATATGCCTTGATTTGGCTCATGTGCTTACAATTACAAAGTCTCCGAGACCATTTTAAAGGAAAGTGGCATAGATCCCAATGTCTGTTCTTGCAATGTTGTGACAACTAATTGCTCTGTGCGTCACAAAAGGTGTTCATTTAGTCACTTGATCTTGTTTCTCTAGTGTTGTCATTTAAAACAGACATCCTTTATATTTAATTTATCTCACGTTCTGAACTTGTACTGATGGTTATATAGTGAGGAAATGTTTTCTTTCTTCTGTTTTGTGCTAGAGTGTAGGAGAAGCATACGGACTTAGGTTAGATGCTGTATTTAATTAAGATAAAGTCTGTTTAACGTTGTCCTGTTTTAATTTTCATAAATTTTCGGTTCAAATTAAATGGAGCATCTACCCTGACTAAGGTCCTTTTCATTGAGTTATTGAAACATAACACAATTATGGTCAATAGGTCAGTTTTATAGTTTTTTCGTCAGCGTTTTATTCTGTTTGTATTTGAATGGCTTTAAAGACTTTTATTACTCGGCGTACTAATGCCTATAAATGCTTGTTTTTTACTGGCCCGTAACATTCGTCATGCATTTTCACAGGATAATTTGGCATGGATGCTGCAGAGCAATTCATAATCTTGCATGTTGAGTTTGAAGTGAACAAGCTTTTCATGTAAAAGCACGTGACTTTTAATTTGCATTTGCCTTTTGTTAATCTACCGTAATCTCAAATTCAACATCATGGCCACTTATACAAGAACTTAATGGCTTTATAGCCTGTTTGTCGACCTCAAAAAAGAAGTACATCTTCGAATTGTCTGATGTTTTACACTGTGAATCTATTCTATTAAATATTTTTAGTGTCGCACATGGATGTTTTGATCTTTTTTTCCTCGTTTAACCGTACATGTGGACGTCTTTTTCTATGCATGAAATCACATGACTCGTGTTTGTTTCCTGATCGATTTCCCAAAGACTCTCCTAGTGATTTATTTTAATGAAGCTGGTTATTGTGATGTAATGACCGCAGGTCAATGTAGAATATGTTTGTTTTGGTAGCACAGATGCACCTTTCAACAGTATTTCTTTAAAAAATGTATTAATGAAATATCCACTGGAATGATTCAGATACTAATATGTAGTTTGATGGGTGGTCAGGAAACCAGAGGGAAGCGTTGGATTGCTTTATGTACACAATTCATTCATTTGTGCCTCAAATCTACAGTGGATCAATAATAGTTTGATTTGTGTAAATACTTTTGTAATAAAGATTGTAAAATACATGTGAAATGACCCTGTACAAAATAAAAGTCACAGCTGCTTTAGAAGCTTTTTACCCACATTTCCCAGTGTCCCAGTGTGTTTTCTGTTGAATATGAGCAAAAACACAATGAACATATAGAAGCATTACAGGCGGAAAATAGTGAGATACAATATTCTGATGTTGCACTGTCTGGAAAAACACTGCAATTTTAAATCAGTTTTTAATTCATAACATATTTACTTCACAATAATTATATTTTATATGTAATTTAAAATATACAGCAGTCAAAAAAATTGAAACGTATTTGTTTAGCTATTCATTTGTTAAAAAAATAAAACATTTATTTTAAATTGCATTTAAATATTAGTTACTGTATGATTACAAAAAAAAATGTAGCCTCGGTGAGCGTAACAAACTTATTTCAAGAAACGTTTTAAAATATAATTTAATATAAATGATAATTATATGATGTATTACAATATAGATAACATTTAAATAATTTAAGTCAAAAGTTTGAACACCTAAATGTATCATTATGCACAAATATTTACACTCAAAAGTTTTTGAACATTAAGATTTTCAAAGTTTTTAAATAAGTCTTTTCTACTCACTAAGCCTGTATTTATTTGATCCAAAGTACAGCAAAAGCAGTAAAATTCTGAAATATTTTTACTATTTAAAATAACTTTTTTCTGTTTGAATATATTTCAAAATGTAATTTATTTCTGATTTCAAATTTGGATTTTTAGCATCATTACACCAGTCACATTATCCTTCAGAAATTATTCTAATGTTCTTATTTGCTGCTCAAAAAACAGCTTTTTTTCAGCTTTGATCACAGGAATAAATTACATTTTAAAATATATTTGAATAGAAAACAGTTATTTGAAACAGTAAAAAATATTTCACAATATTACTGATTTTGCTGTATTTAAATATTCAAATAAATGCAGGCTTGGTGAGCAGAAAATATTTCTTTAAGAAAGCATTAAAAAACTTTTGACTGGTAGTGTAAATACACACATATTTCATGTGTCCAAACTTCTGACTTATAGTACATTTATTTATTTATTTATTTATTTATTTTAGGGCTGGCAAGTGATTAATCGCATACAAAATAAAAGTTTGAGTTTGCCAAATATATGTGCTGTGTTATTATGTATATATGAATACAAGCACATTCATGTATAATTCATATTTATATTATATATAAACATAAGTATTTTGTTCATAAGTAACATATTTCTCTTAAATATATACATTAATTTGTGTGTATTTATATATACATAATAATATATATAACACAGTATATAATAATAATAATAATAATAATAACATAACACAGTACACAAACACATATATTAGGCAAACTCACACTTTTATTTTGTATGTGATTAATCGCGATGAATCGTTTGCCAGCGCTATTTATTTATATTTTATTTTATTTTTAAGTTAAGGGCCTATACGCAGTGTGAAAAGTGCCGTTTGTGTTAATTGGCACTAGAGGGCGCCACAGATCCATCTGCGATCCGAATCTGACATTTAATCTGAACCGAATGTGTGCAGGAAACTTCAGTGCCACCATGATATACTTCAGCTAAAAAATACAATTAATTAGACTTAATTATGTTAATGTGCAAAGCAGTCCCTTCTTTCGAGGTATTAATATTAATGTTCCTTAATCAGTCATTTACTATTCTGAAAGTAAATCAGATCAAAAGCAAAAGCAAGCTAAGAGCACACCTAATTGCAATGATCAATTCATTTGATTAAGTGTTCAGCTGTATTCATGTATTGACTGAGCTCAGTCTCTAATGAAGAGTGCATTGATTAACACTTTAGCAGCCTTCAGCTCTGCTCATAAAGGAAAGGCTTTAGTTTGAGGTCAATGATATTTGTTACTGACATCAGTTAAGCCCTAGATAACACTAGATACAGTTGTAGAGTTGCCATAGACAGTCATATGGGATTGAAACAACGATTAAATGCAATTTGTTTTTTTATGAGAAATAGGCCTAGTTCTTATTGGGATCAACTACCTTAAAATGGTTATCATACAAGTTGAGAGGTTTAAGGCAGCAACGTCTGTCATACGCATATGCATATAATTTATTTAGTTTATCAACACACTAAAATAATTTCTTGTATCACAGATAAATCTATATAGGCCTAATGTGCTTGAGTGAATACCATATGCAGTCTCTTAAATGGTTGCTCCACCCCAAAATGATTTTTTTTTTTTGTTGTTGTTGTTGTTGTTGTTGTTGTTGTTATTAATCACTTACCCCATGTCGTTCCAAACCCGTAAAAGCTTCGTTCATCTTCGGAACACAATTAAAGATATTTTGGATGAAAACCGGGAGGATTTTGACTGTCCCATTCACTGCCCGGTAAATCCCATTGTCAAGACCCAAAAAAAGTAAGAAAGGCATCGTCAGAATAGTCCATCTGCCATCAGTGGCTCTATCTGAATTACGTTTTCTCCGTTTATTTACGCTTTGATTCGAACGAAAACAGCGTATACGCGTGACAGAGAACAACGTACGCTGTTTGCGTACAGGGGATACTATCCAAAATGGCGCTACGGTGACGCGGAGGAGACGAATTGTTGAATAAAGTCGTTATTTTTGTTTTCTTTGCGTACAAAAAGTATTTTTGTAGCTTCGTAAAATTGTGGTTGAACCACTGATGGCAGATGGACTTTTTTGACGACGTCTTTCATACTTTCATACTGGGTCTTGACAGTGCCCAGATAGCACAGGTACGTCTGCAAGATGTGTTAAAGATCTCTTGATCTGGAAAGCATCTGCTGTGTACAAGCATCTGTAAGATGTCAGTTTTACATACATTCTAAATCATTAACATCTTAAAGACATCTAATAGACATCTATTTGACATCTGATAGGAAACGTCCAATAGACATACTGCAGATGAGCAAATTACGTCTTGCAGATGTATTGAAGACGAAAATGCAGATGTCAAATAGACGTCTCCGAGATGTGCGTGTGCTATCAGGGTGGTATTTACCTGGCAGTCGACAGTTTCAAACCTCCCGGTTTTCATCCAGAATATCTTAAATTGTGTTCCGAAGACGAACAAAGCTTTTACGGGTTTGAAACGACATGGGGGTAAGTGATTAATGACAAAATTTTCATTTTGCGGTGGAGTAATGCTTTAAGTGCCTTTTCATATGTGTACACTTTCTAGGTCTAGTCAAGGACAAAAATTCATACATTTATGGGTTAAGTACTTTTGCTCTTGTCTGCATACATTGTGGTGGTAATGAATGGGTTTGTTCATTTCTAGCAAAGCTCTCAAGAGGATTTTAATTTTGTTAACCAATAGTCAATAGTCAGTTCAAGCATTTTTAATGCTTACTGCACTTATGAATAACAATGCTTTAGCTTTTTTAATGCTTTCTGCACACATGAAGTTGCAATTACATTTTTTTAAGTAGATGTTTTGGAATGCACATTTTCACACTGTGGTTATTGAAATTAACTATCTGAATAGCTGATCATTAAAACATAATATCTTTCACAAAGATTCAATGTCACACAGAAGGTGTCAGGTTGGCTTACTTATTGGTCAAAACAATGGGTTTTTAATGTGTTAAGAGCACTGAAAATACACCGTTTAATTTCAAGTTTGTGGCATGCTGTCAAGAAAAAAAAAAAAAAATCAAGGTGTGTTCAAAATACTGTATATCTTTTTCCTTTACCATAGATTTACTTTCATGAATATACCCTTATAAATGCTCACTGAAGTAGAAAATGTGACTTGCTTTACTCTCTAAATCATCCTCAGTAGATCTGTTTTTAATTGGGTTGGAAATTTGTTCATAATTAAAACACAGTGAATGTTTAAAAAAAAGAAGTATTTAACTCCATTTAATTCTACTGTCGTGATTTTTAGATCAGACGGCGCTGCTGAAAAATTCATGTTTGTGTGACGTCAGACGCATCTGTCATAACGCTTAGAGATGTTTGAGCTCGTTGGCGGGTTGAAATGTTTCCCCTGAGTGCTTTTACACCGGCGGAAATCAATAGCGGCTCTGCTGTCACCCTCTCAGCTCGGCGACTGCTCTTCAAGCAGGTTTGATGTGTCTCTTCCTTGCTTCTCACGGGGACTAGCGAGAGCCGTCACTAAATCATGTCAGGTTTTTCTCTCTGATTTTCGCGGCTTTTCTGTCGCTTTTCCCGCGCAGCGCGGATGGGACGTGAATCAATAGCAACTTTGATTTCGCGCCATCTGAAGTACCAGCTCGCAACTTTGAATGCTTCCATTACCTCAATTTAACCTTTTTTGAGCTGAAAGCATAACTTTGAGAGGCTCTGTAGGTTTTTAAAGTTTTAAGAAGTCGTTTAACATCATTTTGTCGAGCGAACCACACATCAGAGTTCAGAAATGATTGACGTTATAAGGCTTAACATTGTCAAACGAAAAAGGCTAGCTTGTTCACTCAAAAATGAAATGTTATCATTTATTCATGTCCTTCCAACCCAGTATTATTTTCTTTCTAATGTGAAACATTATGTCCAGGCATCTTTTTCCATAAAACAAAAGTGGCTGGAAAGCCTATAAGGTCATAATGACTCATATCAGTATTCCTGTTTGTATTAATCATTGTCCTACTCATAAAGGGGTGAAAGACAACAAGGGCTACTTTGTTTTTGGTCTCACTCTTTAATTCTCTAATCTTCAATCAAGTTTTTGGACACAGTCTGGAGAACAGGAAAAAAAAGAAAGAAACAAGGAGTCACTACAGCTCAAGGGAAGTTATGAATTTACTAAACCTTGATACAGAACACAAATTTTATGGACTCCTGTTAAAATAGGCAGCTTTTAAAATGCTAATTCTTTGTTTCCTTAAAAGAAAGAAAATAGTACAGAGTAAATTTGGTGAGTAAATGATGAGACATGTTCATGTTGAAGTGATGTAGTTCATTTCTTTTTTTAGAAAATCAGACTAAAATATTTTTACTACCTGACAAATGTTGCTGAAGAAAGTATTCAGAGAAATTATTTGTTTCAGCCTCTTAAACCTCTTAAAGAAAAGTATCAGGGGAGCAGCCCAAGCATTTTTAGACAATCAGAGAACTAGAGAATTACATGATCTCTGGTTGTCAGTCATTTTGTGCGTTTAGGTTTGCTAACATGTGTTTGCAGGACAGGCTATTGGATAGACATGGTTGAATTTAGTGAAATGCAGAACAGAGCTGCTAAATGTGCATGTTTGACTTGAATTGTCTTGAATTTTTGACTGGAACTTGACTTTTTGAGAAAGGAACAAAACTAATTAATAAGTATAACATCTTCATGATGTTAGACATGAGCTAACTTGTTCAATTAAATTCAATTCAATTTGGGTAAACTTGGTCGATAATCTTTTCCTTATACTGACTGGAGGTGAGCATCTTCACTATGGGCCAAAGGTTAATAAAATCCTCCTTTTCCCATCCCGTTAAAATCTCCTGCTCCGACTGATAAACCCCCAGTCCAAACTAAGCCTCTAATCACAATATTATTAGAGAAACCCCATCTGATCAGTATATAAATCTCTCCATCCAATTACAAGATGTAATATTTCTGCACTCAAGCTGGTAATGAGCTCTAATGCCTGTGCTGGAGTTAATCCCCCTCGGATGCAGCACAGATCAGATGTTGCCTCTGTAATTAGACTGGCAGAAAATCATTATTTCATGTTTGAGGAAAGAATGAAGTCAAAGGAGAGGTAGTCTTTCTGCCGCTCCTTTCTGAAATGTAAATTGTGGTTTAATGTTTTAATCAACAGTGTTGAGTGTTTGCCTAACGCTGTAGAATGATAGGCATATACTAACAGTTGAATTATTTAAATCAAAGTGATGTGAATGTGAATGAGAGGCTTCTTTTAAGTCAGAAATGGAAAACTTTTTGTCACACTAGTGCTCATATTTTAATACTGTAATTGAAATGCACAATTTAGGCCCAGATAAAGTCCTTAGGATGGAACAATATGATTTTTGCAACCCGCTGCAAGATATTCAGCAAGTATGAAAAGGTACATTGAGAATCTTTTGTGAAACCAGGCTCATGAAAATACGTCTCTATACATATTTCTGCAACACCGTAATTAAGTACCTTACTGCACGTTTTTTTGGCAGTTTCAAAGTGAAATGTCCATAGAGTGGTGCTGAAACACACACTCAATATGTGACCGTGGCACGTTTTCATTATGCTGGTACAGGCACATATTGCTCTGTTTTCATTATGCTGCTTGAGGTACGTATTGTGGCTGTTCAGAATTCAAATATCTGAGTAGTTTTGCCAAAAATTAATGCTCTATCGCCAGCAAACACCAAACACAACCCTAAACCTACCCGATAGTGTTAACAAATGCAAAAGTGATATAAAAATGGATTTGTTGATACAGCTGTGCTATTTTAAAGGGGTCATCTGATGCAAAGTTCACTTTTACATGTTGTTTGAACATTATCGTGTGTTGTCAGTGTATGTACAAATCTACCCTATAATGAAAAAAAATTCTCGCAGAGGTTTTTTAATTAATCTGTAAAAATAATATCCCCTTTTTCAAATCGAGCCATTCTCAGATGCCTGTCGACAGAGGCCCCTCCCACAATAGTTGATTGACATGAGCGTCTTACCTCAGACCAGCCTTAAATTAGCTGTAACAGTCCAGTTGTGTTGCTGGATGTAATAATGCACATAGTGGTCGTCATTTACTCCCGACATCTGAGCCGCTGAACATGCAGTGGATTACGTTTGTTTGTGAAGGGAATGCGCCTCCCAATCTACATATATCTGTCTATGTTTGCACAAATCATTCATGATCCAGCTTCACTTACAGCAGAAGTGAATATAATTTTTTTTTTTTTTTTTTTTTTTTTTATGAATCTTTGCGATCGCCTTTCCTAATAACGTGCTAGTTAGCAAATTTAGTGGCTAAACGCGACTAAATGTGACTAAAGTAAACAGGCTTGTCACTCCACAGAGAGAAGAGAGGGGTGGGGCAAGCAGAGCTCATTAACATTTAAAGCAACCTCAACCAGAACAGGATGAATTTTGCAGAGCTGATTTTGGCAAGGTAAAAAGGGTGTTGTTTTATACTACCATTGAGAAGTTTTAACCAAAGTAGATTATAGACTTTTCATTAAGACCTTATAGAATCATATAAACTTGTGGAAAATGGGCATCCGATGACCCCTTTTACTTCCTTATGCGGATTTGAGCTGTTTTGTCGAACTGTAGTTTCACGTTGTTCATACCAGAGCTCTTCATCTCTCAAGTGCAGCGCCATATCGCGTGAGCTACCGAGCAAACCTGCTAAATTAGAATCTCATTCATATGAAGCTGTATATGTGGCAACAATGTTCAAAAGTATCAGTTTTCAAATTGAGCAGGATGATAAAATAGTTTTGTAGTCTTAACATAATATTCTGCAAGTAATTGTGTGAAAAATTATGTTTTATTAACAAAGTTCGGGAGGAGCACGATCAGATAATCAATCAATTCGCTACAGGTGGAACTCGTTTAGCTAATCATCCTAACTCGATATGTGTATATACATATATACATATATATATACAGACAACTCACCTCTGTTCCATAACAGTTTTCCGGCATCCCACCTCCACCCCAACTCCTCACCCTTAATCTATTCTCATCCCATACTAGGGATAGGGGAAGTTCTTTCGTTTCAGGCTATATTCCGAGCTCAAAGCCCTCCCTCAGGACAGCACACCAACTATGCTTACTATTCCCTGGTGAAAAAACCAGCATATGCTGGTTAGGAAGGTTTTGATGCTGGTTTAAACTGGTCCTTTGCTGGTTTATGCTGGTCCTTAGCTGTTCATGTTGCTGGTCAAGGACCAGCCTAAACCAGCAAAGGACCAGCTTAAACCAGCATCCTAGCATCAAAACCTACCTACCAGCATATGCTGTTTTTTTTTCAACAGGGTTTGCTCAATCAGATTATATGTAAGGGTGCGCTCATGAATTACCCTTTATCGATCAAACTCTGTACCTATAAATCATACTTTGTGTGAAACAAAATAAAAGTTGTTCGAGATTTACTGCCTCTAGTGTTCATTTTAACTGGAAACTGCAGTGATTTGTACATATAGGTATGTTTTTTTTCAGTTTCGTAGAAATGTATATAGCGGCACGTATTTCCATTGAGCCTAGGTAGAGTTTAAAAGCCATGACACATCAAGTTGTCGGTTAGTCACTGCCAATGTTGGGCCATTGTCAAGCTTCCGTTGGATGAGTTTTTATGAATTTCGGTCATTTCAGCACATTGAATTGGCAATAGAGACAAAGTGAGTCAAGAGGGCACACACAGAAGACTCTTCTCATTTTGCATCTTTATCCCATCTGGAATAATTTTCATAAAATCTGTCTGTGGTGAGCGAGATTGGTGGGAAAATTGTAAACTAGCACATCTCTTAAGGTTTCTTTTTTTTTTTGAATGACAAACAGACTATTGTCTGTATCTGCTCTGCTGGTATGGAGCGATATTTCCTCCCAAGGAGGTGCTGAAAATATTTGCTAGTTGGCAGTTGGTGGAAGTTTTTTCACTGTATTCAAGTGCAAAGTTTGGCCCAGACACACAAACACCAAAGAGAGGGGAAGAGAGTGGAGAGTGGAAATGTCCCCATAATAACAGACCGGTATGTAAAACTCTTGAATGTATTTTAAAGATTTTGTGCCGTGAACTTTAAATATTTCACATACTTTAGAAAATCCAACGAGAGAACTTTGTAACATCAGCTGAAATGGAAAATTGTTTGAGAGGTGGAGCAATTTTCACCTCAACATCCAATATGGTGACGTCAGTAACATCAAACCTCACTGGTTCTCATATGTAATGAGACTTCACAGAAGAACCAGTGAAGACTGATGTTATTGCTGTGTCACCATATTGGATGGCATGATTATACATGATCAATCATAGTACATTATCAATGTCTTGGAGTAAATCACTGGACTTGTATGGATTACTCTTCCTTTTTGGAGCTTGAAACCTTTGGACTTCATTGATCATTTTTGTATGGACAAAAACAGCTCAAACGTTCTTCAAATACCTTCTTTTGCCATCCACAGAAGAAATATAATAATACAATTTTGTAGTGGCATGTGTGAGTAAATAATGACAGATTTTTCATTTTTGAGTGAACTATCCCTTTAAGCACATCCATGTACACAAGGTGATCTTAGCTTGAGATTTTCAATATGTTACCCATCAGGCACTCTGTAATATGTACTGTTTTAACAGACAGGTGCAGCATGCACTCTTGTGTTTGCATCTAAACTGAGGTTATGGTCTCCACTCGCTGTATGGAAGTGGGTTGGGAGACCAGGTTCAATGAGCATTCCAGCGGCTTTCTCTCCCTGCAGAGGACATAACAGATGTGGATTTACATACACCCCCAGCATCCCACTCTCTGATGAGATTATCTGAGAGTGCCGAGAAAGACTCATACTTAATACACGCCTCGAGGAAGGCCAGGGGAGCCAGGCCCTCCGAGAGCGCAGGGGACAAAAGCAGAAGGGGAAAATGTCAAGCTTGCCAGACGGGAACAGGACAACAAACTGCTTTTGCCGCTCCTCAAGCTCTGTCCCTGACAAGAGGGTGGCTGGATTAGCATCTCATAGAGGCTGGGGCAATGCTGTTGGCAATTACTACAAGATGAAGGCTCTTAATGCGTGTATTTGAGAATTCTGTCTCGGTTTGTAACCGTGTTACGATCTGCTTCTTTTTGTGGGCAAGTTTTTGATAGGTTTTTGTGTTGCAGTATGATCAAATCAAGTTTATAGCCGTATGCATTTTTTAGTTCAAAAGTGTCCAGACCTGTAAACAGCTTGTGTCATGCCATTGCTGGAGCCAGTGCCTGGACATGTTAGTCCACTCAAAAATACAAATTCCATTTCTGTTGGGTAATAATGGTGCCATAAAAATCATACACTTCAACCTTATACAGGAAGTACTGAATAACTGGACAAAAGTACAAAAGTGATAGAACTGTTTGTTACAAAGATGCTGCTTTGGCTGTAACAGCAGTTAAATGGATCTCAGAAGGAGTTTTACACCATGTAGACTGTCAGTTAAGCATGTTTTAAGTACCCTCAAAGCTTCTTTGAGAGTTTGTCATCACCTTTAAAGCATCTCCATGAAAAAAATCAAGCTCAAGACTAAAACTAGATAAACTAGTCAAACCAATTTAATCTACCTTCTGTCTTATTCTTAGTAATTATTCCCCGGGGAAGCAGAGGACATTATTTTAATGGCAAATCAACACAAGAGAGCCACCGCACAGCAATCCCACACTACACCTGATGCCCTGAATTCATGTATTGGAGGCTCTCACCATCTATCGTTGATGTCTTAAATTATGCAGTAGGCATTGTGTTGGGCGCCTGAACCTGTCATGGTCCTGTACAGCTCAAGCTTGTGATTCATAATTAAACTGTTTGTGAGGCCTGTGTTCGAATATGAAAGCTGCGACAGAGTGGCCTTGTCCAAAAAGCACATGCTATATTGATTTCTCTTCCTCAGAGATACTTGGCCTTGACATTTTCCAGCCGTTTCCCACATTGTTTTGTAAGTTTTATTTGTTCCGCTAGCGTGGGCTCTCTCTCCCACCGAGGGCATGCCCTGGCAACCCTAAATTAATCCCTCTTCTTCTTCAAACTCTGGTTCGATATGTATCCGTGAGTTACGTCTATCTGCAGAGAGTCCAAACTCATCATCTCGAGAGGAGGTAAACGTGGCTTATAATTATGGGCTGTGTTCATTTACATGTGTTAATCACTCAGGTGATGGGCTGCTCATCCTGATACCGGCAGGTCAGGCCCCTGCAGACACAAGAGTCAAAACCCAATTATATGCATGATTAACTTTATCCTAAGCTGTTTCCCCACAGTCAAGACTCTCACTGGATAAGAGGACAGGGTAGTGATGTGTGTATGTGCCTGTGTACTTGTAGAAGGGTTGAGTGGCATATGAATTACAAGTAGTTTAAAGCTTGTTTAATTGCTCTTGAATGTTAATTTGGGTTTGACAGGTCTGAAAAAGTTAGATGACTGAACTATGTAGCCTAGTATATCAGAATTTCCTCAAGTATCCCTAAAGACTACTCCATTCCAATTTGACTCTGATGTGAGTTTTCTGCAAACATATGTTTAGACAAAACAAGAGCCAAACAAAATGCAGTTTAGTCCACCTTAAATGTTATGATAGCCTAGAACCAGTCACTTAGACAAACATGTGTCTGTCTGTTTATTTTTTAAATGAGTGATTGTATAGAAAATGGAAGAAATTAGCAGATGATCAGAATTTTTGTCTGTCCAAAAACACTGATTATTTTGGACAGAAACAATGGGGTTTCTGAGGAAGAACTTACTGTAGCAACTTGGATACCCAGTGTGCTCCCTTTCTTCTGGGAGTTGCATAGCAGCCAGCCTGTCAGACTGTGTCTGTCAGGTTCTCAGTTTATATCTTGAATGTGGATGTTATTTCATCTTAGTCTTATATCCTGGTTGTTCCCTAGTCTACCAGAGTATGCTAAACCTGGAGAAGTGTAAATATCTGTGCTCATATTGTTGTCAGTTTCAACAGTACTGTTGTCAGTTTTTTTTTTTTTTTTTTTTTTTTAACCTCAGCCAAAAAATGCCACAATTTTCAAGTTTATAAACATTCCCTCTTTCTGTGGTTGGGTGAACCATTGGATGTCCTAGCAATGGACGACCGAAGGCAATGAAGCAAATTTATGTGGAAGGTAGACTTGATTGAGACCTGGGTTGAGTAAAGCACCCTCATTCCAGTTCAACAAATCTGCCTGTCTACAAGAGCTCAACAACTGAGGTTGTCCTGGAACCACAAATTCAGTCCCAAGTATATAGGTCTTTTAAACTTTATTGGAAAAATTGTTCCATATCAGTAACATCTACATCAGTTACATTTCTTTGTAGAATCTCTTTTAAAAGCTGTGGTTCCATCTGCTTTTGGAAACATATTTCGTAAACCTCTAGACCAGGGTTCCTCAAATCGCACCCTGGAGGGCCAGTGCTCTGCAGGGTTTAGCTCCAGCCCTAATCAAACACACCTGAGCAAGCTCATCAAAGTCAGCCGGATCCCTAGAGAATCACAGGTGATCAGGTTTGAGCCAAACTCTGCAGGACCGGTTTGAGGAACCCTGCTCTAGACCAGGGGTGCCCAGACTTGGTCCTGCAGAATTTAGCGCCAACCCCAATTAGACACACTTGAACCAGCTAATCAAGCTCTTAGTAGGCATGCTAGGAACCTGCCGTCAGGTGTGTTGAGGCAAGTTGGATCTAAACTCTGCAGGACACTGGCCGTCCAGGACCGTGTTTGGGCACCCCTGCTCTAGACATAGAGGCTAGCCCATGTCTACTAATTTATATTTACTTAAGAATATTCTGGATTCCAGTCAATTGTTTTACCTAGTAGAATCGAAGGGCTACAGTCCTCAGGAATGTTCCTGAGTGGTTTAGATATTACAGATGTATCCATAATACTGGATTTCCACAATAATTTTTTCCACTATAATTACAATATTTCCTGTCTGCTGAAACACAATTAAGAGCAAGGATGTGGAGGTTAGGGCACTTGGTGAGGTATGCAATCCTCCCTAATGCCAGAGATATATTGGCCATGGTCATACATGCCCTTGCTCTGGTCTCTCCTATCATTGTGACCCTGCTTGTTCCTTGGATTCTTGTGAGTCAATGTATCTGCATGTGATTCTTAATACTACTGCAGTGTCGAAAACATTACACTTAATGGATACACCGTTACATCATTATGGTCTCCAAAGGAGAAGCCACCTGCATTCACTGATCAATTAAGTGATGTTCTATTTACATAGAATCTTCCTGAGAATTATTGTTACAATCTGTACACTCCACACACAAGAAAGTCCATGTGAGCCCTCTTTTTGGCAGCTACAAGAATTTGACTGAAGAGCGATATTTTAAACAACATTTAGTGATCGGCTCTGTCTAGTCTCCTTCTTTTGTGAAAATAGAACAAAGAAATCCCCTCTGTAGTGGATTCAGTGGGAAAATGTTTTATTAATTGCCATATGCCTATTGATTCTGCTTTCAAGCCTATTCTTTTGTTCTTCCTTTCTGGTGGCAGCAGAAGGATCTGTAAGTTATGTGGAGTGTCAAAGGTGTCCTTTTGATGTAGATGACAGACCCCATGCTAAGTAACACCTGTGCCGGGTCTGGGCTTGTCTGCTCTGGTCTATTTGCATCTGAACTGCCGGACAGATCAACCCATCAGACAAAACTAATTGAGCCCAGAGAGGCATAGCGTTGGTCATAGTTTCTTATCTAGGACATCTCTAGTATGGGGCAATGTGTGTCGTAGACACAAAAGACTATTTTTTTTTTTGTTTTGTTTTGTTTTGTTTTTTTTTTTAGACTTAGATACAGTTCTTTGTATGTGCAGTAAATGTAGCTTATAGCATCTTTTAGATAATGATGTACTGTTCAGCAAAAGGTGAAGGTGTCAGCGGGGAAGACAGCATCAGCGAGTAGCAAAAACCACAAATGCTATGTACCTTATAGTGGACCCCCTCGTTGCCGCCCATGGCACTTCGTACCTACTGTGTGATCTTCAGTAGAAGAAGGTGGTATATTCACCACCCCCATGGACAGACTAGCAGCACGGCACAGCTAGACGCTCAAAATGCCAAGGGTTAGAAGGTACAACACACAATACACAAAAGAGGGCCTCAAATTGAAAAGACGCAGAGGCATACATAAACGTTGACCTATCATTATTTCTCAAAGGCCTGCCTTTCACTCAGACTCAAGAATCGTCTCTCTATGTTAGCACGCTTAAAATGTTCTTGCCCTAAAACCATGATGGTTTGAACAGTGCAGCCGCATATTCATGATGATAGATGTCTACCTTACCTCATTCTGAATTTATAAGCTTTAAAAACTCCCATGACATACTGACGCCTCTGCTTAGAACAGGTGGTACATTATTAAAAACTCCACACTTCTTTGGTTGTCTTTGATATTCCTCATCTCATCAAGGATTCACTTTTTAGATGTAAATACCAGGAGTCGAGGGAGCTGTTACTAGGTAACACCCACACGCTCTTGCTGTCACTTTAAATTTTTTAAAACAGACAGATGTGAAAAGCGGAATAAAAGGGAAGAGCTGCGAACTGTCCGTCCCATGGCAGGTGTCCACTAGCAATGCAGATGGAATCAGTTGGAAGCCAAATGTATAATGGATTGTGATCAGTTGCCACTCAAGAAGGTGGTAAACTGCCAAAGTCTGCATTTATTCACGCTTTTAGATAACATTGCCGATAGCAGCTTTTAAATACATCTCCTGTCTCCATTGTCCTTGCTAGTTAGCCAGATAGCAGCCAAAAAATTCAGCCAAAGAATAAAAATCCTGTTATCTTTACATATTTTCAAACCTATATGGCTTCTGGGGAATGCAAAGGAAGGGTATTAGCGTTATTTGTGTTTCACACAGAATTGTCATCTCTTCAAGACATTTTGTATGTATATTTGATGTTCCATCTATATTATGTGTGACTTACAGTGCATGTTGGGATCTTCTCAGTGGCTCAGTTGACTGCAGGGCAAGATCTCTGGTGTATGCGAGACTGGCGGGTTACTGGTAAAACAGTGGTGTGATAACATATGTCACTGCCAGATCCTGGAGAGAGTTGGATGGAGGGGCATCGTAGGGGGTATGTTTGTGATAATAGTGTATGTTTGTGATGTAATGTCCCCAACCAACACTGAAAATGTTCACTGCAGGTTGAATCCACATTTAGTATGTGGATTGCTGGAGGTGACACATCAGAACACTAGGATGCAGTTGGTACAGATTAGGGGCAGTTGAGATGGATTATTGGTGTGAAAAATGACTCCTAGATGGAATTATGGGAGGGTTGGCTGGCAAAGAACAGATCCTGACAGCTGTTGGTCCTCGAGCTTCTCTCAGCAGGAGATACTTACAGACATGACCACAGACGACTACCGCAACAACAGCCAACAGGCGGAAATATTACCCTGCACACAAACAGACAAGAAAAATGACTACATACTGTTTTAGAATTGCATGTGGAGCAGTTACAAAATAGAGATGAACAGTGATGCACTAAAAAAAAATATATATATATATATATATATATATATATATATTTTTTTTTAAATATATTAAAACCTAAAGCGTTCATTTGGCCCAAAATCATAAATAAATTTTCAGTAAAAAATCTGGGTAATTGAACTTAAATTCGAGTTGTCATGTCCAAAGATGATACACTAGGCATAGTAAAGTTCTTAGGCAATGAGTTGCCTCTTGATATTTCTACTCTATTTCTACTACAGCGACTATAGCTTAGTGTTTGGCCATGGTAAAGTACGTCCACACTGCTGACATATTTACACGTTGTAACTAAAGC
Organism: Labeo catla; assembly: GCA_012976165.1. Lineage (NCBI taxonomy): Eukaryota > Metazoa > Chordata > Actinopteri > Cypriniformes > Cyprinidae > Labeo > Labeo catla. Next base: position 212,624 of record VONZ01000691.1, read on the forward strand.
ATGGTGTGAATGAAATTGACACCGGCACATGTCGAAACGTGTCATCGGAGGAGAACTAACTCGTTCAGTCAATGATTTTGGCTGAAACCACAGATTCTTCTTTTTGTCCTCTTTTATGGCTAAATATTTTCAGTTGCCGAAATACTGGTTCATCACTAGAGATGCTAGAGAAGTTATCAAAGACAATATATTTCATAGAAAGCTATTTTAAAGGGATTGTTCACCCAAAATGAAACTTCTGTAATGAATTACTCCCCCTCATGTTGTTCCAAACCTGTAAGACCTTAGTTCATCTTCAAAACACAAATTAAGATATTTTTTGATAAAAAATCTGAGAGCTTTCTGACCTTACATAGACAGCAATGCAACTGAAACATTCCCAGGCCTAAAAAGGTAGTAAGAATATTGTTGAAATAGTACATGTAACATGTAGTTTTTATAAAAGGGGCCATGACATGGATTTTTATTATTATTATTATTATTATTTGAATATGTTCCTTGAGGTTTACTTATAATGTTAATGTCATCTTTTGCACAAAAACACAAAGAAATATGTGGAAAAATTATTATGTTCAACCCTCATTCTGACCCTCTAAAACGATCTGTTTTAAAGGGCGTGTCCTTTAAGGCTACTGATATGATTGGCTAACGTCACTGCATAGAAAATGGGATTGACGCCGCCTTACTATTGCATGTTAGTGTTTTGACAACATGATCAAAATAAAATGGTAATTTCCAGACAAAGCATTATGAATCATTTACTTACAGTTTGTGATGCAGCTGCAATCAGTTCTAATACTGCTTCATCTTTCAACAAATGTTTCTTTGTGAACTTTCCGTGACACTGTGGGTCAATTACAAAACAAAATACTCTGAACAATCCTCAAACACGATCTGGGATGACGTTAAAAATAAACTATCCACTTGTTCATTACGCTTGGATCTTTCTGATATATGTACAAAGCCGCGAACAAGCTGTTTAAACCAAAAGTGTTTATTGTCCTATTAATGACAGACTCAGTGAACGTGCATCTGTATACTGTAACTAGTGTAGATAAGATAGTGGCAGTGATTGTAATTTCTGTTGGAGACTCACATTCAGCGTTATCAAGAGATTTGCCATTAATGACTGAACGCCAGTGGGCCGGGCCTATGGTAAGAAGACTATTTGTCGATATGTTGTTTATGGTATGCAAATGACTGCGCTGGGTGACTTCACCCTGGCACCTTGGATCCAAACGAGCCATTTTTGGAGGCTGAATAAATGCTTTGTTAATAATGAGGAGGTGGTTTTAAGCTATGAAACTTGCAGGATGCTTTAATGGTGCAAAGACATTTTATATGCCAGAAGATCAAGGCAAATTTGATTTCTCATGTCATGACCCTTTTAAACTTAGCTCTTTCAAAACATCATGCTTTCAGTTGTACATGGCAAATGTATTTCATCTAAACGTATTTACTCAAAAATTGGCATATAAAACATAAACTTGATGAATCTGATACCTTTATTCAGGTTTCTTCAGGAGACCTTTCTCTCACACTGGGTCCTAAAGGCATAGCCAGTCTTTGAGATTGCCAGATCCTTGTTTTCCATCGAGGTTCATAAGGGTAGAGGTGACAGGGCTCCTTTCTACAATTTCTGTGTTTTCATGCATGCAGTATCTGGCAAAGTTGTCACGAGCTTGGCAACATCACTCTGACGGCTTCCAAACGCTTTTTGATTATTAATTCATTGCGGTTTCCTGCCTGGTTTGTTTGCTAAGTAGTCTCCCTATGTGAGTATAAGTTGAATCGAGATGTTTGGAGAAGGCTGCCTCCATTCAATAATAATTCATCTATCCATCGCCTATAAGTAAAAAAGAAAGATTGTTATAATAAAAACAGCTGGGCTGATATTAAAATGGATGAGCCGCTGCTGGTAATACCTGCAACCTCAAATATATGTAAAACTTTTATCTGCAGTATTTACTGTAAATCACCTAAAGCGCTTTCAGAATAGATAAAAATGTAATCATATATTTGTGCCTTTCCATTTCAGATGAAGGAATCCATTGACTAGAGCAGTCTCGCTTTCCGAGCCATTATTCAACTACAAAGCAAACCATATTCATCATTGTGTTTTAATCACATCAAAAAGAAATATAGTGCTACCCCAGGGTGCTGGCAGGAATATGGAGTCCTCCATGATGTTATTGTTTCCAGCACTGCCAAACAATCTCAAAAATTGACTTAGAATAAATGTATTTTTAATATGATAACTCAACCCTTGTGAATACAGAGGCACTCTGTCAATTGTTCTTGCTGAATGCGTTGCTTTACAGATGTAATGCGGGAGTGCTTGTGATATAGCGATATTAAACCTGCGAGCGCTGCCTTTCAAACTTTGTTCCGGCTTTCCGGATAACATTCTCTTTCCTTCAGCTTAACTAAATGCTCTAACAGATGAGATGAATGCATTGGTTTACAAAGTCAGTGTGTTACTGCAAATGCTTCGTGTGTTCCTCGCGGTGTTAAGATGCGCGTTAATCCGATCTCGGATGCACTTTTCGTGCACTTTATATTAATGTGGTTGCTGTTTAAAGAATATACCTGCACCTACACGAAATAATGCAATCAGGCAGAAAAGTACATATGAACCGATTATGAGTAGAATAGACTGGAGCTAGTTGTCTCACAATGGGATGTTGTCAAAAAGGCATACATCTAAGTAACCAGAAGATTTTGAGTCAAAACTTAATTTACGCTTGTTCAGAAGTGCATAAATTAGAATGCATTTTGTCAGTTGTATCCTCTAAACATCATATCATAAAATTCCTATGTTGTATTTTTATAATAGCTGCTGGGTAAAAAGGTGGATGAGGTAGATTTTTAACAGCAAGGCTGAACTGTGCAAAAAAAAAAAAAAAAAAAGGATGAATATTTTTTATAAATGACATATTTTTGACATGTTTTATATGTTTTACGTTTTTAAGCTTATTCACTAGTTAGCCAAAACATTTTTTCTTACTAAAAGTTCTGTTTCTTTATCATTTTATTGTGTAGTTTTTAATGACTGATTCCCATTGTGACAACTTAGTCCAAACCATGTGACACATCCACAACTATAAGGTTTAACATTGATGAATAAACCTAATTTTCCCAATACTTGAAGATATGTACCAATACAGATTTTACCTGTCAAAGAAAATAAACCCTCCCTGAGAAATTTTCACTAGAGTGTGACAACTAGCCCCAACCTCCCTTACATGCTTTTCATTCTATTGTAGACAATTCTTACTATTTTTCAGTTTATTAACCTGCTACTGTTGGACACAGGGCAGTGTAATGCTCAATTGAATTCACTTCACACAACAAATCATCAGAATTGGTATTCCTTCCCATTACAATAAACAGGGCGTATTGTTTTCTGTCTCCAGGTGTACTAAATTATTCACAGTCTTTCATGTAAATAACCAAACAAGCCTTGGCATCCAAAGACAATGCGAGGTGGCATGTCTTAATTAGCCAATCATCCGTCAGCACACAATTATCCGTGCGTCAGGCGCTCTTATTGAATGTGGCGTACGACGACAGCGGGCTTGTGTTTCGTTTGTGGCTTTGTGGCGAGCGATGCGTTGTTTGCGCGGCGAGGACTGTAGTTGCTAAGGGACGTCGAGGCTCCTAATGATCCTTTCAATTAAAGAGGAGCCCTGAGGCTGTAGCACAGCTGTCTGTTTAAAACGCCTCCTCTCTTAATGCCCGCCTGAGCCTGCTCAGCATGCGGGAGTGTTTAAGTCAATATTATTTTAGAGACTACCTCCCATCTATTATTAAGTAAATTGAGCCATCAGCGTCTTTGGCCGTTTTGAACCCTAAATGAAATCTATTTGCCAAAGGCCTGGAGGACTGTCAGTGTGTAATACAATAATACACTGGATGGCGTGCTTGTTAGGAGAATGAATAATAACTGCAAGAATAATTCACTCCTAAATCGGGAGATCAGTGGTTCTCAACTGGTTTTGCTGTGGAACCCAGATTTGACATTGGATAGCATGATACACTCTTGAAAATAAAGGTTCTTATTTGGAATCTGTAGCTCCAAGAAGAACCATTTAATCCACGGAAGCTTTATAGTGAAAAAAGGGTTCTTTGAATTATTCAAATGTTAAGAAAATGGTTCTTTTTTTTGTGAAACCAAAAATGCTTCCTCAATGTCAACGCATAATTTTGAAAGCAGTGTAATACCAAAATTGTTTATGTGCAAAAGAAATGAAAATTTCAACAAACAAAATACATAATATATTTCAACGTTTGCCTTTGAAATTTGTTTTGTGCTCTCGAAGATTCACTTAAAATGCATTTCGCTCAACACAAACTATATTTATTATGGTTAGAAGTGAAATTAAATAAAAAAGAGGGCTTTTTGTCTCCATAATTTGACTACCTTTTACCAAATGACAGATGAATTTGATTGGAAAGTGTGCAGCATTGACAACACAAGAAAATATGGGACTCATTCAAATCCTAACAATGCACAATTCCACAGTCAGTTTTTTGTCACTCCATTTTTGGGTCGAGACCCACTAGTTTATATTGTAAGAGTCGATGAGACACAAAAGCTTCGGTTTAAATAAAAAGAAACAAATTTCCAATGTACTACAAAATGTAAAACATTTAATAAATGTCAGCCTGGCAAAGTTAACACTCTGAAAACAGTTTACGAACAACTAATTTGATATTCTGTAGTTCAGCTCCAGAATGAAGTAGGCAAGTGGCAATATATGAACAGCCCGGCTCTCGACAGCCCACAATTTGGCTCGTGCTGTCTGGCTCATCAGCGGCCTGTTAGTGCCTTCTCACTATGCAGGAAAACACTCCTTCAGACCCCATCGATCTGCTCCAAATCAATGCTTTTAAAAGCCTTACATAGCCTTTAGTTAAGAGCAAAAGCGTGCATGCTTCAAAACGGCCCACCTATATTGATTAGGGTGTGGAATGACGAGAGGATGAGCTTTTCACAGATTTTCTCTCACTCTATAAAGACTGTCCACAATTCATAGCCTGAGACATACAGTATGACAGGAATATTAGAAGACATTTACACCACAGAGATTATTTTTATGTCATCAGTGCGTGTTTTTTGGTGTTTATGTGAATCACAATGTTATAAGAATGTATCATTTTTGTTTACATTTTTGGGAAGAAATTCTATCTACAAACTAAAACTCATTGGATTATTCTGGTCATATCCCTTAAAAGGAAAAAAAAAGCACTAATGTATAGAATGCGTAAAATGTAAATGAAATATATGTGAAATGTTATTAAAATTAAATAACACATATTTAACAGCTGGCGAGAACAGAAGTAGAGGAAAGATATGTTGGAAACAAACGTATCAGCTGTGCAGTCAGAACCCATTTTACAGCAATTACTAGTGATATTTTGTGTTTACACATCTAGAAAAGAGACAGAACGAAAACTCATCTCTAGCGGCCCTAAAACCCACTTGTAAAGCAATAAAAAGATGAAATGACTGCGTTGAATGTGACATTGGTCACGAGATGATTGGATAGTTTGGATAGTTTCGCCGGAGCTTCTTCAGTTACAAAGCTTTGAATTCAGTGAATTGTGAAATGGCATTGCGCCAAGTATAAATATATAGCCGAACTTAGAATTTACTGGAGGGATTAGAGAGCTTTTCAAGTCCTTGCAGCCTCTTTTCATGGTTTTGTGTACAAAAACGTTTGTATTACCCCTGTAAGCCATGGGGCCTGAGTCGCTTCTCTGATGTTTGTTGATGTCGGACTCCGCTATTCGAGCAGAAATGGGCAATATGTGGTAATCCTGTCTTTCTTGCAAAGAGTTTACTAAATTTTGAATTTACACGTTTAATACCTTTTAAAATGCTCTTTGAACATTTTTAGCCCTTCGCTGTTTCCGCATCACAGGAAAAAAGCAACACACATTTCATGAGAAGATGCTTTATGGAGCATAAATTTAATATCTCCTCCACTTAAGAGCACTGTCCCATAATCCCCCTGCAATAAATGTTGACTTGTGCTATTTAAATTTACAATTTATCCACTGTATTATGCCCAGGAGGCGAGTGTTACAGTTATTGAGTGTTTTCTTTGAGTCCATGTAGGTGTAGCACAGTTGTGAGCAAATCAGGAAGGCACTGCACACCATTCTGCAAAGAACAGATGATAGAATAATCCATAATGGGTCAAAATACATGTTAAGAATATCTTGGATGCAATGAAATTGCAGATACTAAATTTCTTGACTGATGTCTCCAGACCAGGGAGAAAATTTCATGATGACAGACGTGATGCCAACCCTGTAGATGATGCTTAATATAGTTCTTCTTCTGTAAGCATATAAAAGCAACTCTCACATTTCAACATTTCTTAATAAAATGGATGTGTTTTATGTATTTAAATTTGAAAGAGAACATCATTTACTAGCCACAAACGAAACCACTGATTCTTGCATTCAATGCTTTGCCAAATTTGCTTGAAAATCCAAAATGGTCCAAGTAGATCTTGCAAAAAAATGGCTTGTTAAAATACGTCAAATTGAAATAATTTTAACAGTTGATAGGAATTACGAAATGTTTTAAATTAGTACTTTGGCCTCTTGCACAAATATCTCACATTAAATGATAGATATGTAAAGAAAAAGAACGTTCCCATACCATTTCCTTTTTAAATATAAAAAGTTTTATGCTTTGTGTAAAGTTCAGACTTTATCGGAGCTTTTCATTTGCTATTCGTCATACTGAAAAATCCTTTTCAATAAATAAAAACACTAAATATTCGCCCTCTTGTGCTCGAAGGTGAGTTCTTTGCACATCTCCAGAGTCAGTTTGCTGTCTCTCGCTCTGTGTAACACAGCCTGATTAATTCCGTTCAGATGCGCTGAGTTTGAACCGACGCCGTTCAGATGTCCGAAAGTGCCATAGTTCGTGAAACCCGCATAGAAAGGAGATGTGTAGTATAAGTGTCTGGGGGGAAAGGGGCATTGCGCTGGTGACCCGGCGGGCGATAACGCCCCTGATGTCTGTGACGGTTCGTCACTCCCCTTATCCGACGTAGCAATTTCGGCCAGGGACCACAGTTTGGGTTTGGGGGTCGGGTTTGCGGAATGAATGACAGATGTGGGTTTGCAGTTCTCACTGAGGGGCTTCTTGCTTTCGCTCAGCTCGTTTTGGGGAGAGGAGGTTGTGGGCACCGGAGACTCAGACACTGTCCGATTCTCTTCTTCGTCTCCACAGTCGATGATGACACTATCCGTCGAGTCGTCGTGATCTTCCGTGCGGTTTTCCGTGCAGTCCTCGACAACTGCGATCAAATGATAATATGCGTATTCAAGTTAGAAACAGACAAAAAGCATGTAAAATATGTATAGACCTACAGTATTTTGCAAAACAGCGAAATAGCTTCTATAATAGCCTTTATAGGCCAACGATATTTGCTGTTGTTATTATTAAAGTAAATACTACGGAACATTGACGCTCGTTTTCTCCAAATCTATCAAAAGATACAATAAGTGTAAGAGGTTAAAGGTTTGGTGGGAGATTGTTTGTAAAACTTGTGAGGATTAAAAAAGTCTAATTAAAAGGGTGCAGATTATATTTTTAAATATTGTTGATGTTTTGTTATTAAACGTTTGTTCTCCAAATTAAAGGCAATGTGGTGTAACCAACATTCAGGGGGTGAAAAGAAAAACATAAAATTGTAAGTTATTTTTTTTTACAGAGGACCTCTGTAGACCCTCATAACTGTTTGTCAAGGTCATTATTCAGTTATTTGTTTGTTTAAAAAATGTATTTTTTTTATTATAAAGTATTATTATTATTATTATTATTATTGAAAATAATTAGTTGTTTACAGTACGCATGGTACAATAATGTTATTGCATTTTTACTTGATGGTTAAACCACAAAAGATTTCATCTTTTTGTAATCGCATACATCCTTGTTTGTAATTATCATTTGTTCAAACAGTTTTAATCAAAATAAAAATGTTAATAAAATGTAGGAAATATAATATTACAAACAATCGCATACATGACATAACAAGGGAAAGAATGAGTACCTGAATCTTTGGTCGTCTGTGTTGTCTCGGCTGTTTTGAGCGGCTCGTCGTCCTCATCATTTTTCTCTAAATCAATGCTGTCCTCCTCATCTTCATCCTCGCTCCGGTTCCGTGGCGTCCACGTCATTTTATTCTCCTTTTTCAGTCTTCTGCGGGCGTTGGCGAACCAAGTGGACACCTGAGTAAGGGTCATTTTGGTGATGATGGCCAGCATGATTTTTTCTCCTTTCGTGGGGTAGGGGTTTTTCCGGTGTTCGCTGAGCCAGGCCTTCAGGGTGGCGGTGGCATCTCGTGTGGCGTTCTTCCGGTAAGCGGGGTCTCCAAACGGGTACGGGCCCAGGGGACCGGCGTACGGATGATAGCCTATAGAACCAGTCATGCCTGGAGAATGGTCATATGGGGAGCCCTGGGCAATGAATTAATAAAGATTACAATTTAAGGGGAAAAGCACAGCAGATTATCTGTTTTCCATGATCAGATGATATCCTCCCGTTTCCACTGCTTACTAGGCTATACTGTTAAAAATGTGATATGTCAGGGTACTTCTGGAATATTTCGTTTTTAACGGCATCATGCAATACTAATGAACTTTAATCACACTCAAAAGATTCGATTTACACTGGTCTGATGTAAGTTAAAGCCTAATATAAAGCTCAACACACACACACAAATATAAGTAAGCGTGAGAAAAACAATTCAAGTGAATATTCTAAAGAACAGAATGTAAATTCCACAATTACAGAACACTTTTCGTTAACTATATTTTGAAAGGTTATGTCTTTGATTATTTATGTTATCGCTAAGCTTTATCAAAATGCTTAACACAAATGTACCTTAATTTATTTTGACAAATGTTTCATATAAATGACAAATTAAACTACTCGTTTAAAAAAAAACACTATCTATACAGAAAACCAAAGTTAAATATTAATAGCGATAATAGCTAAATAATAAAAAGTTTCAACGGTGGGCACTGCCGTGCTGACAATCATGATGTCATAATATAATCATAATAATAAACCTCCAGACTGCTCAAGCGTAGATAAACCTTGGGCTTTATTATAAATGAAACTCACCCCATATGAAGTGAAGGGGGCTGTGGATTCGGGACTGTATTGGAGTGAGTTGAAGGCTGTAGTGTTTGTGAAGGCTGTGGACGCGTACGGGGCGAAAGCAGATCCGCTAGAGGACCGTCCCAGATCATCCGTCCGCGGTCCCGTGATCGCGCTGGAGCCGTACGGAGGACACGAGTAGAGAGACAGCGAGGACTGGTACAAGTATCCTTGTGGAAACGCCATGACCAGATTACTGCTACAGTCTCCTTACGAGCCCAAGAGTCAAGACACTCATCCTATGTGCCATCGAAGGAGAAATCAAAGATTCAAAGCTGATCAACTCCCGATATTAGGAAATTAAACGAGGTCGCTTGCATGACCAGTGCCTTCGGTACATTGGGTAGAAGAGTGTTTCGAGTTCCGTGCGCTTCCTCAAGGAGACTGAAAGAAGAGCTCAAGCTGAGTTTTCCTGGCCGTCTCTCTCTCTCTCTTCCTCTCTCTCTCACTCTCGCTCCCTCTCTCTTTCACACACACACACACGTTCTTTTTTAGCGCCCACTCAAATTCACAAGTTATCCTCTTCATTTGGTCCTGACATAAGGATCGTTCACACGCGATGCGTTCTTGCGTTAAGTCTTTTTAAAATATTCAATACCTTAGCGCATCTTTGTGTCGCGTCTTTCTTTTTTTTTCCCCTCAAACATTTCACCACGAATGCTGAATTTTTAAGATGAAGTGTCAAGTTAAAAACACTAGTGCACCGTATTGAGTCATTCTGAGCTGTTTCTTTAAATCGCTAAATGTGCCATAGACTTTGTTTTGATAGTATTTGATGGTTGACGGTTGCGACACATGCTGTTTTTAGATTTTGCCGTACAATTCACCTCATAAAATTCAGTATTGAGACCCAGGCTACTGGTGTATTTTTAGTTTTGATGTTTATGAACTAGTTCTGTGTGAACCTTTTAAAAACGGCCATAAAACTGTTCTGTTCCAGTTGCGTTCAACCTGACTGTTTTGGGCGGGAGAATTTGAGCCTGTGTAAACGCCCCGTGAACCTGGACCACAAAACCAGTCATAAGGGTAAATGTTAAGGGTCAGTTGAGATTTATACATCATCTGAAAGTTGAAGCTTTCCATTGATGTATGGTTTGTTAGGATAGGACAATATTAGCCGAGATAGAACTCTCTGAGGGTGCAAAAAAAAAAAAAAACATTCAAAATATTGAGCAAATCGCCTTTCATGTTGTCCAAATGAAGTTCCAAAATTAAGTTTTGATATATTTACGGTACCAAATTTATAAAATATCTTAATGGAACATGATCTTTACTTTTTGGCATAAAAGAAAAATCGATAATTTTGACCCATACAATGCACTTTTGGCAATTGCTACAAATGTACCCGTGTTATTTATGACTGGTTTTGTGGTCCAGGGTCACGTTTGTATTTGATTGTTACGAGGAGTTTCAAATGGATGTATGCATTTTAGATTATTTTATGACTATTTCAGTTTTATGCCGTGTTTAGAGTACTGATTTGAGGGGAAATATAAATAAAGCCATTATAATGCAAAATCATACCGTTTAAAACTGATCAAATGTGCACTGGAAGCAACGGGATCGACGCGACAAAAACAGAATTGCACGATTATAAAAGTTTATTTTATGGAGTTCTGTAGTCTGTTCGAAGAAGAGTGCAATTTGCTAATAATAGTCGATATTGCGCGCCTGTCCAGCCTTGTTGTTATGAATGGAGCGTGGCGTTTTTGTTGAGACGCGTCGCATGAGGACGCAGGTGAGTTAATCCTCTGAGATCCGCCGCTCTCACACGATGCGCTCAGGAATCCCTGCACTATTAACATGACTTCCGCGAATCAGGATGGAGCAGACCGCCAGTGTTACGACCCCTCGAATGCAGATGGAGGAACACATGATACTCACACTACACACGAGCGACTCGACACACAGCCTGCTGGAACAGGTAAAGGGAGCAGGTGTCCATATATACCTGAAACCGCTCTTATATGCGAGCACCTGAGCGCGCGAAGTGTGTAGGTAGGCCAAGTTATTACAGAATAATAAAGATGGTCGCATAAACTATTTATCTAGACATCTCTTATCTCTTAACAAAACATAAAAGTATCGCTTGAATTCCTTGAACAATTTAAACACGCAGAGAGGTGACTAATCTCATTTGCGAGCTCTATTAATAGACTTAAGTGCTTGCTTAATGTAGCATGACTCTCTGTTAGAAGTGTATCTGAAGTCTATATATAAAGCAGGTGTTCTTGATTTATACATCAAACCTTTAACCGTAATTGTAACCACAGATATAATATGGTTACACTTTAAAAGAGGATAATGCAGTAGGCAATAGCACTTGATATAATGCTTGAAACTGTGTTGATGCACTATATATAGGTAAGCATTCTAATGCATTTTAACTGTAGATAAATGAGAACAACAGTGTAAGACATTATGAATGCATTAGTTAGGTTTCATGAAAAGCATTGTCAATGAGTTGTTAGACTGGAATAGTTGTAGATCTTCAGATTTTGTTCAGACACCTGTTGACCTGCAAAAGACTCTCTTGGTTGAGACATGCAGTTGAGCAGCTTAATGTTTACATACACCTTGCATAGTCTGCAAAATTAAGAGGGATCATACAAAATGCATATTACTTTTTATTTAGTATATATTTTTTGTTTAGTGATAGTTGTTCTTGAGTCCCTAGTTTGTCCTGAACAGTTAAACTGAAATCCTTCAGGTCTCACAAATTATTTGGTTTTAAAGCATTTTTGTGTATTTGAACCCTTTCCAACAATGACTGTATTATTTTGAGATCCATCTTTTCACACTGAGGACAACTGAGAGACTCATATGCAACTATTACAGAAGGTTCAAACACTCACTGATGCTCCAGAAGGAAACACAATGCATTAAGAGCCAGGGGTGTAAACTTTTAAACAGAATGAAGATGTGTAAGTTTTTCTATTTTTGCCTTAATATCTTATTTCTCAGTTGTCCTCAGTGTGAAAAAAATGGATCAAATACAGAAAAAAGCTGAAAAACCAAAGAATTTGTGGGACCTGAAGGATTTTTCTGAAGAACAGCAGCCAGTTTAACTGCTCAGGACAAACTCATGAATAACTATCAAACATAAATAAATAAATAAAAACACAGCTGTGGTTCATTCAGGTAACAACACAGTATTAAGAATCAAGTGTATGAAAACTTTTGAACAGGGTCATTTTCATAAATTCAACTAATTTTCTCTTGTGGACTATATGTAAAAATATTTTATGTGAAATATCTTATTCAGGTCAGTACTTAATAAAAAATAACATGCATTTTGTATGATCCCTCTTATTATGGTAAAATAATTAACATTTTGCAGATTATGCAAGGTGTATGTAAACACTTGATCTCAACTGTATGAAAATTGTGTTTATTATACAATTATTTTCAGCAGTTTGATTTGTTGAATCCTTGAGCATTGTTATGAATATATCGATTTGTGTTTTCATCTAGATGTTGGTTTCATGGACCAAGAAGGACCTGCATTTACAGTCAAGGAAAAGGTACTTGTTAAGCTCAGTAGACACCAAAAGTGACAATATTAAGTATAATAATAATGCTTTGCATTTAATAAAGGATGCCAAATATGCACTGGTGTGCAATATGTAATTATACACAAATTTACACTATTAAAATGTAGAATAACAGAACAAGCCCATCTTTCCAACTCCCCAATCTATGTCTAAAGTTTGTTTTGGGCCAAAAGCCTCTCACCATAAAAAAAAAAAAAAAGTTAAATAAGCCTATAAAATGCAGTGAATAACGATTTTCTGAACCCCAAGTACCATGATTTCCTCAAAGTAAACAGACAATATTCTACACTGTAAAAAAGATCAAAAAATGTAAAGCTATGCTTTCTGTAGTAACATTAAAATGAACTGTATTAGTTAAAAGTCCAAAATAGTATTTAATATGACAGAATCACCTTGGGTCACATTGGGTTAGACTAACAAAAGCAACAGATCAGATCAGGTGGAAATCACTGCACATTTTCACTTTTTACAGTGTATAATCGTTTGTCTCGGAAGATTATACTTTTATTTAGAAAGAGTCAATAACTCCAACGGCTAAATGAACATTGATTGACGATAATGGTGCATGAAGAATGTTCTCTTTCCACAAAACGTTATCAGATTTGATGCATCACAGTCAGTTTTATGGTGATACGACTTCATTATGCAGTTGCTTTGTTCATAAAGACGATAAAGATCCAGTCGGTTGCATTTATGCTGTTTGTTCACATATATTCCTTTCAGGAATGTGTATAAGTTTAGTGTTTTCTACACTCAGTAAAAATGTTTGTCCTAGCACAATGATATAGCTACAGTTAGGTTAAAAAAAGAGGTGATAACAGCTGTGATGTGAGTAAACCTGTCTCTGCAGTGACTGGAGTAATTGGTGCCCGTTTTAGCCAAACATCGCTCAATCGTGTTATTTATATCCGTGTTTACCGATTGTTTGTTTATACGCAATTCCTTTCTCCAGTCTTCAGGGAATTCCTCGGCTTAACTGAGCTTTAATACTGCCCGTTTCTATTTGCCCTGAAGTTGTACGTTTATCCTGTAAGGTAGTTCTTGTTTGTGAATTTGTGTCGTTTCCTCTTTGGTGTCCTTTTGCCACTCCTTGCTCAATGAAGCCTCGTCCCATGCTGTGTTTTGACCCCAGGTGGATCCTGTGGCTTTGAGCCTCGTAGTATTCAGACTCTGTTGTGGATATCACATGTCAGTCAATGGAAATGGACACACCAAAGCTAGAAGTGGATTAGCTAAAGTGTCGCAGCAGCTGCAGAGTGAACATTGTGGCACATTTTTTCAGAGCCGTGTCATAGTGGTTCAACAAAGGGTCTGATTTCCGTGTTTATTGTCCGGTGTTGTAATAAACTTTACAGAACATTAATGATGTTGTTTTTAGCTAAAATGTGTTCTGTGTCTAAAGGAATGTTCTGGGCTTAGTACAAGTGAAGCTCTGTGGACAACATCTGTGACATATTGTCATTTACTACATGAAGTTATTTAGTTTTGTACCCAAGTTTGTAAAAACAAGCACAGCGTGCTCTTTACAATGGGAGTCTATGGGGCAAAGCATACCGTTTTAAAGCAGAAATGTGCAGATAATATTTTTGTTATTTATTCTTTCATTCACAAATGTGAAGTTAAATTGATCTTTTAGCAGTGGGACTACTTTTAAGGCAGATGAATATCTGTAATTCTTCTTTCTCACACTGAGCAAAAAAATTACCTGTTTTTGTTGTTGTTGTTTTCAGTTTTTGGGTTTTGTTTTATTATTGATTTGTTTTGGGTTTTGTTGTGTTTGTTTTGTTTTTAGGTTTTGTTTTTTAGGTTTTGTTATGTCTTGTTTTGTGTATCTTTCTTGGGTTTTGTTTAGTTTTGTTGTTGTGTTACATTTTGGGTTTTGTGTGTTGTTGTTTTTTTGTGTTTTGTTTTGTGGTTTTTATTATTGTTTTATTTCTTGTTGCCTTTTTTGGGTTTTGTTTAGTTTTGTTGTTTATTTTTGGGTTTTGTTTTGTTGTGCTTTGTGTTTATTTTTTTGTTTTATTTTGTTTTGGGTTTTGTTGTGTTGTATTTTGTTGTTTTCCTTTGGGTTTATTTTGTTTTGTTGTTTAGTTTTGGTTTTGTTTTGTTGTTGTGTTGTTTTGTTGTTGTGTTGTGTTTCTGGGTGTTAGGTTTTGTTTTGTGGTTTTCTTTTGGGTTTGGGGGGGTTGCTTTGTTGTCTTTTGAGTTTATTTGGTTGTTTTGTTTTATTATTTGTTTTGGGTTTTGTTTTTGTTGTGTTTTTGGTTTGTAGGTTTTGTTTTGTGTATCTTACTTGGGTTTTGTTTTGGGGTTTTGTTATGTTGTGTTTTGTGGTTTTATTTTGGTTTGTTGTCCTTTGTTTTGGGTTTTGTTTAGTTTTGTTGTTTTTGTTAGTTTGTTTTGTTGTGTTTGTTTTGTTGTGTTTTGTTGTGTTGTGTTTTGGGGTGTTTAGATTTTTTTTTTTTATTTTGGGTTTATTTTGTTGTTTTTTTTTTTTTATTTTGTTTTGGGGTTTTTGTTGTTGTCTTTTGTTTTAGATTTTATTTTGTTCCTGTGTATCTTGTTTGGGGGTTTTGGTTTTTGGTTTGTTTTGTTTCATGGTTCTATATTGTTTTTTTTGTTTTTTTTTTGTCTTTTGCTTTAGGTTTTGTTTTGTTGTGTTTTGTTTTGGGTTTTTAGGTTTTGATTTGTTGTCATGTATCTTTTTTTTGTGGGGTTTTGTTTTATTGTTGTGTTTTGTGTGTTGTTTCATTTTGTGATTTTATTTTGGTTTGTTTTAGTTTTGTTCTTTTATTTTGTTTTGGGTTTGTTTTGTTGTTTTATTTTATTTAGTTTTGGGTCTTTTGTGTTGTTTCGTTTTGTGATTTTATTTTTGGTTTGTTGTCTTTTGTTTTAGTTTTGTTATTTTATTTTGTTTTTGGGTTTTGTTTTGTTATGTTTTGAGTTTTCTTTTGTTGTTGTCAATTGTTTTGGGTTGTGTTTTACTGTTGTGTTTTGTTTTGTTGTTTTGGGTTTTTAGGTTTTGTTTTGTTGTTGTGTATCTTCTTTGGGTTTTGTTTTGCTGTGTATATTTGTGGGTTTTGTTTTGTGGTTTTATTTTGTTTAGTTTGTTTTGTCTTGTAATTGGTTTTGTTTTGTCATCGTGTTTTTTTTTTTTTTTTTTCGCTGGGCTTAGGCTTGTTTTGTTTTGTTGTTGGGTTTTATTTTGTTGTGTTTTGTTTGGGGTTTGTTTTGTTTTCTTGTTTTGTGATTTGTTTTTGGGCTGTATTGTTGTTTTTATATGATCCTGGAAGATCCATGTACACAGATGCACATCTTTCAACATCCATTCTGTTTTTCTTCTAGAATCAAAACAAAGTCACTCAGAGGTGTGTTTAGTCTACATTTCGTTCAGCTAGACTTCAAACCAAAGCCTGTTGTCCCAACAACAAATTTTCAGCTTAATTAGATTCCTGTAAAGTTTAACAGTGGAATGACTTCACCGCACAAGTATTCGGAAACATGAAATGCTTTAAATTTTCTGCTGTCCAAAGCAAATCAGCCCTTGTCCAGAGAGGCCCAAAGTACAAGCGGCCACATGCACACAGTGTTTCTTAATTAATTGCAAATGGCTTAAATTACACATCCGACCATCATGTATAGGAAAACAATTCCTCGCCAGTTACCAATCCGTGTGTAATGAATACCTATTGGAGCTGACTGTTTAAACTGACTTGAATGAGGGGACATTTTACTGAGACATTCTTGTCTAATGAAAGACATGACATGCCAGTGGAAACGGAGGCAAGAACAGCTGTGACATGTGGAAAGCTGGGATATTTTAATGTGACGTCTCACTGAAGGGAGCTCCGACACTAGTCTGATTGATTTCTGGTTGCTGGCATTATATGAAAAAGCTAAAACAGTTCGGTTGAGGCGTTTGTTTTGGATATGCAAATAAAAATGTAGCTCACTTTTTACAAAAAAAGAAAATAGTTACAAGCCTCGACACCAAGCGTAGCACTGAAATATACATGGCCAACACTGAGGTCTTAATGAACATGAGCGCTGCTATAAATGACACAAAGCCCGCTGGGATTTCTCTTTCCAAATGAAGTGTAGTGGAGGTTGAGTATGGACTGAAGTCTGACAGATGAACTGTGCTTAATGGCCACTTCCAGAGAGGTCTCATCTCCACTGGGCCGTGTACGCACATCAGCAGGTGACTAAAACAGCCACTGCACTTGTCAAACTGTCACATTACAGCCTAATGAAGAGTAATCATGCCGGCGTTGAGTGAAATGTTATTCCTCAGCTAAAGGGTATTTGTGCTTGTCAACCCGTTTTAGATTAGCACAAAAAACGCCACATGATGCAGTTACGGTGAAGATAAGAGGAAGTTAGTGCGGTAATGTTTGTTTAATGATGGTTTGCTGTGACTTGAGCAATAAATATGCCAGAATGGGTAACAGGGGTTGCATATTTAGATTAAATTAAGCTATCACTCAGGAGAGTCTAGACAGGTTGCTACCAAATGTTGGTTTGTAAATACTGATAAACATATATTTATTAAATATGTCAAGATTGTATGGATTTTTATTTATTTATTTATTGTTATGTTAATGGGAGAAGTCATTAGGTACGCATTACTTTATGGTGATTTAGGTAATTCATTTTTCTATAATTAATAATCAATAATAGAAATTCAACCGATTCTAACAAAATTAGGATCCTGTATGATTTTAACGGTTAGATTGACTGAACAAAACAAAACACTTTTTTCATTTTATGTATGTAAATTAATTTATCTCAGATGGTTTTACAGTTGTTGTCGTAAGATTTCAATAAGACTAAGTTCTAAGCCGAATGTCGTAATAAAAAAATATATATATGTACCATTTACATCATTTATAAATACATATTGCAAATGTTTTTTAAAACTAGCTAACTTTATGTTTGATAATTTCAAATATTATGTTTTTTTATTGTGCATTTCAATTAATCCTGTAGATCAAACTTTCACAATTGGCTTGTATTTTGAGTGCATTAAATATAACAAAATAAAAAAGTAAATAATACAATAAAATTACAATGAAAAAAATGATAATGTATGATTTTTTAATTAAATGTTTTCCTTGAAAACATTATCTGTTTTTGCATGTATATATATATATGGCATCATTTTTTATGATTCATAACTAAACTTAACAGCTGCATTTATGCAATAATTTACCATAATGAAATTCAGTGAAGACAGCAAAACCCATATACATAAAATAAATTTTTACAATATATTTTATTTCACTGTACTTTATTTTTTATTTTATTTTATTATTTAATTTAATTTAATTTAATTTTAATAACTTTGTTAATTACTGCTTTTCTGATCTGACCCATAATCCACTTTTACTGATATAACCACCTGTTGGCCAGTGATTTATGATATGAAAATTAAGTGTACCTGACATTTAACTATCAAATCAAATCATCAAATTATTTTTAGTTAACATTTTTTCAATGAATTGACCTCTGAAAATGTACTATAAAGAAGAGAAAAAACTTTTACCTTTAGACTTTTTACTGTTACTTTACTGCTTGTTTTCTAAAAAAAAAAAAATAATAATACAAAAATAATGAGTAACACTAGCTTCTCTGTTCTTTAAGGCCTTTAAAACTAGCTTGCTTTTTTGTTTTTCTATTCTATCTGTTTTCTTTTTATTTATTATATAATTTTAAAAACCTTTGCTACGTGTACTGCATTAGGCTAACTGAGACTTGTCATAGCACTTACATGTTATTACTCTTTTGTTGATTTTGATTGCTTTCATTGTCCTCTTTTGTAAGTCGCTTTGGATAAAAGCGTCTGCTAAATGTAAATGTAAATATCGTGTTCTGTTCTCTGTTTTCAGAGTCCAGATTTTTTGGCTCCATCTTCATCGCCACACTTTACAGGATCAGGCAGCATTTCTTGAGTTAAAGCGATCTCTCGCACTCAAAGAAGGACTAGAGCCAGGCGTCCAAGATCCCCACAACACCAGCTCAGGCCTTCACAGATGAGTCCACAGGCGGGGTCAAAACCCGCAGTCAGGGTCTGGACTCAGAACCAGAACTGAACAAATTTCCTGGAGAACAAAGGTCTGATCAAGAGATCTAATCGCGAGATGATGAGACTCTCGCGGCCTGAAGCTGAATGATCAGGGGAAGGGATGCCAGCCCTGAGGTGAGGTCACTAACCCTGATGAGGTGAGTAGAGACCAGGAACATTTCATCACACCATGTCTTTCAAAACCAATATGACTTTCCTGGGCTTTTTATGAAATTAAAGTGAATGCCATTCAAAACAACTTAAATTTCAGCCTTTTCAACACAAAGCTAACATTTGGCTTCAGAAGTTTTAGAATAGTGTGTGTGCTGAAATAAATAAATAAATAAATACACCACTGAGACTTCAATTTATAACTAGATAAAAAAGTTTGTCAAGACAAAATTTATGTTGGTTTGAGAAAGCCGGACCAGAAAGCTTGAAAAGTTTTAAAAAGTTTGATGGTTTCCAGTTTGAAATTTAAAGTAAAAGTTTGAAGTTTAAAGTAGTTTTAAAAGGTTAAAGTTTGAATGCAGTCTTTTAGATAGATTCTAGCATGATTAGAATGTTACTAGCATGTTGCTAGCATGATTACCAAGTTGTTAACATGTTGCTAGCATGTTTCTTGCATGTTTAACAAGTTGCTAGCATGTTTCTAGCATGATTAGCAGGTTCCTAGTATGTTGCTAGCATGTTTCTAGCATGATTATCAAGTTGCTAGCATGTTTTTCGCATGATTAGAATGTTAATAGCATGTTTCTAGTGTGATTAGAATGTTACTAGCATGTTGCTGGTATGATTAGTAAGTTGTTAACATGTTTTTAGCATATTTCTAGCATTATTAGCAAGTTGTTGTCTTGTTGCTAGCATGTTTCTAGCATGATTAACGGAGTTGCTAGCATGTTGCTAGCATGATTATCAAGTTGTTAGCATGTTGCTAGCATGATTACCAAAGTTGTTAACATGTTGCTAACATGTTTTCTTGCATGATTAGCAAAGTTACTTTATCACATGTGTCCAGCATGATTAGAATGTTACTAGCATGTTGCTGAGTATGATTAGTAAGTTGTTAACATGTTTTGGCAGTAGCAAGTTGTTAGCGTAGCCAGCTATATTTTATATTAACTTAAAGTTGTTATCCTGTTGATAGCATGTTTCTAACGCGGTGTAGGTTGCTAGCATGTTTCTTGCATGATTAGCAAGTTGCTATCATGTGTCCAGCATGATTAGAATGTTACTAGCATGTTGCTAGTATGATTAGTAAGTTGTTAACATGTTTTTAGCATAATTAGCAAGTTGTTAGCATGTAGCTAGCATATTTCTAGCATGATTAGCAAGTTGTTATCCTGTTGATAGCATGTTTCTAGCATAATTATCAAGTTGTTAACGTTGTTAGCATATGTCTTGCATGATTAGCAAGTTGCTAGCATGTTTCTAGCTTGATTAGCAAGTTCCTAGTATGTTGCTAGCATGTTTCTAGCATTATTATCAAGTTGCTCGCATGTTTCTAGCATGATTAAAATGTTACTAGCATGTTGCTAGCATTATTAGTAAGTTGTTACCATGTTTTTAGCATAATTAGCAAGTTGTTAGCATGTAGCTAGTATATTTCTAGCATGATTAGCAAGTTGTTAGCCTGTTGCTAGCATGTTTCTAGCATGATTAGCAGGTCGCTAGCATGTTTTAATCACTAGCGTGATTCTAGCACGATTAGCAAGTTACTAGCGTGATTCTAGCATGATTACCAAGTTACTATCATGATTCTAGCATGATTAGCAAGTTACTAGCATGTTTCAAGCATGATTAGCAAGTTACCAGCATTCTAGCATGATATGCATATTACTAGCATGATTAGCAAGTTACTAGCATGATTCTACTTGATTAGAGAGTTACTAGCATGTTTCAAGCATGATTAGCATGTTAATAGCATGTTACTAGCACGATTAGCAAGTTACTATCATGATTCTAGCATGATTAGCAAGTTACTAGCATGTTTCAAGCATGATTAGCAAGTTACTAGCAGGATTCTAGTTGCTAGGCTTGGCTAGATAGATAAATAGATTAGAAATATTAGAATGGAAGTTTTAGAATGGAAGAATTCTAATCAATAGTACTATTACTATTGATTAGAAATAGTACATAGAAGGGTCTTGATTTAGTCTCAAGGGATTCTGGGAGTTTAAGTTTGAATTTTGTCAGTTGGAGTTTGAATAGTGTTGCTCATTTGAACATTCTGTCGATGTAAATCTATGGGATTTTTATGATTTTTAATCTTTCATTTTATGAAAACTATAAGATCAGTTAGAAAAGAGATAGCAACCAGAGTCAGATCAGTCTGAAGAGCTGGGCTGAGTTTGGTGGTTCTAGCTTGAAAGCTCTAGGAGGAGAAGCAGGTCAGTAGGTTGACTTTCTCAAGCCAACCTAATAACAATGGAATATTATTCTTACTTTAAAAATAAATTGGGTCAACACAAACATTCTGACATCAAAATGCTTATATTATTCTGATCTGATAAATACATTAATCTAACTTGGATGTATCACCACACCAAAATGTCCATTAATTCTTTAAACAAACGTCTGTATTTAATAGATAACTTTATATGTTGTATTTATTTCTGTGATTAGTATTCATACATGCTGAGTGCTTTGTGTGAAACTTCAGTGTATTTTCCGCCGGTCTCTTTGTTCTGCTATATGTGTACAGTCGAGTCTCGCTCTCGCATACAGTCTTTGTTCTTCGTGTAAATGTTATCTCTGATCATGCGCTGCTCTGCTTCCCTTGCGCATTTTGTTCATCACAGGTGTTTTTCTTCTCACAAATGAAACAGTTCTTCTGATAAGGTCTACAGTTCTTTCATTTTATGTATGCAAATTATTAATTTACTTCTTAGATGGGTGCTAGTTTTACAGTTGTTTTCGTATCAAGATTTCACTCAGACAACGGGAAGTTCATAGAATGTCACAGTGAAAAGCTTTGAAACTTTGTTTAGAATAAGAACATGTTTGTAAGATCTGTTAACAAGACAGAATCGCAAACCAAAAATATGATTTATGACAGGATCTCTACCCTAGTAAAAAAGTAATAGATTTTAAATGCATTTATTTCATACTAAGTATAGTTCAAGTCTATTAACATAATTACTGACACATCGCTTGAGACTTACTGATAACTGTATTTGGACTACTCCTTGTGTGCAATGCACATTTCTAAATACTACGCCTAAAATATGATTTAATGTCACTATTGATGAGGATTGTATGATCTTTAAATATTTTGCATTTAAAGACCAGTATAATTTAAAGTGTACCTAAAGTATATTTGCAATAGTTCCACTTTAGCACAATCAAATATACTTAAGTATATCTTTAGTTGGATTTCAGCACTACTTCTGCACAATTAAAGTGGATTAAGCACAAAATTAGTTTACAAATTAGCAGACTTTAAGTATACCAGTTTAGTAAATTAAAGTACAATTGCAGGGTATTTGTATTAAGTACATACTGTGTAAATGTATTTATCGTATACATTTTAGTATATTTATTTTTTCACAAGGGTAAACACTTTAGCTCTGCCCAGGCAGTTATAAATTGAAATTAAATCAAAATTATGGCTAGTTATTTTTGTGCTTTAAATTTAAGTTAATAATAAATGAATGAATGAATGAATGAATGAATGAAATAATCTAATCTTTAAGACCTAACTGTGTTTACATCATTTAGATATCTTGGATTTTATTTTATTTATTTTATTTTATTTTTGAATAAATAAATAAATAAATAAAGACTTAGTTGTGTTTACATAGTTTAGATATCTTGAATTTTATTTTATTTTATTTTTGGAAATAAATAAATAAATAAATGAAGGAATGAATGAATGAATAAATTAATCTAATCGCGGAACTGGGCTACTTTAACATTATTGCTGCGGGTTGTTTTTAATGGCCGCGGGTTGAATCGACCCCAATAACGTCATATTTAGCCCCAATAACATCATATATTGCATACCCCAGAATGCGATTTTTAACGGGGGACCCCCATCGAAATGTGATTGGGCTAGGTTTGAGTAGCAAATGGGTGGGGTTTGTTGTGAACCCCTGGCAACCCTGATGACCATTGATGTCTGTTGTATGGACAAAAAAAAAAATAAAATAAAAAAAAAAATAAATCACAGCATAAAGGAAAAAATAATAACTATTGTGCTCATTATTCCAAATATTGGTGTCAAAATCTATTACCAAAATGTAATAAATAACAATAACAAAAACAAATTTCTCAAAATACTTTTTTATGCACCACAGAAGACAGGATGTCTTCATACCAATTAGTAATAACACAAGGGTGAGTGCATGATAACAGAATCCCTTTACTGTCTGACTGACGTCATGAATCCCCCTTATTTCTCATCCCTCCCCACCACTTGACTCCATTCTGCTAAGTATAGCTCACTTTTGACAATCCAATCCAATCAAATCCCTAATGGATAAAATCCCACTGCTAAATTTCAGAAATAGTCTCTGTAACAATAATACCTCTGTTACAGTGTGCCATTTTTTGGGTTTATTAGCTATATATTTTTCCTCCTACAGCACAAACAATATGCATTTGTGGAGCAGTATTTTATATGTGCATTTGCTCAGACACACACCTGTTAGTGTGGACGCGTGTGTGTGTGGTGCAGTAATGATATCTGTGAGCAGCACTAGATTGATGGCTCGGCTGGATGGGCTGCACACTCTAAAGTGCCCCTGGGGGAGCCAATAGATAAATCAGTTTAAGCCCTGGACCCCATTTAAAAAGGCTTTGGCAGGTTAATGTGATATCCACTCCAATACATTATACCAGCCTCTCATTCAGGTAAATAGGCACTTACTCTGGCCTGACCCACACTCTCTGCTATCCAATTGTGTTTATTTCATTAGCTCATCCGTACAGAGTTTCCAATGACACAGGATTTCAATTGATCCTGGGCTGAAGATGATGGCTGGCATCAGGTGGCTGTGATGCGTTTAGGAAATAGAAGGTGTCGGATGTGCTGTGACTTATGAGTGACGCTCAAGAGGCTCTGCGGAGGTGCGGACGGATTCGGATCAGGGCGGTCTGCGGGTCTGGATCTATCGTGGCATTCCTATGGGTGATCGCCAGCAGTTTAAAGACTGTTTACAAGCTCAATCATTGATGAAATGCGCCCTAGCACCTTGACGCCCACCCAGACAACATTTTTCAGCATTGAGGCTGTGCTCCTGATTTAAAGTGTATGTTTAGGCTGCCTTATATTGTACCATACCTCATTTGGCCTATTCTGTTTTTCTGTTATTAACACAATATTATGCTATTATTAACAATATCTCCTATAGAAGAATGCAATGCAAATGAGAATGCTTTAAAGAGGTCATCGGATGCTAAGTTCACTTTTACATGTTGTTTGAACATTAATGTGTGTTGGCAGTGTATGTACAAATCTACCCTATAATGATAAAAATCCATGCAGTGGTTTTTAATTAATCTGTAAAAATAATATCCCCTTTTTCAAATCGAGCCATTCTCAGATGCCTGTCATTGTGGCGTCACACCAACAGAGGCCGCTCCCACTATAGTTGACTGACATGAGCGTTTTACCTCAGATCAGCTGTAACAGTCCGACCTCCATTGTTTCGATGCTGGAGCAGGGATGTAAGTTAGACAAGAATATCTCAGATTGAGTGATTGAGGTGTTGTGTTGCTGGATGTAATAATGAACATAGTGGTCGTCATTTACTCCCGACATCTGAGCCGCTGAAGATGCAGTGGATTACGTTTGTTTGTGAAGGGAATGCGCCTCCCGATCTACATATATCCGTCTATGTTCACGCGAATCATTCATGATCCACCTTCACTTACAGCAGAAGTGAGTATAAGGTTTTTTTTTTACGAATCTTTTTTTTTAAATTTATTTTTTATGAACGCCTTTCATTATAATGTGCTAGTTAGCAAGTTTAGCGGCTAAACATGGCTAAATGGGCTAAAGTAAACAGGCTTGTCACTCCACAGAGAGAAGAGAGGGGCGGGGCGAGCAGAACTCATTTGTATTTAAAGCAGCCTCGACCAGAATGAGATGATTTTTGCAGAGCTGATTTTGGCAAGGTAAAAAGGGTGTTGTTTTACACAACCATTGAGAATTTTTAACCAAAGTATATTTTCATTATGACTTTTCATTCAGTATGACTTTTCATTAAGACCCTAAAGAATCATATCAACTTGTGGAAAATAGGCATCCGATGACCCCTTTAATGTCACCACTGTTTCTTCTAGAAAGCAATGAGATTAAATAGAAAGGTATTATGCTTCTATGATTTTTCTCCTGAGAAAAAAGCCCCAGTAATCTCATATGTCTCCAATAGAGTTTCAGAACAACCGTCTCAAGCTCAGAAATTTACAGAATACCTGAAAGTCTGAAATCAAATATTTGAGATTTGAATATTTGAACCCTTGTGGAAAAAAAGCTTAAATAAATAAACAAACATATTATGGAAATGTAAATTTACGGAAACTTTAAAAAAATGCAATTATTCACTTTTATATGTTGTTTGAACATAAATGTGTGTTGGCAGTGTGTGTACAGAAGCACCCTATAATGATGGTTTTTATTTAATCCCTTTAAAGGGGTCATCGGATGCCCATTTTCCACAAGTTGATATGATTCTTTAGGGTCTTAATGAAAAGTCTATAATATACTTTGTAGTGTTGGGTTCGAGTCCACCTAAGTCGAGTCCGAATCGAGTCCGAGTTCCAGAGGGCCAAGTCCGAGTCGAGTCCGAGTCCAAGTAAACACTACTGTTTGTCAGTATCTTAACATTGCTTTAACCCAGGGGTGCCCAAAGTCGGTCCTGGAGGGCCGGTGTCCTACAGAGTTTAGCTCCAGCCCCAATCAGACACACCTGAACCAGCTAATCAAGCTCTTACTAGGCATACCAGAAACTCCCTGGCAGGTGTGTTGAGGCAAGTTGGAGCAAGTCGGGTTTTTGAATGCATTTATAGTTACATTAATTACAATAAATTACATTATGTAAAGAAAAACTGATGATGTGCCATTGAATTATTAGAAATCATGCACTAAAACTATTGCTGCTAAGATGTTAGAAAAATTATTTTTCTTTGAAGCTAGAAACTGCCACCATGTTTAAATAATAATAATAATAATAATAATTAAATAATTAATAATCAACTAATGTAAGTAAAACTCTCTCAAGCTTACTGAGGCAAGTAAACACTCCAAGTAGGCCTATTACTTACAAACAGAAGGATAAATAAATATATTAATATCAAAAATAATAATAATAATAATAATAATAATAATGTATTTTTGATATAATAATATATCAAAAATACAAATGAAATAATATTTAAAAAAAATAGAATCTTTTTAAAAATATAATTTTTTTTTGTTGTTTATTTTGTTTGTTTTTTACATAGGTCTATCTAAAGGCTATTACAGAAACAGACTACAGACATTTCTTGAAGTAATAAATGTTAAAATGAAACACTGCAAAATCTTCATTGTATACGTTAAATATGATTCTTATTAATGTTAATAAGTGATTCATTCAAGAAAAGTAAGTGATTTTTCTCTTTTTTTGTTGTTGTTTGATTGATATTTATAACGCGGTCTGCAGCTGCAGGTTTACACTGCTGTCGCTTTAAGATCTGACGCACATTTCAAATATTTTGACGCATCAGTGTTTCTCCCAACTGTTCAGGTTTACTTAAGACAAAACCGACTTCATTTACATGAATATTCTCCAAGAAGAGCATGTGTGTAGCAATAACAGAACCTATTAGAAGCGAAAGAGAACTCGGCATTCGCACACTGACTGACAGGCGCGTTCTGTGATCAGTGTGTGTGCACATAAACCCGTCTGCTTTCAAGTAACCTACTGGACAAGACTTAAAAGCACATACAAATACAAATATTTGTATGTGATAATGCATCTAGTGACATTTCTGTCAACTGTCTCTGGACTCGGATGGACTCTGCATATTTTCCGAGTCTGAAAGGCTTGAGTCCTAGCAAGTCCGAGTCGCCTAAAAATTGTACTCGAGATCGGACTCGAGTCTGAGTAGGAGTCCGAGTACCCCAACTCTAATACTTTGGTTAAAATTTCTCAGTGGTAGTGTAAAAAACATCCTTTTTACCTTGTCAAAATGAGCTCCGCAAAAATCATCCCATTCTGGTCGATGTTGCTTTAAATGTTAATGAGCTCTGCTCGCCCCGCCCCTCTCTTCTCTCTGTGGAGTGACGAGCCTGTTTACTTTAGCCGCATTTAGCCATGAAACATGCTAACTACCATGTTATTAGGAAAGGTGATCGCAAAGATTCATAAAAAAACCCTTATACTCACTTCTGCTGCAGGTGAAGCTGGATCATGAATGATTTGCACGAACATAGACGGATATATGTAGATCGGGAGGCGCATTCCTTCACAAACGAAAATCATCCACTGCATCTTCAGTTGCTCAGATGTCGGGAGTAAATGACGACCACTATGTTCATTATTACATCCAGCAACACAACACCTCAATCTTTTAGGAGCCATTCTTGTCTACGTCCCTGTTCCAGGATCGAAAAAAATGGTGATCGGACTGTTACAGCTCATCAGGGCGGGTCTAAGGTGAGACGGTCATGTTAATCAATCTATCGTGGGAGCGACCTCTGTTGGTGTGACGTCACACAGACAAGATGCTGAGAATGGCTTGATGGCTTGAAGGGGAAATTATTTTTACAGAGAAAATAAAAACCACTGTGTGGATTTTTATCATTATAGAGTGTTTGTGTACACACACTGCCAACACACATTAATGTTCAAACAACATGTAAAAGTGAACTTTGCATCCGATGACCCCTTTAAAGGAACATGCAATAAAACAGGTTGCTGTGAACAGAGCTGATTTTTGAGAAGGTAAAACGTGTGTTTTTCACAGCACCACTGAGAATTTTTCTTGTATTTAATTTAATTGATATTATATTACCTGCAAGTACAATAAAAATAAAAAATAAAAATTAAAAAGTTGGTAAAATATGAAGTAGACCACAAGTGCATATTTAATACATTTATTTATGTATTTATTTATTTCCTTAAATTCCAAAGTCCGGGAGCAAATTATCTGAGCTGTGGTATTCATATGTGACTCTGGACCACAAAATCAATATTTTTATTTTATTTTATTATTTTTTTTTTTAATGCCAAAAAAAAAAAAAATCATTAGGATATTACGTAAAGATCATGTTCCATGAAGATATCTTGTAAATTTCCTACTGTAATTATATCAAAACTTAATTCTTAATTGTTGATTAGTAATATGCATTGCTAAGAACTTCATTTGGACAACTTTAAATGCAATTTTTTTTTTTGCATCCTCAGATTCCAGATTTTCAAATAGTTATAGTATATTGGCCAAATATTGTCCTAACAAACTTGATAAAATTGATAAATCAATGAAAAACTTATTTATTAAGCTTTTATGTGATGTATAAATCTCAGTTTTAAAAAATCGACCCTAATGAGTGGTTTAGGTCACATATTAAGTTTATAACTCCATAATCTTCCCAACAGTGGTCTAATTAGGACCATGGACCATGCATAAAACCAGTCATAATGGTCATTTTTTTTAGACTGAGATTTATACACCATATAAAAGCTGAATATGAAGTGTATAGTGTATGGTTTGTTAGGATAGGACAATATTTTGCCAAGATACAACTATTAGAAAATCTGGAATCTGAGGGTGCAAAAAATATATAAATTTTGAGAAAATCACCTTTAAAGTTGTCCAAATAAAGTTAGCAATGCATATTACTAATTAAAAAAAAAAGTTTTCATATATTTATGGTAGGATCTTCATGAAACATGATCTTTACTTAATATCCTAATGATTTTGTGGCATAAAAGAAAAATTGATAATTTGGACCCATGCAATGCTATTGTTGGCTATTGCTACACATATACCCATGCTAGGGTCACAGTGTATTTCTATTTGTATTCCACCTAAGGAATTTAAGGAGAAACATCTGAAACCAAGTAGAGAACTACATGATTTATAAATGAAAATTCCAAGTACAAACTTCACAGCGATGCCATAGAAGAATCATTTTTGATTCCACAAAGAACCATTTAGTCAAAGGTTCTTAAAAGAATCATCTTTTCTTATCTTTTTATAATCTGAAGAACCTTCTTTCACCACAGTGAACCTTTTGTGAAACAGAAAGGTTCTTCAGATGTTTAAAGTTCTTTATGGAACCATTTAGACAAAAAGGTTCTTCTATGGCATCGTGAAGCACCTTTAGTTTTAAGAGTGTATCCTAAACTATAAAAGAATATTTGAGCAATAAAATGTTCCTAATTAATGCTCATTCAGCATTGGGGGTAATGCATTTGTCATCATACGTCGAATTAACGATAGTACAACCCCGTCTGATATAAGTGTCCTTTATAATGATTCAAAAACATACAAATGATCTAAAGAAAACACATTGTTAATCATTCAAGTAGAAGATTTAGCATCAGAATGAATTTCCTCCAGAGCTCCATGTGGAATATTCCTCACTAAAATGAAAATATGAGGAAGAAAATCATGATGTCTTGACGTTTTTGTGACAGGTGCAGTTTCACTGAAAAACTTGCTCATGTCACATAATAGCCTGCACTGTTTGTCACAGATATGCAAGGGAAAACTGCTAAATAATTGCTCTGCCACGGCCATGATGCTGCAGACTAATATTTGGCACATCTGTATACTTTCACAGCTTTCAATATGTCTGTGTGTTTTCCTTGACATTGCTGTTCTTTATTTTAGCTAATATCTGAAATATGAAATCAAACAAATGAACACACATATACAGTATATGCACTGCACCTTTGAACTCGCACTGGGCTAAACACGACTACGAAGCGTTTCTGTAGAGGGAGGCTCCATGAGTCCAGCGCTCGCCCAAGCTCTGAATATATATTGAATATTTGAATATTGTAGGCACTCGTTTGCATCCAAATGAGTTCTGCTTGTCTGGGTGATGGACAATTTCAACTTGACCCCTGTCTCTTTGTATGCAACCTACAGTTTACTGTCAAAAGCGTCTCATTGTCTTCAGCTCATTTTTGTGTTTACCTCTGGCAACCCCACATTTCTCAGTGTCTCGAAAGTATGGATTTTGTCTGTAAACATTGTATTTTATACCCCAGTCACACTATTGTCTGGGTGAAGTCTATCTCCGTTCTATTGTTTAAAACCTTCATTCAGAAGCCAACGAGGTAAAGAGATGTGTGGGAAAAATCTGCCTTTGTTAGAAAATGTGTTCCAAATAAGCAATTTGAAAATTGTAGAACATTCATTAGTGGTGTTTGGTCAGCTATACACCATTAAAAAATAATTTTAAAATTATTGGAGTATGTTTTACAAGAAAATATTACTTCAGAAATTCATATTTTATTTTATTTTATTTTATTTTATTTTATTTTATTTTATTTTATTTTATTTTATTTTATTCACATATTGCAGGGTCCCACAGCTGGCCTGCTCAGTAAACACTCAGAGAACAGTTTAGACTCACACATTTACACCCGGATCCAGGCAGATCCAACAGGCACAAAGACGCAATGCAGTCGGCGGATTAATTTGGTGACTGCTAGTCTATGACGGGCTCCATAACCCGCGTGTGTGTGTGTATGCTTGTTCAACTGAAGCCTCTCCAAATGACTTCACCAATCACTTGTGAGAGTAGAGTGTATTTGAAAGCAATTGGCTTCTCAAATGAGAAATATAAAGATACCAATATTATGCATGAAGTTATTTTGGACTCTCAGAGGGCCACTAAAGAAGTAATTCCCCTCGGATGGAGATACCCGGTAACTAATATGAATGCAAATTGGATTAAACGCCTGCATTAGTGTCTGATAAACAATTTACGCTGCCAAGTGCTCAGAAGGGATGCAGCATTTTTACTCGAGCTCTCGTTTTTTTGATAGACTGTGTGATTGAATTCACCCCATGTACTTTTAGTACTTGAACACTTAATAGTTAACATTGTATGAATGCTTTAGAAAGGCATTCTTAGGCTTTTATACTGGTGTATAACACTTTATTTTTATATATATATATATATATATATATATATATATATATTTGCACAAATGATAGTGACCATAATCACAGTACATTATAATTTGTATTCAATACAATCATCATAAAACTGACTCTAAATTCTGACTGAATGAGCCATACTTTAAACCATCGTAAAATGGCAGTAAACACATCTGATACTTATTGTGTTCATATTGTATTGCAAAATAATTTTGCTGCTATTGAGATGGGATACAGGTAAGGTTAAGGACAGGTTTGATGGTATGGGTAGGTTTAAAGGTGGTTTAAGGTGTAGAGGTGATTACCTATAAATGTAATTACAGAAATTGATTATATTGATTGATACAATGTAAAAACATGTATGTACACAATAAGTGCATTGTATCAAATGATTAATTTCAATGTAAGTATGTAGTAGTTAAGGCCACCTAAAAGTAATGCAGTAATTACAATATTGTTATAAAAACAAACAAACAAACAAAAAAAAAAAATATGAATCAACAAACTACTTTTTTTAATGAAAGTAATGCATTACATTACTTTTGCGTTACTTTTTGTCAACTGAGCTGGGCTTGCTTATATATATATATATATATATATATATATATATATATATATATATATATATATATATATATAGGCAACTGTACAGGCCCTTTCACACCAAAAATTAAATTAATAAGCTTCAGGCTAAAGGAAATACCTTGATGAAAGCAAGAGATGTCAGTGAGTAAATGGGAAAACGAAGTAACTTGCATTACATATTTAAAAGTAAATTTACAGTAAATTTAAAAGTAATGTGTTACTTTATTAGTTACTTGAGAATGTAATCTGATTACATAACTTGAATTACTTGTACATTAAATTACCCCCAACTACTATTAAAATAAATATTTTCATGTTGCTGTAGTTACAATTATTTACAAGAACAACCATTTTTTTATGGAATTCAATATAAGGCATGCACTCTAAAAAATGCAGGGTAAAACAAACCAATTTGGGTTATGTTGCCAACCCAACGCTGGGTCAAATATGGACAAACCCAATGTTTGGTTATTTTAACCCAGTTTGTTGGGTTAAACCCTTTATCCAACATGATGGGTTGTTTTATTTAACTCAACTACTGATTAATAATTACTACATTGCTGATTAAAAACAAACCTAGTTTTGAAAATTAAAAAGCAGACACAGAATTACTAGATGCAAAAGTAACAATCAAAAGGTGAACATTTATTAATAAGTGAAAACACCCATTGACAAAAATATAAGACAAATTGAATTATACAGCATAGTTGTCAATAGTGGATACAATTAAACTTGTTTAACAAGCATTTTAGAAATAGGAATATAATATTTTAAAGCAACATTTTAATTCAAGTGCGTTAAACCTTTATCTGTTATCCTTTTTAATGGAAATAGTGCCGAATTGGGAATAACCGAATTCTCATGCCGGTCTGTCACTGTAATCTGAAACTGTGATGGGCTGCTGTTTGACGGGTGAACTGCGAACCTCAGACCACCACCTTGTGTTCACTTGTAGCTGAAAGATCCCGTGAATTACTATATAGATGAAATAAAACATTTACAAACCTTAACTTCAAAGAAAAAGTGCACCAAATCAGCGGCACTGAGGACTCGCTTTCTCTTAAAGAGGATGAAAAGTCAGCACTCTGACTGTAATCCAGTAGCTGGGTTGACGTCCACAATGGGTATATTTTCATGGGTTGGTGAGATTGACCCAGCCACTAGCCCAACAGCTGGGTTCCACAAACACTACCCAACACTGGAAAAAAATAACCCAACATAATGACCCTATAGGCATAACACAGCAAGGTCAAAAACATTTTCAACCCAGCATTTTTAAGAGTGTAAGCAACTATTGAATCTTTCTAGTGAGAGTGGATAATTGATTAACTCTTTTGCAGTGTGTCTATGTGTGTGTGAGTAGGTGTGTTTGAGGGCTAATTAAAGGCTAAGAGGCTTGTCTATGCTTTAGTGAGAGGGCAGCTCATTGTGTCTGCCCTTCTTGAAGCATTACATGCTAAGAGTTGTAGAATTAAGATCTCTCAGAGAAATTTGATGTAATAATGTTTCACCAAAACAAAAAAAACTGAGTACATCATAGATTGTGTATTAGAAGTGAACTGCAAAAATAGTATAGAAATCTTGGTAACACTTTTCAATACGGGTGCACAAATATGCATTAATTCATGCTTAACTAATGAAGAACTAAACCATTTATTAATAATTAATTCATCAGCAAATTGTTATTATTTAAATGTGTCATAATGAGTTAATTACCACAGTGGGTTGAAGCCACACATTTCATCTTCCAGTTGTCTGCTTTAATTAATCATTACCTAATGATTTGCTAAGATATCATTATGTTATGACTTTACTTTTTGAGGTACAGAACTATTAACTAATTGTTAAGTAATATGTCATTGTGGATATGGATTTAGAATTAGTTAGTCATGTGCCTCAACAAGTAAAGTCATAACATAATGATACCTTTGCAAATAATTTGGTAATGATTAATTAAAGCAGACAACTGGAAGGTGAAATGCATGGCTTTGACCCATGAAAATGCATGGCTCCAACTCACTGAGGCACATGACTAACTAACTAATTACTTTAATTACTTCACTTTAAGAATATCTGTTATCGGTCATAATTTATAGACATGGATGAAGCTTTCTAGAGTGCATGTGTCGACCACCTAATATGTATTATACTTCAAAAGGGTACTCATTCGAATGTGCACATACGCTAACGTATGCATACAAAAACAAAGTATACTTCATCGGATGCCCATTTTCCACAAGTTGATATGATTCTTTAGGGTCTTAATGAAACGTCTATAACATGCTTTAATTAAAATTTCTCAGTGGTAGTTTAAAAAACACCCTTTTTACCTTGTCAAAATCAGCTTTGCAAAAATCAACCTGTTCTGGTCGATGTTTAAATGTTAATGAGCTCTGCTCGCCCCATCCCTCTCTTCTCTGTGTGGAGTGACGAGCCTGTTTATTTTAGCCACGTTTAGGCATGGAACTTGTTAGCTTGCACGTTATTAGGAAAGGCGATTGCAAAGATTCATAAAAAAAAAAAAAATAAAAAAAAAACTCATACTCACTTCTGCTGTAAGTGAAGCTGGATCACAAATCATTTGCATGAACACAGACGCATTTGTTTAGATCGGGAGGCGCATTCCCTTCATAAACGAAAGTTATCCACTGCGTCTCAGATGTCGGGAGTAAATGATGACCACTATGTTCATTATTACATCCAGCAATAGAACACCTCAATTGCTTAGGAGCCATTCTTGTATATGTCCCTGTTCCAGCATTGAAACAATGGCAGTCGGACTGTTACAGCTCATAAGACGGCCGTGTCAATTAATCTATCATGGGAGCGGCCTCTTTTGGTGTGACATCAAACAGACAAGAAGCTGAGAATGGCTTGATTTGAAAAAGGGGAAATTATTTTTACAGATTAAATAAAAACCACTGAGTAGTTTGCATCTGATGACCCCTTTAAAGGTCAGAGAAAGGGTGAATAATGGTCATGAAAATAAAAAAGACCAAGGCTTACTTTGTAATTGGACTTCAGGGAAAAAATAAATGCTGTAAAAGTGTATCTTGTTACCTTTAAAGGTTTTGTGTGTCTCTATAGGGTATTTAGCAGTAGACTAACGGGGTGCGGGCGTCTACAGGACATGACGTGCCATTATGACAGCCTTTCAGGTGTGATGTGCAATGCAAATAGTAGTTTCTAAAACGCATGCAACATTTCAGCGGAGCTCGAGGTAAAATTGTTCTCAATGTGCCAGACTCACGCTGCGATGTCAGCGCATATTTAGCGTTGCAATTTTAAAAAGTTGAGTTTAGTAACTCGGAGGCTCACCCCGAGTCGTCGCCTGTCACAAGCGCCTTCGCTTTGGCTCTCCGCTCGGCCTGTCAAGGTGCGCGGGAATCACAGCGTTGTTTATTCTCTTTGATTTGTCACAGATGTATGCCGCGCTGTTGACACGAGATTCTCTTGTTATTTTACATTCAACATCCTCCCCCCAAGTTTATCTCTCCCCTGTTCTCATTCGAGCAATTCAGTTGACTCTTGCATCTTAAAACGTGTGAAGAGTCTTTAGAAGTGTAGCGCTACATGATCATCAGAGATAGTCGTTATGACAATGTTCCAGTTGTCGTTCGCACTACTGCTCAGTCCATGATACTGATCAAAACCAGCAAAGTGACGCTTTAGTTTCCTTCTCGCCAGTACATGAATACTTGAACAAAGTTAATTAGGCCTCAGACTGAACATGTCCGCAGAGTTTTTAGAGGCTTTTTGACAGGTCTGTTAAAGGACAGCAATAAAGAAGACGAGAGAGGAATGTTTTCCGCTAATGTTGGATGTAATTTATCTCAGCGGTGCACATGCTGCTTGGGTGAACTAAAATAATATGAAGATGAAGAGAAGTGTACAGGCGACACATTTTCATGTTTTAGAGACAAATGGAGTTGTGGTGAAAAGAAACTATTACCCTTTTGTCCCAGTAATCAGGGCCACAGTAATCAGGACTTTAACTTCCTGCACACTTTCATTTCACAGACTATGTATAGACCAGTCCCTACATATGAATGTAAAATTAAACTATAAACTGAGGGTACGTTTACACAACAACAATGAACTAAAAACACAAGCGTTTTTCCTTTGACTTTTGAAAAATTTCGCTTACAGGCGACAGTGTTGTCAAAACGATTCCTTTTCACTTGGATCTGTGAAAACAAGTAAAAATGCTTTATTATTCATGCAAGGCCAGTAGGTGGCGATGTCTCTTTGTAAACACTACGTTCCTGAGCATATTCCTATAGACTGAACACATAATAAACGTGCATGACGTCGCAGTTTTCGTGATTTCACATTTTTGTACTTTACACAGTATCGTTTTCAAAAACTTGCCATTTTAAACCCATATTCACTTTCAATTTCAGGCCTTTAAAATACAGTTGTTGTGTAAATTAACGGCTAAAAACATTTTGTTTTCAGTTGAAAACTATATCGGGTAAACACCCCTTAAAGGAACACTCCACTTTTTTCAACTCCCCTAGAGTTAAACAGTTGAGTTTTACCATTTTCGAATCCATTCAGCCAATCTCCGGGTCTGGCGGTAGCACTTTTAGCATAGCTTAGCATAGATCATTGAATCTGATTAGACTGATAGCATCTCACTCAAAAATGACCATATATAATGACAATATTGTTCCTATTTAAAACCTGACTCTTCCGTAGTTACATCGTGGACTAAGACTGACGGAAAATGAGAAGTTGTGATTTTCTAGGCTGATATTGCTAGGAACTATACTCTCATTCTGGCGTAATAATAAAGGAACTTTGCTGGTGTACCATGGGTGCAGCAGGCACAATGATATTACGCAGCGCCTGAAAGTGACTGGGACTAAGTTTGTGTAGATGCAGAGTTGACGGCTGCATAATATCATTGCGCCTGCTGCACCCATGGTACACCAGCAAAGTTCCTTTATTATTACGCCGCAATGAGAGTATAGTTCCTAGTCATATCAGCCTAGAAAATCACAACTTCTCATTTTCTGTCAGTCTTAGTCCACGATGTAACTACAGAAGTGTCAAGTTTTAAATAGGAAAAATATTGAAAATCTTTGGTCATTTTTGAGCGAGATGCTAACGGTCTAATCGGATTCAATGATCTATGCTAATGTATGCTAAAAGTGCTACCGCCAGAAAATGAGCCTATTTTCAAAAAAAGTGGAGTGTTCCTTTAAGTCTTGAGTTTGGGGTGAGATCTGTTTGTCCAACTAGTGGACAATAGGGGAGCGTTTGGGAAACAGGTGGATGTTTTGCAATTTCATAAAGATACCTTTACCTTTAACCAGCTGAATTTCATACATTTACCCATCACCAAGTTTCACCCAAATTGTTTTGTTTGGATTTCATTTTCTGGTTCATGGACTTTGTATTCCCTTGTTTCCCTATTTACGATATGCTCACAAAGGCTATGCTTATTTAAAATACAGAAAAAAAGTAGTATTGTGAAACATTATTTAAAATAATAAAATTTAAAATAATTTAATGTGTTTCAATTTAAAATTTAGATTGTAATTTCTTATTTTTGTGTTAGATGATCCTTCAGAAATCATTCTAATATGTTGATTTGCTGCTCAAAATAATTTATTATTTTCACCAATGTTGATATATAGTTGAGGTCAAAAGTTTACATACACAGTAGGAAACATGAAGCATTAAGAGACTTTTTGAATTTGAAGATCAGGGTAAATGTAACTTATTTTATCTTCTGGGAAACATGTATCTTCTGTAGCTTCTGATTGGCAGTACTAAATGAAAAAGAAATATATTTATTCAAAATAAGATATCCTGTTATAATTTCTTCTGTAGCATCAGTGAGCGTTTGAACCTTCTGTAATAGTTGCATATAACTGAGTCCCTCAGTTGTCCTCAGTGTAAAAAGATGGATCTCAAAATCATACAGTCATTGTTGAAAAGGGTTCAAACACACAAAAATGCTGAAAAACCAAAGAATTTGTTGGCCCTGAAGGATTTTTTTTCTGAAGAACAGTGGACAGTTTAACTGTTCAGGACAAACAAGGGACTCATGAACAACTATCACTAAACAGAGAAAAAAAAAAAAAAAAACAGCTGTGCATCATTCAGGTAACAACACAGTATTAGGAATCAAGGATGTAAACTT
Source organism: Labeo catla (assembly GCA_012976165.1). Lineage (NCBI taxonomy): Eukaryota > Metazoa > Chordata > Actinopteri > Cypriniformes > Cyprinidae > Labeo > Labeo catla. The sequence continues at coordinate 250,279 of VONZ01000691.1, forward strand.
TTGAACAGGGTCATTTTTATAAATGCAACTTTCTCTCTCTCTCCCTTGTGGACTATATGTAAACATCTTTTATGTGAAATATCTTATTCAGGCCAGTATTAATTAAAAAATAACATTCATTTTGTATGATCCCTATTATTTTGGTCAAATAATTAACCTCATCTGTTGATTTTAATACAGTCAATCAATTAATCAATCAGTCAATCAATCAATCAATGTGTCCAGACGTGTTCTAACTTTATAATATGATACTAACAATTTGGCAGGTAAATATGCTTAATTGTCATGAAAATAATTTTAATATTAAATAGTAGGTTTGATTTTTGTCGGTTTTTGTGGGGGACAAAATGTAGAACTGTCATTTCTTTGTGAGATTCACTTGTCTGTTCTGTCGGTTTTTCAGTCCTCTCATAGTTACTTTATTTGTGATTATCAATCAACTTTATTCTGATTGCCGTCAGTAAGAGGGTTAGGCCGTTTTATAGTGTAAATTGGTGTCATAATTATGTAAAGATGCAGCAGTGCTGTTTCTCAAGAGTAATTACCTGCAGTAAACTGATTGACGTGTCTCTTTTATTGAATGGCTGGAGTGTGTGTGTGCTTTACTTCTGGAGGAGAGTGTTTTTATAAGCGGTTTGTGTGATGAGAGTGTTTCAGTAATGAGGTCCCGTGGGACTCTCACCGGGTAATTACAGTCTCTATGAGATATTAAACTGTTTCCTGTGTCTTTTTGTTGGGCTTTAATTGCATGCAACAAGTAAGGCGAGTCTTTTCATTCTCTTCCATGGCACAAATGAATGTAACTCACATCATGTCTGTAAAAGAATTGTTTTATATGATAAATAGCATCACATAAGGGAATTTAAGAGATGTCATGGAGAGCTGAAAGACTTCATGCCCTATTGAAATTGATCGCTGAGGTTTGTTTCATGTTGATGTGATGGGGGAATCACACTGGTTTTGCACTGTTCTTGTTTAAAATTGATTTTTGAATATATTCATTTGAACTGTTAGCACCTAAACTGGATAATTCAAAATAGTGTCCATCATTTTGCATATTTATATTTCAAAGCTTTTGTATTCTTTCTCAAAACGTTTGCGTTCGGCTGAGAAACTTTGCGTTCATTCGCAAAACATTTGTGACCCTGGACCACAAAACTAGTCATAAAGGGTCAGTTTTTTTGAAATTGGGATTTATGCATCATCTAATGAATAAATAAGCTTTCCATTTCCATTGTGACAATGAGCACTTATCAGGATCAACTAAACGCTGAATTTTTAAAAGTATGTAAAATATTTGAAGTTCGTAGCATAAAATCTTTAAAATACGTCCAAGAGTTTTACATACCAGTCTGTTATTGTAGGGACATTTCCACACCCCTAAACACAAAACGAAACGTGATTGGTTGCTTTACCTGTCAGTCATATGACCTCTTGGGTGGGCCTAGGCCACTTAAAGTGGCCAAGGTTTCAAGACCTTCTGCCATCAGTCTGAAGATCTGGCTATGCGAGACTAGTAGTTCTGTAACTGTCATGGACCACTATGTGGTCTTTGAAATTAATTGAGATTTAATTTGAAATATTGTTAATTTAGTGTGTAATTTCAATGATTTGGCTGACATTTCAAATGTGTATTTGTGTATTTCAGATCTCATCAGACCAGGCGGAGGACATAAATTTATCTGTGATGTGTGAGGACGTGTTGCACAGCGATTCCAGTCGCAATGCAAGTCCCTGCGATGGCACTGAACTCAGCAGCAGCGACCTGCTGTCCTTAAAGAGTGACACCATATCTCTGATCAGCGAAGCGGCCATCTCATGCAAAGTTAGCACTATAAACACACACAACAATGTCTTTTTATCTTTTGCTGGGTTCACACTGCGCGATTTTCAAAGTCACTGGATCACTGCGGTTCTCACACTATATGACTGTCTGGGGTCTCATCTAGTTGGATGGATCGACGACAGGATCGACACATTACAACTTTTTATGAATTGCCGACAACTCTGCCTTTGTCTACAAACTGCATTTCACAACCAAACACGTGAGAATTGACAGGGGAATAACGTAAGATCACACGAGAGACAGGCGTTATCGCATGAGAATGGGTTTATTCCTGTCAAAAACAGTAACCTGCAAGAAGCTTGCAGTCCAAGTTGTCTATACTCTGATTTGGAGTGGAAAAATAAAAAAAGTAAACGAAAAACAATATAAAGGACAATGGCTGCTTGCTAATGTTTTGTTATAGGTCTATTATGACTCCTCTGACTGAATGTTCCCCTGCCCTGTATCTGCTCTCTCATTGGCTGTGGATCTATGACTCCTCCCACTGAATGTTCCTTTGCCCTGTATCTCCCCTCTCATTTGCTGTAGGTCTGTTACTCCTCCCACTGAACTTTCCCTTGCTCTGCATCTGCTCTCTCATTGGCTGTAGGTCTGTTACTCCTCCTACTGAACATTCCCTTGCCCTGTATCTGCTCTCTCATTGGCTGTGGGTCTATGACTCCTCCCACTGAACGTTGTCTTGCCCTATATCTGCTCACTCATTGGCTGCAGGTTTATGACCTCCCACTGGCCCTGTGCTCTCATTGGCTGTGGGTCTATGACTCCTCCCACTGAATGTTCCTTTGCCCTGTATCTCCCCTCTCATTTGCTGTAGGTCTATGACTCCTCCCACTGAACATTCCCTGTATCTGCTCTCTCATTGGCTGTGGGTCTATGACTCCTCCCACTGAATGTTCCTTTGCCCTGTATCTGCTCTCTCATTGGCTGTAGGTCTGTTACTCCTCCCACTGAACTTTCCCTTGCTCTGTATCTGCCCTCTCATTGGCTCTTGTAGGTCGCTGGTGATGTCATTTCCAGTCAAAACACATTTTACACTGCAGGACTGTGAGTCGTCGACAGGTCCTGATATTAAGCATGCCAAATATCTTATGGGCATCCACAACACGTCTTTGATAACACACTCTACATGATTGTCCCTCGCATAGACATGCAGCGAATAGCCTTTGATTTCAGATATTTGTCAGCAATTTCCATTGGGGCTGAAATGTTGCAGTGTGAACCCAGAATTAAACAGATTCCTTCTGCCAACCAAACAGCAGCACACTAATAACTACTCTGAATAACTTACCAACAACTTAACAACCCGTTGAACTCCCTGGCAGCCACCCACATTATTAAATTGTGTTTGCAAAATTTTTAATAATCAAGCACATATTAAAAAAAATTAAAAATGTAGTTCTCTTTAGTAGCTCCGGCTTCATTTGAACAGCATATGCTCATCATTACATACTCAAGTGCATCTCTGGCTTTGGCTCATCATGTTTTCTCAGCTTGTCTTTTGTAATCCTCTTAGAGGCTCCTGTTTGTCCTGGCTCAGTGAATGTCTTAACCGTACAGTGAGTACGGTCACCCCGCTGATGAGGTCAGCCCGGTCTGCCCTCCTATGTCAGATCTTAGCACGTTTTTAGACCTCTTGATTTGGGTCGACATACACAGCCGGTTACAGGTTTAAGCATGGTTTGTTTGTTTTCTTCTATGGTGTCACACACTCTCATTGAGTGATCTGAGTTCAATTTAAGTTCATTTTTGTCTAAAGAGAATTTATGGCATACCATATTTTACCACTGAAAATAACTTGTATTCTCTGTAATATTTTAATATATATATATATATATATATATATTTTAATCAACATAAATATTCCGCATGAAAATTCTGCAAAATTTTTGCATCCGATTTGTCTGCTCAGACCAATGTGAAGTAACAGCAGATGGATGAAAATGCATATTTATTCTATGACAGTAGGTGGCGCTTATGGAAAAGCAGAAATAGGGTGGAACACAAAGGAAGCGTTGTGCAAATTCACATTTCTTACATCAGTTTGTCATAGAGAAGAAAGGAAGTTTTATTATTATTATTATTATTAATTGAAAAAGTGGCACCAAGTCATAGGTTTATAAGTTATAGGTTTAACAGCTACAGCTTTGAGCATGTGACCAAAAGCTTGAATCTTTTTATTTTATTTTTATTTTTTATTATTTTTATTATTTTTATTTATTTATTTGTTTATTGCAGTACAATGCAAACAACTGATGGAAGCCTGTTTCCACCACTGAATAAAGAATAAAACAAGGTAATTGCAACTTTTTATGTATCACAATTCTGACTTTTTGTCTTGCAATTAAGTTTTACAAAAAGACAGAACTGGGAGATATAAACTCACAATGTGAGAAATATCTGACTTCTGATAATTCTGACTTCTTTTCTCAGAATTGTGAGAAATTACGTAATTATGTAAACTTGTAGTTGCAAGCTGTAAAGGCTATTTCTGAAAAAGAAGCAAATCGCAAATGTGTGTTATAAAGTCAGAACTGTAAGATTTAAACTCACATTTCTGAGAACAAAAAAAAGTCAGAAGTGTAAGTCTGTATCTCACAGTTCTAACTTTATTTCTCAGAATTGTTTATTTCTTGCAGTTCTGACTTTATAACTTGCAACTGCAGGTTTATATCTTGCATTTCTGAGAGAAAAAGGTCAGAATTGTAAAATAATTTTATTATTTTTATTATTTTTTTTAATTATTATTTATTTATTTATTTATTTATTTATTATTATTATTATTTTTTTTTTTTTTTTAATTTTAGTGGTGGAAACAGGCTTCCAGAGAGATTAAACAAACAAACAAAGTTTATTGCATAGACTCTTTGGGCCTAACATTTGTCTTAGTGTGAACAGGCTTTAACATTGTCTTTTTAACATTGTGAGCTCAGACTACTGTAGGTGGATGAATTTTTGGTTATGCATGATGATAGAGCTGCTTACATAGTTTCCCTTTAAAATGTCAACCCTGCTACTATATCTATAGTAAATTATTGATTAGTATGTTTTTTTAATAAACATCTAATAGACTCATACTGGTGAAGTGAACTGTAAAACTGTCAACCCTGTTACTATTGCTTACTGAAGCCATAATTCTATCCCAGCATGTGGCATTTAGCTTGAGATAACAATAAGCAAACATTTATCAGCATTAAAGAAGTTGGCTGCCTGACACAATATTTAAAATTACACAAAATTCTCAGAATTATATTAGAATGAGAAAGATCCATTAAGTGATCCATTAAAGATCCACAAAGCAACTACCATCCTAACAATCTCACTACCTCTTACCTTCCACTGATGCCTTAAGCCTGGTGCACACTGTATAATTTTGCCATCTGAGGCAAATTTCTGGGATAATAAAGGATTGTTGTTGTCACAGGGCATTGTCATGAGTTTTTAGCCCTATTCGGACGGGACTGGTTCTCTAAACTACGTTTTGAGTTTTGATTCTTATCACCCGACGTGTGTATGTACCACTTTGGACTGGACTAACATCTCTGTGTTTCTTAGGTGGGAAGGTCTGTTTTGTACAACTGGGCATTGCAGAGATCACACGCTCTGTATGCATGCATTAATTATAGTCATTCGGTCTGATTGTCATTTGTATAGTAGCCAGTTTTAACAGTTTACGTGATCTGGCACTTGATTTTATTATTATTATTTCTTTTTATTTCTTTGCCTGGTGGCAAACATATAAAAAATGCACGTAGTAAGAGCATCTATGGTAGTAGAATCTACGTGGCAGATTCGGACAGGATTAAAATCGCAGAGTAGTCCTGAAAGGTAGTCCCAAAAACTAGACATGTTTGACTAGACATGTCAAAGACTTGACATGTTCATCAGTGGCAGTGAATCTCTTTGTGGTGAATCTTAGCCAACAGTGAAAATTGTTGTCCAAAATCATTGTTAAAGGAGAAGTCCAAACAAAGATTCACATATAATGTACTCACCCCCTTGTCATCCAAGATGTTCATGTCTTTCTGTCTTCAGTCGTAAAGAAATCATGTTTTTTGAGGAAAACGTTTCTGCATTTTTCTCCATATAATGGACTGATATGGTGCCCCGATGTTGAACTTCCAAAATGCAGTTTAAATGCGGCTTCAAACAATCCCAAATGCGGTTGTAAACGATCCCAGCTGAGGAAGAAGGGTCTTATCTAGCAAAATCAGTTATTTTCATTAAAAAAAAAACAATTTAAATAGTTTTTAATCTTAAACGCTCATCATGCCTTTCTCTCCCTGTGTATTTCTCATGTATTTCTCATGTATTTCTCTCCCTTTCTTTCTCTGTGTATTCTGACTCAAGACAGTTAGGGTATGTCGAAAAACTCCAATCGTATTTTCTCCCTCAACTTCAAAAAGCATTTCAAAATCATCCTACATTGCTGCAGAAGTACCAACACAGTCTTTGCAAAGTGAACATGCAAAGTGAGCGATATTGAAGTTGAGAGAGAACATGAGATGGGAGTTTTTTGACATACCTGTCATGAACTGGAAAAAAACATTTGAGATCTCACCAGAGTAAGACAAGACGAGCGTTTGACATTAAAAGGTAATTAAATTGTATTATTTTTATGAAAATAACCGACTGTTTCGCTAGATAAGACACTTCTTCCTCGGCTGGGATCGTTTACAACCGCATTTGGGATCATTTGAAGCCGCATTTAAACTGTATTTTTAGAAGTTCAAAATCGGGGCACCATATCAGTCCATTATATGGAGAAAAATGCTGAAATGTTTTCCTCAAAAAACACAATTTCTTTACAACTGAAAAAAGAAAGACATGAACATCTTCAATGACAAGGGGGTGAGTACATTATATGTGAATCTTTGTTTTGGAAGTGGACTTCTCCTTTAATATACATGATGATTTCATGCTAGGCTGGAAGATTGCATATTGTGCTTTTTTTAGAACATTGTATCGATAAAAAAATATAACAAAGGTGTTGTTTTTTGAAGTTTGCAAACTCATTAACATCCATTACAGAAGTGAACATTTCCCAATTTTGCTTGAGAACGCACATACAGAATGTCATATCTGGTGTACAACCGTCTTTGTCAACAATGAATGACTGGAATGACTAGATGCTGGCTACAGTTTATCGTACATTCTGTCAAAATCACTGTACATGGTAGCACAATTTACCTGGTCTATATCTTTAAGATCACATCGCATAAACTATCATTGCGTTATTTTGAAGGATTTAAAAAATTGTACAGCGTAGGAAAACATCTTGTATTGCAGTAACATCTCCACTAACATCCTGCTGAAAGAAAACATTAGGGCAGCCGTGGTAGTAATCCAGGCTGAAACAACAGATATTCTTCCTTCATCCTGTGATTTCACGCTTATCCAAGCCTGACCTCACTGCCACTCCTGGTAAAAAAAAGTTATGATGTTTTTTTATATTCCAGATCAATGGCCTAAACCTGCGACTCCATAAAACGGTTGGTGTCAGGTGGAGCCAAGTCATTTTCTCTTAACTAAAACATCAGTGTTTTGCCACGCCACCTTCAATGCACGTATATATGTAAGAGATAACATGCTACCAAATGAGAAAATGGCCCTTCTTAAATGACTAGCCAGTAAGCCGTTGTCGCTTGCCTCTGCGAACAAGCGCATTGAGAGGTTTTCGGGTGACCTTGCACGCCGTCCTGTCACTTTGACAATGCCTGGGAACATTGTGGGGCAAGAGATCTTTCTCCCACAGGCAGACGGGATGTAAATGGGAGTAAATGGGTTTTTCATTTCTAAATGCCGTCTGATAATGGAAGTGGGTGGCATGTCAGATCACACACACATGAGCCTCTGTTGAAGATAAGGCCATTTGTACAAGAGCAGCGTCTGTGTGTGTGTGTGTGTGTGTGTGTTATCTTCACCCCTCTGTTACCGCAATTTCTATTCTGTTCCTGAAAGACTCATTTGAATTTCCTCATCATAACAGCCCTATGCTTGAACCTCAATTAATATGTTAATGTTGCTGTGCAAGGTTTTTAATTAGTATAAGATGAATCACATTGCATTTTGGGGACCTGATTATCGCTCTCAGATGCTTTGGGGGTGTCGTTTTGTTGTTACGTGACGCTCGTAATGGTTTGTTCAGTGTAGAATTTTTCAATCTTAAAGTATTTCATTTTCTAAATAGTTGTGAAATATTTCTGCAAGACTTCTTCAGCAGAACAACTTAGCTGATAGTATCAGAGTACATAAAATGGATAGTTGGCCAGATCATTCCCTTTATGCAATACTATTTATTTGTTTATTTACACAAAAAGATATTACTTACTATAAAATTTGTATTACATCACTGGATTCATAAGGATTACTTTTACAATGTCTTTATCACCAGTGTGAGGCTGCAGAAAGAGAAACTAATGCAATCTGGATTGCAAGCTGGATAGGTTAGCCTTATTTATTTTATATTATATCAAATGACTGTTTTATGTATTGTTATTACATTTTTTTCTTTATTAAAACACACCCTCATATGCATTCCTTCATTGGTTTCTCTTCTATCTATCCTTCTCTTTTTCTCCCTCCCCCAACTCCTCTGTCTGTTTTTGTCCACTGCTATTATTTCCGTCTCAGTAATCTGTTGAGGTACATTTAGTTTAGCAAGCGAGTTATTGAATCATAACTGTGATTTTAAAAGAGTAATTAAAGTTAAATGTGGCCCTGATGAGCTGCTCCTTCAGGAAATGTTGTGATATTAAATTATTTATGACTGGAGGGTCTCTGTACCATATGTAAATCATTTAGATATGCAAATGGCCCACTAAATCTCATAGATTATGAATAAAAATGTACTATTCCCATGTTTAGCTCTGGGCTTTTAATCACGGAATTATTTTTCTTTTTGTTCATGCCTGAAGTCATACTAATCACGTGCTAGAAACACTAAATAAGACACCAACTATTATATTTGTATAAACAGTTCAAAAGACAAAATCAGTATAATACCACTTATAATACCACTTATATATATATATACCACGTATATATATATATATATATATATATATATATATATGTATAACTACCGTTCAAAAGTTTGGGGTCAGTAAGACTTGTAATAGTCTTTAAAGAAGTCTCTTATGCTCATCAAGGCTGCATTTATTTGATTAAAAATATAGAAAAAAAAACAGTAATATTGCAAAATGTTTTTACAATATAAAATAATGTTTTTTATTTTAACATACTTTAAAATAGAATTTATTCCTGTGATGAAAAGCTGAATTTTTATCAGCTGTTACTCCAGTCTTAAGTGTCACATGATCCTTCAGAAATCATTCTAATATGCGGATTTATTATTAGAATGATCAATGTTGGATAATATCAACAGTTGTGCTGCCAAATATTTTTTGGAACCTGTGATTTTTTTTTTTCAGGATTCTTTCATGAATAACAAGTTTAAAAAGTACAGTGTTTATTCAAAATATAAATATTTTATAACAATGTAAATTATTTATTATTAACTTTTAATAAACTTTTAATTATTAACTTAATACATCCTTGGTGAATAAAAGTATTAATTTCTTAAAAAAAAAAAAGAAAAAAACAAACAATAAAAATGTACTGACCCCAAACTTTTGAACGGTAGTGTATATTGTATTTTGACATTGACACTACACTTACATTGCTCCACAAGTATGTGAAAACAGAGTTCAAATGTTAAAAGTGTAAATGCATTCTCGGTGCCACCACAAGGGGAGCTGTCATAAAAATGAGAAATGTCTCATGACATTCCAAATATTGCATGCTGTTTTTTTTCTAAGATCACACAACCAACCTGAGGCATGAACTTGAGAGCCCGCAGTCATTATGAACCATTGTTGTATAGAATAAAATCGATATGAAGCTTCTCTAAATCTCATCCTATTATGCTCTTTTACAAAGTCTTGATTTTGTTTTGGGGGTGTACTAGAACATGCTTTAATGCTTGGTGGTTCGAAAAACATAACATTTTACATTAGTACAATACATTTCTCCCAGCCTGGCACATATGGTTCAATTAGTTCCGGGTTTAATGAAGTCCTGCTTTCCGAAAAATGAAATGTGTTGCGATTGGCGAACAGCTTAGACGGTATTTCAGTACAACTGTTAGCACAAGCTATATTAAAGTGATTGTTACGTTTTAAATATGGATATTTTTCTTACAAAATCGCATCGATTCACTACAGGAGGCCTTTATTAGCCCCCCGGAGCCGTGTGAGTCACTTTTTATTATGTATGGATGCATATTATTGGACTTGTTTTGGACTGATGAGGAGAAACACCCGTCTGTGCCATTCTAATGCTTAGGAGTGCCAGGATAAATTTTAATGTAAAATTCGTCTGAAAGAAGGAAGTCATATACACCTAGGATGCATGGAGGGTGAGTAAATGATATGCTATAGTAGTGTTGGGTCCTATCACCAGTACATGGTATTATCGTGCTAATTCATTTAATTATTTTACATGTTTAGGTTAACTGCCCAAAACCAGCTTCAGCATAAGGCTAAAAGCAGCCTAACATTATCAAAGAACATCATCACTGATTAACCTAGCTTATTCTAGTGCACAATTACAAAAACACTTGTGTTATAAGTGGAGCTATCTACACTGTATGATGAATAAATCTCTTACCACACACTGCACACGTCTGCGGAGCGTTACGGCTCCAACACAGCAACCGGAGTAGATCGTGGCTTCGGCATGTGTTTCGACCCCCATACGTCTGCGGCACGTTACTGCTCTAAAGCGGCTACTCTAGTCAATGCTTGTGTTTATACCCGTTGCGCTGCAGCTCGTTGAAGCGGTTTTTCATGCTGCATTTTAGGCTAATCCCTCACCTCGTCCCTACCCTCCCTCCAACAGTTTGAATTTCCGTGGGTGGGATTTAATTTAATGATATGCTAATTGACCGCACTGTGACATCATTGAATGCAGAAAACAGATGCTGTAGTCCATTCGTTGTAGTTTTTTGTAGGAGTTTTTAAAAACGAAATATCTCGATTTGGAGTGGACTTTGGGATTTGTAACATTGTAGATCTTTTTTATGCCCAAAGATACACACCACACACTGACTAAAGTTCAAAAACTGAAAAAGCATAATAGCACCCTTTTAAATAAATGTTCACTAAAGTAATATGCCATTAAAAGGCTATGCTATACAAAGGCCATTTACAAAAAAACGTGTGAGCAGTGGAATGGGAAAAAAAAGGTCTCAAGATGTTTTTTTTTTTTTTTTTTAATTAGATTATATTAACTTGTGTGCTAAAGACGCTAATACAACAGTCAAAGATGTCCATCTAGTGAGTGTTTACATAGAAAACAATGGGAAAATAGTGCAATGGAATGCAAAAATGTTTTCTGTGTGAACAGACTCTAAAATGAAAAAGAAAATAGGACTGGAGGTGACAAAATACCAATACTGAACAGCGTGGTCACATTGATTATATGTAGGTATTATTACGTAATAATAACTATAACTATTTCTGTAGAGTATAAAGAAAAACATGACAGACAGATAAGTGCAATCACAATCATAACTTATGGCGAAAATATCAAAAACATTACCAAAAGTACACCAAATGAAGATGCACTGCAGTCGCAGTCCTCTCTGGCAGAATACGGTAGGTTTGTGTGAGGTGCATTGCAGAATTTAAGTTGTTAATCGCTAAAAATATATCCCGATCCACTCCGTAAAGGTGCGCATTTCTCATTCAAACACACCTCACCAGAAACACGGCATGCCGCAATCTGTGACGAAGTAGGCGAGAGCCAGTGAGCATTTGATTATCCTGCCATAAAACTTGTTGTTTCCTGATGCGGCAACGCCTGCGTCCCAACATACATACTATCCATCCTAAATTCTATGTGATGGTAGTAATTTTAAGTACTATTTAGGGCAGATAGGGTGGATAAAGTATGCACATTGGGACGCAAGTAACATCTGGATATGTAAAGAGCGCGTCAGTGTGGGCTTTGATGCTTATGTTGATGCTTACTTATAAAGGAATGAATTTGGGACTGTTCCACTCAATCAAATGGATTCTGAAGATTTGGATTACAGCACATAAATAAAATTAATTCCTTTTGTAATTATGTTTAGTTTTCTGCGTATTCTATGGTTCTATTGTCAGTCACAGCATGTCAGAGAAAACGCCTTTTGTATCCCATGGCAAAGAAAGTAAATTACATGAATGGTTAAACGATTGCAGAAATATTATTTATTTTAAAGGTTTACAGTGTAGTTTTTAAACATTTTGTAGGCCTATTCTTGGAAACGAGCTGGCAGCAGAAATCCCACCGAACAGAACGAAAGGTTATCATCAAGTTCATATCACTTCATATTAAGTAAACAATTTTTAATAATGCAGTTGATAACTTGCTATTGTTCTGCCTACAAATTTGTGTCAGAGTTGAACTTGATGTGAAATTCACACAGGGAAATTCCTAGCGTACATTGCTAAGTAATGTAGAAAATTGGCAGATCAGTGTATATATGGTCACAGGTGGGTTTATTGCCATTTTACACTAAAAAAAACTATAAATATTGAAAGCTTTCACTTTCACCATTTTTTTCTCCAATGAAGTGGAGTGTGTTTCAGATTCAGAGAGGACTCTCTGTCTGACAGTAGAGCGGTGTGAAACTGCAGGCCTTTCTAGCTGTCAGAGCCCCACATTTCACCGCTGCTTGACAGGAGAAAGAGAAATAGACTGGCTGTTTGTGTGGAGAAGGAGAGAAAGACTTTGTGCTAAAATATGGCCATTTTGTTCAGGGGTAGATGTGCATTATTTATTCAGTTTTTGTTTTCCCTTCATATTCTGTTGATCTCATTCTCTTACATCCTACTAGAAATAGATGTGGATGTTTATAAAAATATGTAAGAGTTTGAGAAAGTGTTCCCTTGTTTCCACTATATTCTCCAGTGATTGCTCATTTGCCATTTAACTCACATTTCCTGTAGTGTCTGGATGTCCATCATAACATCAGGAGGCTCCACATAATGAGACACAGAGAGATGAGCACTTGAGTGGCATCATACAGGCTGTACAAGCACAGAATTATCTGTCATTTTCTCTGATGTTAGTCAAGGTTCTTACACCAAAATCAGATATAATTTCATGTTTCATGACTATTTTCCACTCTGACCCTTATAAATGATCAGAATATTTTTGCTATTGTACATTAAAAATGTAAATGTAAATGAGAGTTGTCACATGTTAATGAACTTTTTAGTTTTTTACAGTTTAAAGGAGAAGTCCCCTTCCAGAACAAAATGTTCAGAAAATGTACTTACCGCCTTGTCATCCAATGTGTTCATGTCTTTCTTTCTTCAGTCGTAAAGAAATAATGTTTTTTGAGGGAAACATTTCAGGATTTTTCTCCATATAATGGACTGATATAGTGCCCCGATTTTGAAGTAAAATGTAGTTTAAATGCAGCTTCAAACGATCCCAAATGATCCCAGCTGAGAAAGAAGGGTCTTATCTAGCGAAACCATCTGTTATTTTCATATGTCGTATGTCGAAAAACTCCCATCATATTTTCTCCCTCAAAATCATCCTACATTGCTGCAGAAGTACCGACCCAGTCTTTGCAAGGTGAAAATGCAAAGAAGATCAAACACCCTTAACAAAAAAGGTAAAAAGATTTTGAAGTTGAGGGAGAACATGAGATGGGAGTTTTTCGACATACCCTAACTGTACTGAACTGGGACAAAAACAGAGTTCAGGGAGAGTAAGACAAGATGAGCATTTGACATATACAAGTATTTATTTATTTATTTATTTATTTTTAAATGAAAATAACTGATCGTTTTGCTTCTACCTCAATGGGCATCATTTACAACCACATTTGGGATCATTTGAAGCCGCATTTAAACTGTATTTTGGAAGTTCAAAATCGGGGCACCATATCAGTCCATTATATGGAGAAAAATGCTGAAATGTTTTTCTCAAAAAACATAATTTCTTTACGACTGAAGAAAGAAAGACATGAACATTTTGGATGACAAGGGGGTGAGTACATTATCTGTGAATCTTTGTTCTGGAAGTGGACTTCTCCTTTAATTTTAATAGATAGTCATTATGAACTTTACAGTTTTTCACATAAGAAATATATTTGATTTCATTTTTTGGTTTGTTTAGAGTGATGAACAGGAGGGACTTGAGGAAGACACTCGGAGCGTCACTGCATCTTCAGTTATGGTATGTCAATCAATCAGTCAATCAGTCAATCAATCAATCAATCAATCAATTAATCAAGCATTGGTATTTAATTATTTGGGTGGTATTTTCTACCTAGTCTCATGGCAAAAACATACCTGGCGGAACTTTTTTGTGGGACACAAAATACGTACCAATAAGTACATTTCACTGCAGTTACAGAAAGAAATGAACACAGAGGCAGTAAACCTCTGACACCTTTTATTCCTTTTCACACATAGAATGATTTACAAAGTATCAATTAATAAAGTATAATTACTTGAAGAATAGGTCAAAACTATTTTAATATGCTGAGAGATTTGAAAAGTGATGCTTTTGAATGTTAGCATCATATATCCAGCTTCATATCTATGGGTTTTCATAGACAGTAGGTTTGTTTGGGAGCTCAGCGAATCCCGTGAAATTAAGGTTAGACAAAACAGTTCAAATCTGCACACAAGGAAAATCAACAAATGCGTTTTTACATCAATTTTGCATTTGTTAACACTATCGGGTAGCTTTAGGGGTTGGGTTTGGTGTAGGGCATATTTCCAACACTATAGAGCTGTCCCTGGATATTTGAACTCTGAACCGCCACAATACGTACATGAAGCAACGTAATAAAAACACAGCAATACGTACCCATATCAACGTATTAAAAACATGCCAGGGTTCACATATTGAACCTGTGTTTTAGCGCCATTCAGTGGACATTTCTCTTTGAAACTGCCGTGAAACGTATTATATATAAACGTATATATATATATATATATATATATATAATAGTTTAGCAGAAAGCAGATCCAGTGAATTTGTTGGCTGGGCCTCACAAGCCGTTGTTAAAAGTAAAATAATCTCCTTGTTTACAACACCATTTCAGTTTCTTTCAGTATAAAAGTCTTTATCTGACTCGTAAAAACAGTCCCTTGTCACCAACTAATGGCGGAACAATGTACCTAAAATCACCATAACGAACACACACACACACACGTTGTGTTTCCATGTTTTTTGGGCATAATGGTTTTTATACTGTACAAACTGTATATTCTGTCGCCCTACATCTACCCTACACCTAAACCTAGCCCTCACAGGAGACTGTGCACACTTTTACTTTCTCAAAAAAACTCATTCTGCATGATTTATAAGCCTCTTTCCTCATGGGGACCTAAAAAATGTCCCCACAAGATCAAAATTTACTGGTAGTACTATCTTTGTGGGGACATTTGGTCCCCATAACGTGATAAATACTAGATACACACACACACTGTTTCTCATTACTAAACACTATTATTAAATACTCTTATTATTTTTTTAGAAAATATTACTTATTGAATAATGATATTTAATATACAACAGCAACAGCCATCATAAAAGTTGCTGGGCAATTCAGTCAAAAATACAAAGGCAGCCCTGAGATATTGCCCTCAACCAAAACTAATTGCTCTGGAATTAATAACACATTAATAAAACCAAAGAATGCTCGTTAGATTTACCCAAAACAAATTATATCTCATGTATAACAACTATAGAGACATCAGAGCTAGCGGCAAATTCCAAAAGATCTGGCCGAGGTAAGGCTGCTCTCTGCGGGTTCGTGAGCCCTGAACTGCTGCTGAGACACTGGAGCTCACATCTCTGAAAACGTTGAAGCACATTTTCAAATAGTCGTTGTCTTTGTTATCAAACCACACATTTGAAGTCTAAACAAGTATTCTTGCTTAAAAAAAAATACTCTTCACCATGAGCGTCCACCATGACACTCACTGTGAGGAATACTACAAGCACAGTGATACAAATGATGAAACATTCGAGGACCAGAAAGAACTGTTTTAGAAATGTACATAAAAATCATCAAATGTATGTTACATTGTATTACATCACACTTCATTGTATATAACGCAGCAGGAACTGCTAGTACCATAAATCAATAAACCATACCACGCAGTGTTTTGGGAAGAGGATTGAGCTCTATTTCAGGCTTTTTTCTCAAAGCATTTCCTTGCAGAGCATACAAACAGTCTTCTCCCAGAACAGCATGTAGGCGGTTGAAGGACAGCCCCCTCAGTGAACGCTTGCGTTTTTTAATTATCGTGGAGGTGACACCTCTTCCCCAAGCATCTCTCACCTGAGCTGTAAACAGGGCTGTGAACTTTGCCGTCAGCCGCGCGACCCTGAGTGTCATTGATGAAGGGAAAAGCTCATTAATACACACCCAGCGAGAGACAACACAACACGGCCAGCTGAGAAACCCTCAACATGCCCATATAGCCCATTTCTGAAGCGTCTTTAAAGCACTTCAGAAAGGTGCAGTTTCATTTTAGTAAGCATGACACTCTCAGAGATAGGTCTGATTAATTGCTGTATAGTTTTTTACACTTTTGATGTTATTATGTGTTGGTAACAGAAAGCATTTGAGCATTTACACCTCAATACAAGCTTACAGTGACCTGGATGTGTCAAGCTTAAAAAAAAAAAAACAATCACAAAAGCATGATAAAAGTAGCTCATATGACTTCTGAGACCAACAGAATAGTCATATTATGCTGATGACAAAGCTAATTTGCTAATGCCATAGCTCTCAAATCTCACATTTATGTTTGCACATATTCAAACATCAGATGTGCCACTTTTAGAAAGTTTTGGTCTGATCTGGTCCTCCTGGGAAGTACGTATTTATAAGTTGAGAAGTTGCAATTTCAATGTCAGGCATGTTAGAAATTACATTTTTATTTCTTTTACAAAGGTGTAGATCAGGGGTGCCCAACCCTGTTCCTGGAGATCTACCTTCCTACAGAGTTCGGCTCCAACTCTAATCAAACACACCTGTATGTAATTATCAAGTGATCCTTCAGGTCCTAATTAGTTGGTTCAGGTGTGTTTGATCAGGGTTGGAGCTGAACTCTGCAGGAAGGTAGATCTCCAGGAACAGGGTCGAGCACCTCTGGTGTAGATTGAATTGTTGTATATTCTTTCGTAATTACACAATACAAAAAATGTTGAACATGCAACTAGTTTCATTGTGCCAGACTTACAGCAGAAGATCTGGACTCCATTGCAGCTTTTATTTGGCCAAGGACTGTCCAAGAGATCATATGACTGACAACCACTCAAAGTTCATTTTGTTCTTCACAACGGTTTCTCATGACTAATTCGTACATACTTTATGAGGTGGCTAATTTGTATGAATTCGTACAACCTCAATCGTAATATTTTTTGTATGATTTGTCTAGACCCTAGTGACAGGTAGATTTAGGGGCGGGGTTAGTGGTAGGTCATTTGGTTAAGTACGAATTCATACAAATTTGAGAACTCGTAAGATACGTACGATTTAGCAAAAATCATACAAATTTGTATGAGTGAGGTACGAATTTATACGAATTAGCCACCTCAATAAATATGTACAATGTAAAATATTGGGTTGGTTCTGCATCATGTTTAGGGGTGTGAAAATGCTAATAATAAATTAATCATTCAAGAACATTTTGCAAGTTTATTGCACCAACAGCTTTATGTGATTTTTAAAGGAGAAGTCCACTTCCAGAACAAAAATTTACAGATAATGTACTCACCCCCTTGTCATCCAAGATGTTCATGTCTTTTTTTGAGTTAAACATTTCAGGATTTTTCACCATATAATGGACTGATATGGTGCCCCGATTTTGAACTTCCAAAATGCAGTTTAAATGCAGCTTCAAATGATCCCAAATACGTTTGTAAACGATCCCATCTGAGGAAGAAGGTTCTTATCTAGCGAAAGGGTTATTTTCATTAAAAGAATACAATTTAAATACTTTTTAATCTAAAATGCTCGTCTTGTCTCTCTCTCCCTGAACTCTGTGTATTCTGACTCAAGACAGTTAGGGTATGTCGAAAAACTCTGATCGCATTTTCCCCCTCAACTTCAAAAATCATTTCAAAATCATCCTACATCGCTGCAGAAGTACTGACCCAGTCTTTGCAAAGTGAACATGCAAAGAAGATCAAACACCCTTAACAAAAAAAGGTAAAACAGTGATATAGGACGGTTTTGAAGTTGAGGGAGAACATGAGATGGGAGTTTTTCAACATACCCTAACTGTACTGAACCAGAACAAAAACAGTTTAGGCAGAATAAGACAAGACGAGCGTTTGACATTAAAAAGTATAGAAATTGTATTATTTTTATGAAAATAACAGATTGTTTTGCTAGATAAGACCCTTCTTCCTCGGCTGGTATCACAACAGCATTTGTGATCATTTGAAGCTGCATTTAAACTGTATTTTGGAAGTTCAAACTCAGGGCACCATATCAGTACATTATATGGAGAAAAATCCTGAAATGTTTTCCTCAAAAAACATAATTTCTTTATGGCTGAAGAAAGAAAGACATGACATCTTGGATGACAAGGAGTGAGTACATTGTCTGTACATTTTTGTTCTGGAAGTGGACTTCTTTAAGTCTCGCATCAGAAACGAGTGATGGAAACACCAAATTTTTTAGCAAAAAAGTTTTTACGCTCACTTGAGATAGTTTCAGGCTTGTGTGAACAAGGGTTCATGCGAATAATTGGAGATGGAAATGCATTTGCCTCCATGCACATCAAAAAAGTCATGACTTTGCACTATGGGACAGCATAACCTGACTAACCAGTGAACCGATTTCATTGCGCAGCATCTGAAATGTTGTAATGGTCATTCTGAAATGCCAGAGGAAAGTCTGTCATGAAAATATTTCTCTATAATTGCCCTCTAGAGCTGTCTTACACGAAAGTGTTCCCAAACAGCAGGCAACAACCTCATAAAGCAATGACCACATTTTTTTGTGTTTCGCAATTAATTTATTATATATGAAAATGATTGCATTTAGTGGCATCTCCGACTCTACTTAGTGATATTTAGTTGCAGGTTATCAAGAAGTGACGATTTTGTTCTCTTTGATTCGTTGGATAGAAATGGTGCATATTTGCAAATGTTTTATGCATTATTCTAATAAGTTTGAATGGAAACCCAGTTACTGATGCTGCAAACTTGACATACTTTTGGAAATCTAGTGTTTATTTGATTGTGATAAGTGCTCACTGTCACAGTTGTAAACATGAAGGTTTTTCTTCAATGAGGGGGTTTGACGTTACAACGGCTTTGTTTCCAGTCACACTGTTAAAGAACATGCCACACATTTATGGAAATCCTGTAGAATTCAACCAATCAGATGATGGCTTTGAAACTCCTGAAGGGTTTCCCATTTTGTGTGTCTTATGCAGTTAGCACTCACTAACTTGGGCTTAAAGAAACTTCCCACTTGTAATTACAATTTTTTGAAGCCAAGTGCATTCAACTCCTAAATACAATCTTTCTGACTTGACTTGAATGCACCAAAAGTTTGGATTCAGGAGACTTAGGTCTATTCTGTGTTCATGTGTGCTGAGACGTCCAACTACAGTGGCAGGTTTGCATTGCATTTTCACTTTGACAGTATTTCTGCAACGTTAAGGCTGCGTCCCACTAGCCGACTCCAAACTACTTGATTTCAGTCCGAGTGCCACTCTTACAGACTGTTTTCGTTGAAATATCTCTCTCTACTGTCACAGGCCTGTCACACTCACCGATTAAGAATGGAAGAGGGGTGACAAACTAAACGACTGGCGCTTACATTTCTCTCCCACTCCCTGACACACAAAGCTTACAGAAATAAGAACTATACATCAACACAAACAATCAATGTAGAATTGAATTAGGATGCAGCTCATGAAATGACTTCGAATGTGCACTATGTGAAGATTTACATTCATTAATCTTGTATATTTTAGATCATGTTGGTTTAAATTGATGGTGAAGGTGAGTAAAAGATGACAGAATTTGAATTTTTGGTGAAATATTTGTTTAAAACCCAAATTATATTTCAGTGTTTATAAATTTCGTCATCAGCATTGTTACTGTATTCTCACAGCCTGTTTTTTTTATTTTTATTTTTTTTTTAAACTTGCGCAATTAGTTGGTCCACAAGGGGGCAACACTGGCTGGGCTGATGCGTCACAGAAAAGCAACTGTAAGATGAAACAACAACAACAACATCAAAACTTCACATCAAAACTGAAGTATACTTTAGGCTTGAGTTAACAGGAAAATCTCTATCTTTAGGCTTCCACAATCAGGCAATACAGAGAATCAAAAACTGGGTTTTTACGATTTATGCCCATGAGTTTTGAGGCCACGTAATAAACTACATCATAAACTTGCTGCTGGGAGCATTTCTTTCAAAATGGATGTCAGAAGGCAACAGAGCCATAAACAACCAGGGACATTAATTTCAGAATAAACGAGGGGAGTTTGTCTCTTGTAAACTTTCATTTTAACTTTGCTGTAAACTTTATTGGCTGGGTACCAACTGGCCTGCCAATTACAGCTCCTTTCTCTTGTTAATTTTATGTTGGGGTGATAAATTCTCAGCAGGGCTCGAGTCCTGACCTCAACCTTACCTACTTCATTCATAAAGAAAACTCCGTCAGTACACCCCGTTTGAAAGAACAGACTGTTGAAGGCATCACAAAATATGTAACAGAGGACCAATTTGTTTTAATTCTGTCAGTGGTGCATTTACACCCACGCTATGCTTCTTGAGTTTGGCTAAACTAAGCTAATGAATCAGTAGCTGACTCACATCACTGACTGTGCGTAGCATATAAGCTACAGCATGTTTCTCCTCCATCCCCGGTGTCCACACAAAGGGCACAAAACTTGCTGATATGGTATCTGCTCTCCCAGTGAGTGGGACACTGACCTAGCTGTCTCATTCTGCCAATGCTAACAGAGTGAGCGCCCCAGATCAGCCATTTCCACGTTAGCATTCAATGTCTGAACAGGCACCTTCAGCGAGACCACGCTGAGATGAGTTCACCAGGCCGTTGGGTTTGGAGCGCCAACACGGCACTTCCCATGTTCAAGAATAGACCTGATTCACCTCCAACTCACTTGTGATTTAGCATATTGTTATTGTTAGCAAAAATATTGCATTTTTTAAACACCCTACTTATACGTGAACAAATTAATTTGCATTTCATGCAGAGCATGCATAGTTTGTCAAATGGCTTGAGGCCTTTGCTCTGGTCTTGATGTCAAAACATGCAAGACATGCACATGTTAAATAATCTAAGGTTTTGCTGACACCATTAAGAGTTTTCTAAAATTAGAAATATCCACCTTTTTCTTCAACGCGGAAGTAAGCCTATGGGCAAGACTTCCGGTTCATTAGCTGCTATAAGGAAATAACGAAAAGAATAACAACGTGCAGTAAACAGTGAAACCGTTTGCACTACAAACCAGTGTTTGCATAATTAAGATAATATGTTAAAATGATATGGTAAGACACATCAATTTGCAATATCAAACAGCAAAACAAGCTGTTTTGTACAGCTAAAAATAGCTGAATGTAGAGGAGACCTGAAGCCAAGCCCATAAAATTTACAAATGGCCGCACTCGCTTTTACAGGAAAAATAAGGTGGATAAAAATTGTTTTGTTAATTTACATTTTTGTTGTTGTTGTATTGTTATTCTATGCCATTTTTAAAGTCATTTTTCTGTAAAATAAAAGGTGTCAGAACCAATAGCTTTGTAGATAGTGCTCCAATACACAGCACGGTTATGCAAAATTGAATCCTTCTTCACTGTCCCAGTACAAAAATGTCAAAAAATCAAAATAATATTTAAAAAATAAATTAATAAATTAATTAATAAAAATAAATAATTAAATATAATATAATATAATATAATATCAATAAATTTCACTGTGCAACATTATTCAGTTTTAATATTTGAGTGGATATAATTATACCTTCAGAAACAGGTAACAAGGGTTGATAATAACAGGGTTGACAGGGTTATAATTTGCACCAAAAGTCATGCGCTACACGGTGCTTGTTAGAAATCGTAATTTGTTAACATTATCTGTTCTTCAATTATCAAATGTTTACCATACAAAATTGTAGTAACAGGGTTGACGTTTTAAGATCGTTCCCTACTGACACATATAAAAGAATGTAGTGTTTGAGTTAAAAAGGACTTGTACTTGGAAAATTCACATTTTGGAAGGATAAAAATGTTTTTATAGAATGGTTATTACTTTAAATGGCATAAAATAGGGTGGTAACAGGGTGGATGCATAATGTGGAGGGGCTTTTTAAGTATTTGTTAATAATAAAAAATAAATGCCCTATCGCTGGCCGCAGTTCTTAGTAAATTCCTCCCAAAGTATTTAAGCATATCAATGACATTTTTGTGTGTGTGTGTGTGTGTGTGTTTAATGGCTGTTTTAAAGATGTTCACATGGTTTCCTCTTAGAGACTTGAGGCATGTAAAAACAACTTGTTGAAGAAAACAACTAAAAAAACACCTGGAGCAGGAAAACGGAGCGCTGACATCTGATCCGTCTGAGAGCGAGAGTTCAGATGCTTTCATGTGTCCATAAGGGCTGAAGCAAGACGGGCAGACTTAGAGCGATATCTCGCAATGTCCATCACTGCAGCAGTTTGTCTTCATCAATCATCTCGCTGTTTGTTGACCATAGCAACAGGATGTCACAGTTATTTTTATAGATCTTGTTATTGGGGTCTGCCCTCTCACAGCAGGAATTTCCTCAGCACAAGGCATCATGGGATGTGGATCTGAGTGTGCTTGTGACGTATTTGTTGACGTATCTTTGTTTTCTCATGGATTGAATTTCCAGGAATTATTTCATCATCTTGATCAAATAAGTAAGCATTATGAGCATGTTTGAATGCTCCCATGATGCCCAACACAGCATTTTGATGTCACGCTGTATCAAGTGGTGCTGTATCTGGTTGCTTTCTAATGAGCTGCCTGTAATTAGCAGCTTATGTTATCTGGCATTGGGTGCTACCAGCAGACAGATGAATGGAATCACGTCAGTGTTTTCTCGTCTGGAGACACAGCTGAAGTTTAAGAGTCAAGGTCACGCAGACCCCTCGCCTTCATCTGTCAGCTCCTTTTGATCTGCAGACGCTTTCCTCCGTCTTTCTGCACGCTCTGCCTTTAACACGGGGTCAGAGGTCAAAGCAGGGCAAGGCCGTAGGATCCCAGCCTTCTTTTCCTCCCCTAGCTTTCTTTTCTCTCTTTGTTTGTTTCTAATATCGCCCCGTGAAGTATTTGTTTATTTTAAGGGTCAGATCTGTATTTCTTCAGCTTTTATCAGATACATATGCCAATATCCATGCTCGGCTCCTGCTACTAATCGGCAGCCCCTCAGTTGCCATGTTGAATCAATGTTTTGAACAGAAATGCAATAATGTCAAGACCTTCGCGGCGGGGGTTTCAATTTGTCATATCATAAACAGGTGCTAAACATGAGGATTAGCGGTGTTGAGATCCACGGTCTTCCCTTGGATCGCGTTATCTGGGTATTGGATCCCTGACGCGTTCTGTCAGATTGAACAACGGGGCCCTTGTGTTGGCCACGGGCGTCTGCAGGGCCCCAGACTTGGTCACAGGTCATTGATCAGTGTGACAAGAAACTCTGTCTGGTTCTGTTTAGAGGGAGGCTGCCTGGAACCGACCTCAGATTAGAAATGAGGAGAGGTCAAAACAAGAAGGAGCTGAAGGCAGTATTATAACTGATTTTCACACTGCAGGAATAATAGTGTACTGCTTACCACATAGCATGTTCTGTATACTACAATTTTTATCTCTGCCTCCTATTTATAGGTCTTATAGGTGGACCCCTATTCTTGTACGCTCTCTTCTCAATCTTTATACCTTCCATGTCTTGTTTGTAGTCTCTGTTTCATCGGGTTCAGATGGACCCCATTGAGAGGGAGTGGTTGCGGTGTGCAGCTTTGGGAAATGCTACTACCTTGTACCTGCTTCTGCAACAGGACCCTACGCTCATCTCCAAAAAGGTGAGACTTCACCAATCCAAATGTTTCTGTAACTGAAAAACACTATTTCATATTCTGCATAAGGTGCCAGTGCTACCATTTTCCTGATTACCAGTCATTTGTGTAGTGACTGCAGGGTTGCAGCGGTTGTGTTTCCTGAGTTGTAAGGGTCAAGCTAATTAGGATGAGGATTACGTTACTGCGCAGAACCAGAGCGTGTCTCTTTTGAAGATTTAGGGTAGGATGAAAAGACTCAGACAGGAACTGACTGTTGTTTGACCAGGAGCGTTTTTGTTGCCTGATAGTGTTAGAGGAACAGAGCGGGTCTTCTTTAAAGGTGAAGAGAAAAGAAAACAAAACATGCTGACGACTTCCAGATATTGTTTGTCCCCTGGATGCAAGCGTAGCCTGTATTGGCTTAACTTCAGAAGCCTTCGGCCCCAAGGCTGTGTACTCTGCCACTTACGCACACTTCCGAAACAAGGGAGATGGTTGGACACAGAAAACAGAGAAGAGGAAAAAGAAAAGGAAGGTGGCAGACGTGTGTCTGGTTGTAAATCATCACATATGTGCCTGGCAGCAGCAGCGGGTCTCGACTCTACGGGAGTGAGGCCCAAAGCAGCAGCTCTTATTAAATTTCCATGAAGTTTAGTGAATTTACGTGGTGAGCGAGGATGACAAGGAACGGCTGGTGCTGCTAAGTGCTTGCAGCGTTGCTGCAGAGCAACTGGCAAGAACTCTTACCACCTCTGTAGCTACTGCTAATGCTAATAGCTACATATTTTACTCTAGATTAACCAGTTGCTAGATATTATTGGGGCATTCTCAGAAAACGGTGGGAATTACAGTGGCATGCAAAAGTTTGAGAACCCCTTGCAGAATCTTTGAAAATGTTAATCATTTTTACAAAATAAGAGAGATCATACAAAATGCATGGTTTTTGTTATTTAGTACTGCCCTGAGCAGTGTTGGGGGTAACACATTACAAGTAACGTGAATTACGTAATATTATTACTTTTTCCAAATAACCAGTAAAGTAACACTTTACTTTTTAATTGACAAGAAAATACTTTTTTTTTTTTTTTTCAAATAAGTAACGCCAGTTACTTTTCCCCCCATTTACTGATTAAAAGCTCTCCTGTCCCCATGTTGAGAGAAATCGGGAGTAAGATGTTAGTTCTAGAATAAATGTGAACATGCATTAATTCATCTCACTCACAAAAAAAAACCAGATTCAGTATTCCTCAAAATGAATAAAAACAGTGAAATTCAACTCAGAATATGACGCAAACCTGCAATAATTAAATATGTTAAATAATACAAATATCCTTTATGCATTAATCCCATTTTATTAACCAATGTCTTTGCTGCCGACCTGCAATAAACCAATTCAACCAAACTAATAAACATAATTTACTTATTAATAAATATGAATAAACATGATTTATTAATATAATCTAACATTTGTTATCCCTTTTTTATTGCTGAGGAGTTGACATTTTTTTCTTCTGTGGTCTACTGTACAGACGTGAATTTACTTTTCTCAAAGCCTGAGGCTTTTGATGTGAAAACGCTTTTACATTTGCCAAAAAATAGAACTTTTTATATTAAAAACAAACAAGCAAGCCCTGCCCAGATTTAAAAAGTAACGCAAAAGTAAAGGAACGCATTACTTTCCATAAAAAGTAACTAAGTAATGTAATTAGTTACTTTTTTAGGGAGTAACTCAATATTGTAATGCATTACTTTTAAAAGTAACTTTGCCCAACACTGGTCCTGTGTAAGATATCTTACATAAAAGATGTTTACATATAGTCCACAAGACAAAAATATAGCTGAAATTAAAATATCCCCCTCAAAAGTTTGGGAACCCTTGGTTCTTAATACTGTGTGTGGTTATCTGGATGATCTACAGCTGTTTTTTTGTTTGTTTGTTTGTTCGTTTTATTCTAGTGATAGTTGTTCATGAGTCCCTTGTTTGTTCTGAACAGTTAAACTGAGCACTGTTCTTCAGAAAAAATCCTGCAGATCCTACAGATTCATCTTTTGCATATTTGAACCCTTTCCAGCAGTGACTGTGTGATTTTGAGATCCATCTTTTCACACTGAGGACAACTGAGGGACTCAAACACAACTATTAAAAAAGGTTCAAACACTCACTGATGCTCCAGAGGGAAACACAATGCATTAAGAGTCGGGGGTGAAAACTTTTGAACAGGATGAAGATGTCCATTTTTATCTTATTTTGTTGAAATATCTTTTTTTTTCTTTCCATTTAGTACTGCCCTTCCGAAGCAACAGAAGATACTTACATGTTTCCCAGAAGACAAATTAAGCACAATTTACCTTCAAATTCAAAAAGTTTTCACCCCCAGGCTCTTATAGTGCGTCGTGTTTCCTTCTGGAGCATCAGTGAATGTTTAAACCTTTTTCAATAGCTGTGTTTGAGCCCCTTAATTGTCCACAGTGTGAAAAGATGGATCTCAAAATCGTTCAGTCACTGCTGGAAAAGGTTCAAATACAAAAAAAGATGTTGGAAAACTGAAGAATCTGCAGGACTTGAAGGATTTTTTTCTGAAGAACAGTGCTCAGTTTAACTGTTCAGAACAAACAAGGGACTCATGAACAACTATCACTAAACAAAAACAAACAAACAATAACTAAATAAAAATACTAAATAAAACAAAAAACAGCAACATGCATTTTGTATGATCTCTCTTATTTTGTTAAAATTATTCACATTTTCACAGATTCTGCAATGGGTTCCCAAACTTTTGCATGCCACTGTACTTTGAAACAGTTACTCTTGAACTAAGACTTAAAGCATCAGTATGTGTTTACAGCCTTGCAGTGCAAGAACCAATAGTTTTTGAGGAAAAGATTCCAGGATTTAGTGGACTTTAGTGGAATAGTGGCCAGCAGGTCGAAGGTCCAAATTGCAGTTTCAATGGAGCTTCAAAGTGCTCTACATGATCCCAGGCGAGAAAATAGGGCCTTATTAGGTGGCCATTTTCCAAAAAAAAAAAAAGAAGCAAATTTAAATACTTAACCACAAATGCTCATCTTGCACTAGCTCGACTTCACGCATTGCGTAATCACACACATGTGACATAGGCGGAAGTACCGACCCCGTGTTTACAAAGTGAACATGCAAAGAGAATCAAATGCCCTTAACACGAAAAGGTGAAACAATGATGTCAGACGATTTTTGGAGGAAATTTTTTTATTCTAAACATGAACTAATCCTTTAATTAGTAATTAATCAGTAGTAAAGCATGGCCCAAAAATTCCCGCAAGTTACCTGTTTTAAAACATTTTTTTTTTCTCTTCAAAAATTGAAACAAACATTGTTTATCGTTCTTTCCACTAGTTTTCAAAGTCAAACGGATTTCATAATCTTTAGTCGCATCTACCATAGGGTGAATGCGGTCCGACGGGATTCTGTTTCAGCCTAGTGCAAGTTTGTGGACCGCCAAAGAGAACACTTTAAATCATGTGTCCGCTAGCATGCTAGTGCTGATAACAGCAAAATGTTCTTTTGTGTAAGTGATGCTAACCTAGACAACAACAGGACATTTCCAAAGAGCACGCAAGGTTTTCTTCTGTACCCCACAATAAATTTTTTCAAACAAGGAACCGGTTCAAATGCATCTTCATTGTCTTTAAAGATAAGATGGGACATTCTCATCAGATCGGACTTCAGATGTGGCAGTCAAAGATGGACATTTTCACTGGACCTTTTTGCTCATCCAGTCCCCCCAGGTCAACAGTAATGGCCAATGCTCTTAACCAGGATCTGATAAAAGCGATAGTGTTGATGGGATAGACAGCATCTTATGTGGCCATCACGATTGAAAGACAAAAACTCATAGGAAAGGTTAATCTCAGGCCCTTATCAATCAATTACATTTGGCTTTGTGGAATTAATGGCATGGCTGGAATTGCTTGGCAGGATTGAAAAGGGTTTGTGCGCTGAACTTGGCATTGGCGTCTCTAGGGGAAATGAAGCTCTTTGTGTTTGAAGCATCACAGCCAAATGGTTCAAACCCCTCTCATAGACGCAGATACAGAGCAAGATAACAGCTTCTCAAATTAATTAGTGCCTCCTCGTTCCCAATCAAACGGTTACCTTGAGTCCCTCGTGAATCCCTGCAGGAAACGCCGCTCCATTGAAATTGCGATGTGTGACTTTGTGCGGTACATCCTTTGACCATGTTTGATTTATGTGTCCGTGATGTCTACAATCTCATTAAATTTGTCTCCTACATCTTTTCACAGGACTTTGTCACCGTAAGTACCTATACCCCTTCATCCCCGTCTTCTTCGCTTCTGCTTCACGCCAGTAGAACTCATGCAAACCCAATTATCAGCTATCCCTCTTTTCATGTAATTCTTAGTTTTAACCTAATCTATCTGTTGTCTGCATTTACGCTCAAGTGTTGTTTCAAGAAGATCATCAGTTGTTATCTGAGGCTGGTTGGGATGGACACTAGGGTGTTGTGGTGCTCAAAATACCAAAACTACCAACTTAACTACAATTTTCAGTAGAGTAACAGTAGTTGTAAACCAACCTAGAGTTTCCATTAAAAAGTTACATTTTGCAACAACTAGTGGCGTAAAAAAAATAGCAAATTATATTGGAAACACAGGTTTACACCCAAGTGTTTATATATAAACCTAAAATTTCTACCTTCTGTTGTTTAAATTAACCATTTTGAGGTCAAATTCATGTCACTTAAGTAGTATTTTTCGATGTTGCGGTTTCATACACATTTGTACAATGTGAAAATGTACATTTTGTGATAAAACTAAACTTAAAACTATACCACTAACCCCATTTCTAAACCTAACCCTCCGTGGGGCTTGAGTAGGTTGTATGAAAATGTGTGAATGAGATTATTCTTCTAAGACAAAATTTCTGTACGTATCTCCTCTTAGAGCTTTCAAGCTAGAACCACCAAACTCGGCCGTGACCTTCAGACTGATCTGACTCGGGTTGCTATTTCTTTTCAGACTGATCCGGCTTACGGTTTTCATAAACCAGACTATCAAATCCACCAAAAACCCATCATGATAGCAACATGCCATTAACATGCTAATCATGTTAGAATTATGCTAGTAACTTACTAATCATGCTTGAAACATGCTAGTAACTTGCTATTCATGCTAAAATCATGCTAGTAACATGCTAATCATGCTAGAAACATGCTAGTAACTAGCTAATTATGGTAACAACATGCTAGTAACACCATAGCAACCACGCTGTGTACCTAGCAACTGCATAGCAACACCTTAGCAACCGCCCGGGGACCATAGCAACCGCATAGCAACACTCTAGCAACCACCCCAGGTAGCATAGCAACTTCCTAGCAACACCCTAGCAATGACCCAGAGTACCTTAGCAACCGTATTGCAACACAGTAGCAACCACCCAGAGTACCTTGGCAACTGCATAGAAACACCCTAGCAACCACCCCAACAAAATTATATTGGAATATAATATAATTATACAGTTTTACACTCAAGTGTAAACATAGCAACACCCTAGCAACCACCCAGAGTACCTTAGTAACTGCATAGAAGCACCCTAGCAACCACCCAAGGTACCCTAGCAACCACCATAGCAACCACCCTAAGTAACCTAGCAACTGCATAGCAACACTCTAGCAACCACCCCAGGTAGCCTAGCAATCTGTTTTTCTAATATACTGTGTTGCCTTCAAAACTTTCAGACTTTAATCTTTCAAACTATTTTAAACTAAAAACTATTTCAAACTGAAAACAGTCAAACTTTTAAAACTTTTAACTGTCTGGCTAGGCTTTTTAAGCCAACTTAAAGTTTGTCTACGAACTTTACTATGGAGTTATGAATTGTCATGCGACAGTGTTGAAAATGTGCAGAGTTCATTTAAATGAACAAGTTTGTGCAGAAATTGATTTAGATTGATTTGATTTTTTTTTTGCAGTTGTATGCAAAGAGCTTCAATATGGTTAGCCACTTTTTATTAGTAGCTTGCATTGTTCATCTAGCCAAGTCAGTGCTGACAGCCATGAAAAGGAAGTCAAAAATGACAGCAAGTTTGGGGGTGTTTAGATGATTGATATGCATGTATGAGTAGAGACGCCCACTGGTCAGTTGGATCCATCGCAATGCTGTTGTTTACTAGAATATGACACCAGGGAAATCAGATTTGCAAACAATAACATCCAAGGGCTCGCTAATCTTCTTAAGAGAAATTAATGAAGGGGGTGGAAATGAGAAGGGGGTGTCTGTAGCCAGGTTGGACACTGATCTTAGGGTGATCGAATAACAAGGGAAGATGAGACCAGGATCTGGGGATTAAGCTGGGGAGATCCCTGAGGAATCAAATGAGAGTTTAGCCTTTAGACTCACAATTTCTCAGCTTAGAGCCAACCACCCCCAAAACTTCAAAAACGGCAGGCTTTGAAATGGGAGTAGGTGTCCATAATCCCCTCTGTGGATGGTAATCTATGTACCTAGATTTGGTCCTTCCCTTAGCATGAGCTTTACAACAATGCTCCTCTCCTCTTGGACTGGTCAACTTTAGCCTTGTGATGTGTTGATGAAGGTAGAATGGATTAGTTGAGTAGGTGTTCTCTTTAGAGTAGCTCTTTCATTAGATCTCATTAGCTCTCTTGACTAGAATGTAAAGGAAACTTGCTTAGAGTCCATTGTACAGTGTTTCATTTGCATCAGGACAATGTTTGATCCATGTTGTCTTCAATCACTGTTGTCTTCAATGACCTCATTGGATTTCCAGGGGGTAAGTGTGCTCTCTAAGAGTCGTTTTTGTTATATCAAGTTTGTTAGCAGTGCAAGCATTCCTATAGTAGAGGGGCGACCCAGGTCATATCTAGGGACCTTAATATCACAGAGACTTTTGGGTGGGCTCTTTTGACTTAGTAAGCAATCACAAAGACTATGCTAGCAACAACATAGCAACATACTCCAGTGCCCTGGTGACCACCCACAATATCAACCTGATCTCATGATGAAAACATACCTATGGGAATTTCTTAACGAGATGCAGTTTCTGACAGAAATGTCCACTGAGTAGAGCTAAAAGAGCGTTAGTTTTTTTTTTTGTTTTTTTTTTCCTCTGGAACAGATAAACATACATATGGTTCTCACTTGAAATGTTCGTTAGGTGGCGCTATAACTCTAATGCTCCGTGACTTTTTAAAATAGCACACCATCTGCACTACACCTAAACCTACCCGATAGTATGAACAAAAGTGAATGTGACATAAAAATTGCAAGCATGCCATTTTAGCTTTAGCTTTAGTTTTTTGATCTCTCATGTTTCAGTTCTTTCATCGTGAGTCATGTTTTTCACAGGATTCGTACCCAAGGATTCCACATCCTAAATCCAATTCCGTGCCAGCTGAGCTACAGAGCAAGCTTGCTACAGCCAGTGTTGTGTCCATTTTCAAACCCCTGCCTAATTATTACCCCCTTCTCATTGAAATTGCTACATGATTGCCTACTCCTAACCCCTTCCCCACACCTAACTCTAAACCTACCAATACTAGGCGGGTAGTTATCTGGCAAGGGTAACCACCGGAAAGCAAAACATGTGGAGCTGTAATAATAACTGTGTACAAAAACGATTACAAGTGCTCACTGTTTTACCACCTCTAGTGTTTATTTCTATTAGAAACTGCAGTGATATGTACTTATTAGTACATATTTCGCGACTTGCGAAAAAGTTCCCGCAAGGGCTCCCAAATATGATGATCAATTATGGTGTGTGCACACTGAAAGCAAACTGAATATTCGCATTCCATTACTCGCTCTAGACTTGCACAAATAAAAACATAATATGTTTTCCTCTGTTTTTCTTCTCTGTTTTCTGATACAACTGGACGTGTCAGACTGGATGTGACAATAAGCTCTTTGCTGACTGGCATACCTGATAATGCATTATGCAAATTTCCTGCTCGAGTTAAAACTTTTTAACTTGCGCGGAAGATGCAATTAAGGCAAATATCATGCACTTGTGACAATCGTGTCACCCACTTTACGTCATCTAGCTCGAATTTCCGTCTTTGTATTGACTTTGTATGTAGTCTACTCATGCAAATAATTAAATTCGCTTTTGAGATGCACACAGCACAAGAATTTAAGAAAAAAAGCTCACAGTTTGAAAATGCAGCATGATCTATTGAGAATTCTACAAAACGTACATTTACTTGTGTTTTTACAGGCACTATAATGTACAATACTGACATATTTACAGCATTTTAACGTGCAATACTGATGTATTTTCAGCAATTTCATGTGCAATACTGACGTACTGACAACATCTAAAATTATTGAATGAATTATTTACATATGAACAACTTTACAAACATACAAATTAATCCTTATGAGTATAGAAAATGCGGCGTTAACTTTTTCTTATATTCAGTTGTCTTAATAATAGTATTGTTTTCATTACTCCTGTACTTAATACGAAATGATAACCATTTCATTCTGTGTCATTTCTACTGCCAACTAGTTTCGATGTTAAAGGGGTCCCATTATGCCCTTTTAAAGTCATGATTTTGTTTTGGGGGTGTACTACATGCTTTCATGCTTGGTGGTTCGAAAAACGTATTATTTTTAACACAATTTATATTATTACAATACATTTCTCCCAGCCTGGCACATGAGGCTCAATTAGTTCTGGGTTTAATAAAGGCCCGCCTTCAGAAAAGCAAAATGTGTTGTGATTGGTTAGCTGTCACACTGCATTGCGATTGGTGAACAGCTTAGACAGTGTTTCAGTACTGCCACGCCCCTTGTCAAAGAAGCAAGTTCTGTGTACAGCTGTTAGCGCAAGCTAGATTAAAGTGCTTCTCACATTTTAAATACGGATATTTTTCTTACAAAAACGTATCGATTCGCTACAGGAGGCCTTTAGTGTTGGGTCCTATCGTCAGCCTGCAAGATCGCCAATACATGATATTATCATGCTAATGTATTTAATTATTTACATACATAGTTTCGGTGCCCGAAACCAGCTCCAGCATAAGGCTAAAAGCAGCCTAACATTATCAAAGAACATTATCACTGATTAGCCTAGCCTAGTGCAAGTTTGTGCATTTTAAAAAAATGCTTGCGTTATAAGTGAAGCTATCTACACTGTATGATGAATAAATCCCTTACCACACACTGCACACGTCTGTGGCGCGTCACAGCTCTGAAGCGACCACTCTAATCAATGCTTGTGTTTATACCCGCAATGCTGTGGCTCGTTGAAGCGTCTCTCCGCGCTGCTTTGCTAAAGTTAGGCTAATCCCCCACCTCGTCCCTACCCTCCCTCCAACAATTTGAATTTCTGTGGGCAGGATTTAATTTAATGATATTCTAATGGACCGTGTTGTGACATCATTGCATGCAGAAAACAAACGTTGTAGTCCAAAGGAGCCATTCGTTGTAGTTCTTGAAAAGGGATTTTTAAAAAATGAAATATCTCCTTTTGGAGTGGACTTTGAGATTTGTAACTTTGTAGATATTTTTTATGCCCAAAGATACACACCACACACTGACTAAAGTTCAAAAAGTGAAAAATAAAGCATAATATCACCTCTTTAAACAAGACTACACTTTAATCCCTTGAAACAAATAACATTTCTGCGGTCGTTTAACCAGTACTTATCATGTAATATACTTTGTAATTTTGCCGTGGAACACAAAAAGACGTTTTCACATGCTGTGACTGACAATAGAATGATAAAATACACCAAAACCACAACATAATCACAAAAGGAACTATTGTATTTCACCAGAGAGGACTGCGACTGCAACACATTGTCATTTTTGCAATAAATAAATGATTATAATTGCACTTATGTTTTTGCCATGTTTTTCTTTAGACTGTACAGAATCTTCTTAGTGCTATATTGTTGCTACAATGGTAATTTCCCTGCATATTTGCTGCATATTATTTTTATATATTTTTTATATCTTTGATTCGTTATAAAATGGGTAGGTATAGGTTTTACGGTAGGTTAAGGGGTCTAAAAATCTAAATCGCTTATCTATTAAAATAATTTAAAAAAATGCATTGATACAAATATCTTGTTATAAAAGATTTGTAAATATTTAAGTTTTTTAGCTAAAAATATGTTTAAAAAATGTTAAAATACATCAAAATTGTACATTTCAGCATCAATAAAAACATACAAAAATGTATGTTTTGTACTTCTAAACGTTATGCACTAATACCATTGTATTAACAATGACACCAGGCTGGAAAATGTGTGGTAATACTTGCACAGTTTGAACATCATAGCAATTTGCATGGTTAAGCAATCTTATTCTTTAGAAAATGTAATTTTCTATTTGTAAAATCTATTTTTTCTTACAGCCCTGGCAAACAAAGTAATGCAATGTGCATATATCACTGCTTTCCATTGATCTTTATTAATTCAACGTACATTAAAAGGCTTTGTCTGCGTTTTCAAGAGCACACAATCTAATAATGAGAGAAACCAGTGTTAATATATGAAAACATGGTCATGGTGGTTTACACCTTCAGGCATCCTCATGCAGGAGCTGAGCACTCTTGTTCAACATTAATAATTGCAATGATGAGGTATTTAATTCATGTTAATTTGTGTGTCTGGTATGCGGCCCTCTCTATACGCACAGGCAGCCGAATGATCATTGTGTCTAATTATAGTGTAATGACACGGCAATTATTAGTTTAACAAACAGGCACCGCTCCAGCTGCCTCGGGGCGGACATGCACCTCTCCGCAGCTCTCAGCCAATAGGAGTGGAGGATTGAGCCACTGTGGTATAAAAGGATTAAATTCATGCTTAAGTTTTAGGATAAGGAAGGCTCTTTACATCTCTTTATTGGCCTTTTGTGTGTTTACAAAAAAATTTCACAGTATTGAAGCGTAAATGTGGTGAGACTTTAACAGTTTTCTGAGATGAGAGGGTGAAAAAGGTATATACCTTCACATTTATGATTCATGAACGCTGACAGAGGGCTTGTTCTCATCTGTAAGATGGAAAAGATCTGACTGAGCTGCTTTGCTAGTTACTATACACAAACCTTCTAACGCAGCATCATAACTGAAATGGACCCTCATAAGAGGGATTTTATAAATCTAAACAGGAAAAAACTCTGTCATACAAATAGACCTCCTTGCTCAAATAACACTTAAGACTTTTGAGTTCAAGAGAGTTTAGCGTTAACATGTTGCTAAGCAAAACACTTGACAGTCTAATGGAGTTCTGCAGGGGTGGTGTATTTTTGTAGGCCAAATCCAGAAACAAGTTAGCATTTTAGTACTTCTTGTTTCATTGTCACAAAGTCAGTGGGTTTTTTGAATGTTTTTTTGGTTACATGTCTGAAACAGATATTGAAGTCAGGTGACTGTAGCAGTTGGTTCAGTAGCATTTAGCTTTTTATTTTTATTTGCGTTTAGCTAATTACTAATTATTTAGCTAATTTCTTTTCTTACTTTATTTCTACTTTTTGTGTGTTTGAAAATGTATAAATGTTAATAAATAAAATGTGACTCTGGTCCACAAAACCAGTCTTAAGTAGCACAGGTATATGTGTAGCAATAGCCAACAATACATTGTATGGGTCAAAATTGTTGATTTTTCTTTTATGCCAAAAATCATTAGGATATTAAGTAAAGATCATGTTCCATGAAGATATTTAGTAAATTTCCTACCATAAATATATCAAAAGGTACTTTTTGATTAGTAATATGCAATGCTAAGAACTTAATTTGGGCAATTTTAAAGTTGATTTTCTCAATATTTAGATATATATATATATATATATATATATATATATATATATATATATTTTTTTTTTGCACCCTCAGATTGCAGATTTTTAAATAGTTAAATCTCAGCCAAATATTGTCCTTTCATAATAAACCATACATTAATTAAAATAAAATGCATTAAAATTAAATTAAATTAAATAATATAAAATAAAATTAAATAAAATTTTTAAACTTATTTAGATGATGTATAAATCTCAATTTCAAAAAAAATGTACCCTTATGACTGGTTTTATGGTCCAGTGTCACACATAAATAATGAGTAAAATGGCCCGTTATTACATTTTGATGATTTAATTATTGTGATTGAATGTTTGTTTAATGCAGTGGTTCCTAACTACACTGTAAAAAACAATTTGTTGAGTCAACTTAAAATAATTTGTAACCTGGCTGCCTTAAAATTTTAAGTTTACTCAACTCAAAAAAGTTTATTCAACTTGAAATGTTAAGTTATACTAAGTGAAAACTTAGATATTAGAGTTGAATCAACTTACATTTTTAAGGCAGCTGGGTTACTTACCCATCTGTTAAGTTTAGCAAACACAAATATCTAAGTTGTAACTTAGTACGACTTAACATTTTAACTTATTTTAGTTGACTGAACTTAAAATTTTAAGGCAGCAGGGTAAAAAATTATTTTAAGCTGACTCAATAAATTGTGTTTTTTTATTTTTTACAGTGTAGTGGGGCACGGCTCAAAAATAAGTTCCAGGTCTCTACTGCTATGGTCACAGACAGGAGGGACAAGCTATGCTAAATTAATAATATTAATAATAAGTGACTAGCCATATAATTTAGTATAGTTTTCTCCTCTATTTTAAAAAGAATTTCAACTCCTATGTTCTGTCAGTCAAACTACAATTTATGATGTTTACAAATATATGAAATAGTCAAATCAGTCTACGTAAGTTAAAAAATGTGCATTTTTGTGAGCTTATGCAATTCGTTTTCATTTTATGCAATAAACAATTTTGATATTGAGTTGGGTCGCCACTTAATATGAAATCTAGGCCCTGAAGCCAAACCAGTTGAGAACAACCCCTTCAATTCTATCTGAAATTGAAAATATTCAAAGCTTTCAGTATTATCAAACCTCAAATTTGAGTGATAAGGTTATAAAAGGTCTGTGTGTGTTTGTGTTTGTGTATGTGTGTGTGTGACTGCTCTCCCTGTGCAATAATTCAGTGTTATCCCAGCAGTCATTGTAAGAGGCTGTTAATGTTGCTCTTTTGTGTGGGGCTATGGCCGTTTTTAAACAGCTCCATATGGTGACAAGCATCAGGCTTTGAGTGAGAGTGCGTGTGTGAGGGTCTGCTCTCACCCTCTCTATTGAGCCCGACCACAGAGGAGCACTATAAGCTGTCCTTTCACACTGCCAATAAAAGACAGAGCCTCCATCTGGCACACACTAACCCTCTCTCTCACACACACACACACACACACACACACTAAACCGACCCACACATGAAAATTACACTGCGTCTTATGCCCAGCTTGATCAAACTGGGGGAAAATAAATCTTTTGTTTGTTTTTGTTTGTTTCATTTTTTATTTTTTATTTTTTTGTAGAATATAATGTAGATGATAAACACTGGATTTGACCAATTTAACTTGTTTTTACATGTATTATTATTATTATTATTATTACACATGTACTCTTTGTTTTTGTAAGATTTGTTTGAATGGCTTAATTATTAATTAAATAATTTTACTATCCATAAATGCACAAACATAACCACATTATCATAACCATTTTTTTCATCCATTTTATTTTCCACAAACTGTAAATCACTTTAAAAAAAGAAATCTGATTTTTAGCATATTTCATAATAAACAATATATTTGTATGTATGCATGTATATATATATATATATATATATATATATACATGCATATGTATATATATATATATATATATAATTTTTAATAAATACATATACTTGTGAATATTCCTTAAGTATATACATGAATGTGTTTTTATTTACATATACATAATAATTACACACAGCACACACACATATATTAGGCAAACTCAAACTTTTATTTTGTATGTGATTTATCGTGATTATTCATTTGACAGACCTAAAATATTATTATATATAATATAATATTAATTAAATAAAAGGTGACTTAAGTGTTTCAAAAGACTTTCATGACTGTTTGAACATAATTAGGTACACATGTAAAACGTGCATTTTTGCAATAATATTAAAATAAAGGTTTTACTTCTCTAAAGTATTAAACATATTACATAATATAGCACATGTAAAGTACTTTATGATTATAAATTTAAACTCTAGTGTGTTATTTTTATACTTAATTGCATATTCATCAAAGATGTGTAATTATAAATATATTTAAATACATGACATATAGTGTTTTTCAAGAAAAATGGCATTAACGTATAGGTTGGCTTACCATAAATGCATGTCTGTATATTGTATATTACAGTAAGCTTTAACCAAATTACACTACTATTGAGTTCGCTGTAGAGCTCAGGTAATAGCATTTATTATAAATTGAAACATTTTAAACAAATGTGACCCTGGACCACAAAACCAGTCATAAAGGGTCATTTTTTTACATTTTATCTAAAAGCTAAATAAATAAGCTTGTTAGGATATGACAATATTTGGCTGAGATACAACTTTTTGAAAATCTGGAATCTGAGGATGCAAAACAAAAATCTAAATATTGAGATAATCACCTTTAAAGTTGATCAAATGAAGATCTTAGCAATGCATATTACCAATAAAAAAATAAGTTTTGATATTTAAGGTAGAAAATTTACAAAATATCTTCATGGAACATAATCTTTACTTAATATCCTAACGATTTTTTTTAACGAAAAAAAATAAATAAATACATTCACTCCGTACTTATTTATATTCTGTACACTGTAAACAAAACAAAACAAACAAACAAAAAAAACACACAATTTGTTGGGTCCGCTTAAAATAATTTGTTACCCTGCAGACTTAAAATTTTAAGTTCAATCAGCTCAGATAAGTTTAGTCAACTTGAATTGATAAGTTGTACTAGGTGAAAACTTAGATATTTGAGTTGACTTAACAAACAAGTTGTTTTTTTAAACTTAAAAGCTGGGCTTGTTACCCAGCTGCCTTAACATTTTAAGTTGAATGAACTCAAATATATAAGTTGTCACTTAGTACAACTTAACATTTCAAGTTGACTAAACTATTTTTAAGTTGACTGAAAATTTTAAGGCAGCCAGGTAACAAATTATTTTAAGTTGAATCAACAAATTGTTTTTACAGTGTATTATAAGTAATCTTTTTATATGCATTGTAAAGTGTAGGCCTACTTCTTTTTCAAAAGGATATGAAAAACGTGATTTTGATATTTAATGCTCCAATACATTATGCTAACATGTTAGGTTTTGCTTTTCTGTAGACTGTTTAGTGGATATTGTTTTATTGCACATTGTTTACTAAGTGATCATAGAC
Organism: Labeo catla; assembly: GCA_012976165.1. Taxonomy (NCBI): domain Eukaryota; kingdom Metazoa; phylum Chordata; class Actinopteri; order Cypriniformes; family Cyprinidae; genus Labeo; species Labeo catla. The sequence goes on from VONZ01000691.1 coordinate 289,512, forward strand.
CTGGGCAGATTGTTGCTCTTCAGGATGGGGCACAGACTGGCCAGAGACCAACAGAGAAGAGGACATTTCTCAACGGATTGTATGTGTGTGAATAAAGCGGGGGCCTGTCCGCCCAGCGAGGGCTCTGTAAGAAACGGCTTATGGGGTCAAGGTGGGCTGCCAGCTCTTGCGTGACAAGATACATAGGGCTTTTTGATTCGCTCTTTGGCAGATTACAGGTTGCTATAGTTTCTCTAATGCTCAAATCAAGCATTCAGCTAATCGGCTCAGAATAGGTTAAAGGCTGCTGCTGATTTGGAAGAGATAAAACTCGGTGACAGAAAATTGGGGAGGAGAGTTTGACAAAAGCACGGCTGCTCGGGCTTTGATGTCCCGCTCCGCGTGAATGTGGACGGGGACTAGAGAAACACCCTGAGCTTTTGACCAAACACGCCGATGTGACGAAACACAATGGCGACTATGGAGAGCAACATGGCCCAAAAGAGTTGTGTTATCCTATTACTGATGTTGTTTTCTTGCTTTCTTTCTCTGGCTCGCTCCGGGAATCTCTGACACACACTATGAATAAAAAAAAACAACACTTGGAACTCCTCACTCGGACCTGAAGTTTGTAAGTAGCCTGTATGTTCATCTGTGTTCATGCATAATTAGAGATGCTGTGTAGTCTGGAAGACACTTGTGTTTAGAAAACCATAAAGATCAGTGATAGCAATGATAAATAATATTTAAATATATATTGAAATTGTGACATCATGTGGACCCTTTTGAATGCAATGCTGGATTATTATAATAAACTAAAACCAAAAACTAAATAATTAAAACTAGATCTTTCTTATTTTCACTTAGTTTCACAACTTAGACTGAAATAAAATTAATAAAAACTACATCCATATGTAAATTAAAATGAATAAAAATGACCCAAACCCACTAAATTAAAATGAAAATGGAAAATATAAAAATACAATTTTTAAAACACTTAATTAAAAAGTACTTAGTGTTGCATAATTTTTAATTACCAAAAATTTTTCAGTAAAAAAAAATGGCAGCTGTGGTTGCCGGAATTTTACCTTAAAAAATACGGTAGCAACGTTTTACGGTTTTCACTTAAATTTACAGGTAAATACTGTAATTTCATTAACTGATATAATGTTAATGTACCAACCTAATGAAGTACTGAAATCTGTTTTGTACCTTTGTAATACACTGATAACCACTAAAAGCAGGTGGTGATGAGAAAGTCACATGATGAACCAAAGCTCATCACAAACAGCTTTTAAATATCAGCATATATAGAAGGTGCACAGTTACATTCACATAAACACTAAACACCAACATGATAACACACATGAAACTGAAATAATGCAATAAACATTAATTTAACAACATTAGATGTAACATACAACCCTAATGTTAAAAAAATGCTAAGAAAAACTAAGAAAAAAAGAGTTATTTCAACAAAAAAACATGTAACACAGGAAATTCTGGGAATTCACTGTAAATTTTACGGTCTTTTACCGTTAACCATTTAACAGGTTTTTAGAGTAGCATTTTTACAGTTAAATTCACAGTCATTTTTTGCAGTGTTCTTTGCAGTGATCCATACGTACAACAATTAACAAAAAAAAAAAGAAAAAAAAACACGAAACAACTTTGAAATCAGAAGTGCATTATGTATTCGTCACTACCCGTCTGACGGGAAGCACAGCTGAACAGCAGTGGGGTTGGCGTCCTTGAGTTTGGCTCTTTGAGTTTGGCCTCAGTGAGCTAACATTGTGCTGAATTAGCTGCTATGCAAATGACTCAGGCCTGTTCTCATTCATTAATGGGCCCAAATCTGCTTATGCAAATGAAGCCAAACACAGCTTTGATAGGTGCTGCATAAATGAGCTTCACATACAGTGACCCAAAATTTTTGACTTTTGGTATTAGGACTGTTAAGGCACACATAAAAATATCTAAATGTCATTGATAAAAATGATGATAAAAATACCACTGTAGTTGTTAATTTATTGTCTGACAACACTATATTCATTTAGAAGTGAATCGAAATAAGGCTGTAAGGCTGTATTTTATTTTATTTTATTTTATTTTTTTTATTTATTTTTTTTTTTTATTTAGTACGGCCCTTCAGAAGCTACAGGAGATACTTACATGTTTCCCAGAAGACAAAATAAGTAAAATTTACCCTGATCTTCAAATTCCAAAAGTTTTCACCCCCTGGCTCTTGTTTCCTTCTGGAGCATCAGTGAGCGTTTGAACCTTCTGTAATAGTTACATATGAGTCCCTCAGTTGTCCTCAGTGTGATCTCAAAATCATACAGTCACTGCTGGAAAGGGTTCAATTACACAAAAATGCTGAAAATCTAAAGAATTTGTGGGACCTGAAGGATTTTTCTGAAGAACAGCAGCAGTTTAACTGTTCAGGACAAACTAGGGACTCATGGACAACTATCACTAAACAGAAAACACAGTTGTGGATCATTCAGGAAACAACACGGTATTAAGAATGATCTTTTGAACAGGGTCATTTTTATAAATTCAACTATTATTTTCTCTTGTAGACTATATGAAAACTATATGAAAAAAGATGAGAATCTTTTTTTATGTGAAATATCTTATTCAGGTCAGTACTACATAAAAAAAAAAAAAAAAAACATGCATTTTGGATGACCTCTCTTATTTTGGTAAAATAATTAAAATATGGAAGATTCTGCAAGGTGTATGTAAACTTTTGACCTCAACTATAAGTAACTTTTAGCAAGTTTAAGGTTCAATAATAATAATAATAATAATAATAATAATAATAATAATAATAAAAGTTGTTTAATAATAATAATAATAATTATTATTATTATTATTAAATAAAACAAATACATAAAAATGTACAACTTTTTTTGAAAAAACAGGCTTGCTTATTTATTGATTTATTTATTTAAATTCATCCGAGTGAGCAATAATAATAATAATAATAATAATAATAATAATAATAATTATTATTATTATTATTATTATTATTATTATTATTATTATTATTATTATTATTGGTATATATTGGTAAATAAATGAAAATGAATTATTATTATTATTATTATTATTATTATTATTATTATTATTATTATTATTATTATTGCTCACTCGGATGAATTTAAATAAATAAATCAATAAATAAGCAAACCTGTTTTTTCAAAAAAGTTTTCCATTTTTATTTATTTGTTTTATTTAATAATAATAATAATAATAATAATAATAATAATAATAATAATCATTATTATTATTATTATTATTATTATTGCTCACTCTGGTGAATTTAAATAAATAAATAAATAAACAAACCTGTTTTTCTAAAAAAAAATTCCATTAAAGTGTAATGGTGATTTTTTTTTTCATTTTTATTTATTTATTTATTTATTTATTATTATTATTATTATTATTATTATTATTATTATTATTATTATTATTATAAATAATAATAATAATAATAATAATAATAATAATAATAATAATAATAATAATAATAATAATAAATGTTGTTGTTTACAGTAATAATAATAATAATAATAATAATAAAAGTTGTTTAATAATAATAATTATTATTATTATTATTATTAGTAGTAGTAGTAGTATTAGTATTAGTATTATTATTTGTATAGTCACATATATAATGACCAAATGCTGTTATTCACTTAATCTGAAAACAGACTACAAAATTTATCTTACAAAAATGGACCTTGCAAAAGGTTTGATACAGAGAAGATTTTCAGTGAATAACTACTTAAATTCTGGTCTGTTCCTCACAAAAAATCTCTTTGTGTGTGTGTGTGTGTGTGTGTGTGTACCACAGAAAAATAACAGCATACATGTTTGGATCAACATGAGTTTGAGTAAATAATGGCAGGATATACTTTTGGGGGTGAATTATTCCTTAAAGAAATCAACAAAACAGCCAGTCGTATAAAGCAAAACACACTCGGTGTCAGTATGACCTTTGTAAATGAGGAAAAGTGAGGCCGCTCACGTGAGTCCGGTGCTTACGGTAGCTCAGCGCTCCTCTTATTAAGCCCAGGTGGGGCGGCGTATCCCGAATACATCACACGTGTGATTGACAGCGGCGTGGTGATTGACAGCTGGTGTGTTTGCATGCGTGTGTTGCAGACGGCGCTCCACTGGGCGGCCAAGCAGGGCCGCGTGGAGATGGCGGACATGATGGCGCGCTCCGGAGCGGACGTCAACCAGAGAGCGGTGAGAGCTGACAGGAGCCAGCGCCCCCACTGACACACTCACATTTACACCTCTGCAGGGGCCCGCGCACACAACGCACACCAAAACACACACAAAAATTAACACCTCCTCCCGCCAGGGCTCTGTGCTCGTACGATCTGCTCAGGCTGGCCGTATAATGTGTGTGTTTGTGTGTAATTAAACCCTAATTTCTCTTTAATACGAGCCCTTAGGTCACAAACTCCTCCGCCTCTTTGATTCGATGTGGCTAATCAGCTAAATTTGACTATTAATCAAACACACTCGCAGCGAGAGCTCCGGTTTTAAGTGGAGTGTGTTTGCATAAACACGACCTCATGTTTATTTATTCCAGATCTACTAACGGTCGGGCAGTGAATGCTTTGGCCTTCCCCTCACTTCATGCATATTATAATGCACTGTATCTTATCTCGTCATATTGAGGGTTGGTGAAGTGCAAAGGAAATACTGACAGGATCTTTGTGCCTCTGGCAGCACCCCTCCTCCCGACCCCCAACCTTTATTTGGAGGTCTATTTTCCCTCTATCACCCAAAGCATCGTGGATCCTCTCAGAAAGTTATTTCAGATCAGATCCTGCTGCAGTTTAAAGAGTTCAGTTCAACCCTTTGCAAATTGGCTGTTTATATAAATGTGGAGATCCAGCAGTGTTTGTATGTGGGTCAGTGACCAAAAAATTAGGATTAAAAGGAAAAAAAAAACTTTCCATGTACACAATGTGTAATCTAGTAGTATTTATTTATGTATTTATTTACAATTATTAACAATATTTTAAACGGATAATTACAAGCAATTTTTTGATGACACTTTCTATTTGTTACGTCTTTGTTATATTTTCTTATATTTATTTTTTATTAGTTTTATATTAATATTAAAATTTTAAATAAATATATAAAATTAATATATTTTTAAATACACTTCTATTGTAAATAGAAAATCTCAAGACAGAATAAATAAGGCAAGATAATTTCAGCCATCTTAATCAAAAAATTAAAATATTTTAATACATATTTAAAAACAAAAATTGCAATAAATATTTAAAAAATACTTTAAATAATTTTTTCTTGTTAATAAAAAAGTCATGACATAATTAATTAGACAAGACTATTTCATCCAAATTAATAAAACAATATTTTAAATGAATTTAAATTGTAAATAAAATAATCTCAAGACAGAGTTAATAAGACAAGATCATTTCAACCAACTTAATCAAAAATAAAATATTTTAATAGATATCAAAATAAAATATTTTGGTAACACTTAATAAAGTTCCATTAGTTAATATTAGTTAATATATTAACTAACATGGATAAACAATGAACAATGTATTTATTACAGTATTGATGTTAACTAATGTTAACAAACACGACTTTTGATTTTAATAATGCATTAGTAAATGTTTAAATCAACATTAACTTAGATTAATAAATGCTGTATAAGTATTTTTCATTCTTACTTCATGATAGCTAAATTAGTTAACTAATGTTAACTAATAACCTTATTGTAACGTGTTATCAATATTTTAAACGTATATTGTAAATAAAAAAAAAAAATCTCAGGACAGAATTAGTAAGACAAGATCATTTCAACCAACTTAATTTATAATAATAATAATAATAATTCCAAACTACTTAATGTTACAAATACATAATGTTACAAAATTGCTTAATGTTATTTTTATACGGTTTTATATTTACAGCTCTTTAACATTTTTTTTCAAACCCCCAAAATATCAAAATTAATTTTAATTCAAAAATTGTAAGCATGACCATCAGTAGAAGTGTATTTTATTTTATTTTATTTTATTTTATTTATCATTTAATAAACATGTCTGGCTAAAAAAATCTAGCTGTAAAATCAGAAGAGGGAAAGTGTTGTGATTACTGAATGTTTTCTCTCATTTCTTCACTACTCTAATCTCCCTCTTCAGTCTATCTGCAGAGACGTGCTTGTTGAAGATAATGTTTGAAGCCTTCACGAGCACAGTCAAGCACACGCGCACTTCTTATTGCCTTCATAATTACATAATTAACTTTTGCTCTCTAATCGTTATGGGGCTAATGGTGCTCTTCAAGTGCAGTCTCCTCTGGGCAGAAATGGAATAAAAAAATCAATAATCCACGAAGCGCCGTCAGGATCTGGATGTGCCTCACTACGATTCACAAACACACGAAGCGTGGATTTCTCTTGTCTTTCACCGTCTCAGTTTCTCCATGTGTTTTGATAGACTTCTTTGGTGTTTCACTACTAAAAACAAAAATCGGTGTTGAATTTTCACTAGTAAATGCAGCACAAACATCATTTGCTACAGTGAAACTTTGACAGGCAATAAGAAACCTTTTCATATATTTTTGTGATGAGCGCTGCAATTTTAAGAGTTAAAAATACATCAACTTATAATGCCTACCTGTGTCTTTTTCTTTCTTTTTATCTTGTTTTCCCTCCAATACCGACACTTTCACCTGGCTTTCTAGCATGTAAGTAAACACCTGATTTTATCCAGTTTCACATATTCATGTATGTTTAGATAAGCATAAAGTATCACAGTAGATTTTGAGATTACTTTCTCTGTGAAGAATACATGTAACATTTCCATAAAATTTGGCCCAAACATGATTTCATATCATATTTTTGAGTCTTGGGGTTGGAAGTGCACCCATGATGCTTTAAAACGCTGTAGGCGGCTCAATAGGTTTTGTAGACTTAAATTTATGCTCTTCATATGAAGGAAATATTTCCAAAGCCAAATTGCCCATGCTGTCGGTGTGAAATTAAGTTCTTGACCCATCTTGTGCTGTGTGCTATGCTTATTCTGTTTCCATAATCTTCTCTGGCAAATGGGAGCTGACTCTGGTCTTGATGACGGCCTGCTTTCTTCTTTCTTTCTGAAGGGGGTGAGTTTGATTTCAATACACCTGTGAAATGAAGCAGGATTTAGAAGAAATGTGCTTTAGATTCTGAACGCAGTCACGCTACACACTCATTGGCTGTCCAGCTATCAGAGGATTGTGGGACGGTTAAGAACTGGCACGCTATGGGGACCAAATCCCTTCTTCTTGCCTAGCATTGAACAAATAGGTTTTATTAAACATTCAAAATGGAGATACTATGAGATTAAGTTACGAACCTGGGAAGTAATGGGGTTTTAATGCCATAACCATTCAGAGTAATAGAAGAAGTATGTGCAATAGTATGGCCATTTTTAGAAGCTGAATATGAATTTTGTTTTTATCGTTTCATTTTTGTGAAGCTCATTGCTATTACTGTCTGCACAGTTGATATGTTTTAAATGGCATACTTGCTGTCAGTGTTGGGAATGTTACGTATGACTAAAATGGCACTTTGAGACACTATATATATATATATATATATATATATATATATTTATATATACAGTCATGGCCAAAAATATCAGCACCCTTGCAATTCTGTAAGAAAATGCAACACTTCTCTTAGAAAATTGTTCCGATTGCAAATGTTTTGGTATTCACTTGCTTATTATTTATGTTTGCACTGCAGCAACACAAAAAAAACAGAGAAGACAAAATTATTTGGACAAAATGATTGGCACCTTGTCAAAATTGTAAGAAATAATTGTTTTTCAAGCATGTGATGCTCCTGTAATTTGTATTTAGACACACCTGTGGCAAGTAACAGGTGTGGGCAATATAGTATCACACGTGCAACCAGTTAAAATGGAGAAAAGTTGACTCAACATTTGTGTTGTATGTCACAATGAGCATGGAGAAAAGAAAGAAGTGTGAAGAGTTGTGTGTGGATTTGAGAGAAAAAATTGTGGAAAAACATGGACAATCTCAAGGCTACAAGTCCATCTCCAGAGATCTTAATGTTCCTGTGTTCACTGTGCGCAATATCATCAAGAGGTTTACAGCCCATGGCACTGTAGCTAACCTCCCTGGACGTGGACGGAAGAGGAAAATTAATGAAACATTACAACAAAGGATTGTTCGAATGGTGGATAAAGAACCCTGATTAACTTCCAAACAAATTCAAGCTGATCTGCAGACACAGGGTACAACAGTGTCAGCTCACACTATTCATCTGAATGAAAAGAGACCCAGGAGGACACCACTGCTGACACAAAGGCATAAAAAGCAAGACTGGAGTTTGCCAAAACTTATGTGACAAAACCATAATCCTTCTGGGAGAACGTACTGTGGACAGAGACAAAAGTAGAGCTTTTTGGTAAAGGACATCATGGCACTGTTTACAGAAAAAGAAATGAGGCCTTCAAAGAAAAGAACACAGTCCCTACAGTCAAACATGGTGGAGGTTCAAAGATGTTTTTAATGATGTCAATGATGCCTTGACTGTGTGAATGGCATCATGAAATCTGATGATTACCAAAGAATTTTGGAGCGTAACGTACAGTCATGTGAAAAAGTTTGAACACCCTATTGAATTTCATGGTTTTCTGTATCAGGACATAATAAAAAATTATCTGGTCCTTGGCAGGTCTTAAAATTTGGAAAATAAATCCTCAGATAAACATCATCACATGACATATCACACAGTGTCATTATTTATTTAAGAAAAATACAGCTAAGAGGGAAAGGCCATGTGTGACAAAGTTAGGACACCCTATGAGTCAATTGCCTGTAGCAGCAATAACTTGAAGCATTCATTTTCTATATGACTTTATCAGTCTCTCACATCGTTCTGGAGGAATTTGGACCACTCTTCTTTTCAACGTTGCGCCAGTCCTGACTTTGTCACACATGGTTTTTCCATTTTGGCTTTATTTTTGTTCAGTAAATAATGACACGGTGCAATTTGTCTTGTGTTGTTGTTCATCTGAGGTTTTATTTTCAAAATTTTAAGACCATCCAAGGACCAGTTTTGTTTTAATGATGTCCTGATACGGAAAACCATGGAATTCAACAGGGTGTCCTAACTTTTTCACATGACTGTAGTGGCCAGTGTCAGAAAGCTGCGTCTCCACCAGAGGTCATGGGTCTTCCAGCAGGACAACGACCCGAAACACACTTCAAAAAGCACTCAGAAATGGTTACAAACAAAGTGCTGGAGAGTTCAGAAATGGCCAGCAATGAGTCCAGATCTGAATCCCACAGAACACCTGTGGAGAGATCTCACAACAGCAGCTGGGAGAAGACATCCTTCAAATCTGCATGACCTAGAGCAGTTTGCAAAAGAAGAGTGCTCCAAAAATCCAGTAGAGAGGTGTAAGAAACTCATTCATGGTTACAGGAAGTGTGGAACTGTATCAGATTTGACTTTTTTTTCCAATGCAAAATAAATAAATAAATATGTGAGTACCAAAACATTTACAACTGCAACAATTTTCTGAGAGAAGGGTTGCATCTTCTGACAGAATTGCAAGGGCACCGATATTTTTGGCCATATATATATATATATATACATTTAGCATCAGCCAGTCAAGCATTATAATATGACATTATGGTAGTTTAGCATTAAACTTTAGCAATTACAACTTTAGTAATAAAAATAACCATGTACGAATGCATATTTGTCATGTTGACTAAACTTATGGTGGTGCTTAAGATATTGTTCGTAATTTAGTGTTTCTACAAGAAAGGGGGAAAAAACTAAAAATGATACTGATAACAAAACTACTACAGTTCTGCTACTAATAACAATATAAAACACACTAAGGATTAATGAGCTGTCTTTTTTTGTTTGTTTGTTGGGTTCATGAATATTAATCATGTTGTCTGCAATCGCTCGAACTTATTTGCTAAAATCAGAAAAGGAACGATCATAGGTGAGCGACAGCCAATGAAATTGCGGTTTGTGCTTTAGTTCTGCCTACTACTACTACTGGAGAAACTGGCAGTTCTTAAAAGCTGAAGAATTCCAAAGAACTATGTTATTTTGACAGAAAAATACAACATAGAGTATCGTTTACATGTAGCGCGTCAGTTCTGCATAATATATAAGACTCTCTGTATCATTCTTTGCGTGTGTGTGAGACAAAGCGATGGCTAGTTGTGTGCCTTCAGTTTACGGTTCAATTACAGGTATGCTGCACATCCGTTCAGATGAACTGAAAAATAAAATCATAATAATATTAAAATAAATTATAGTAAGGCCGCATTTTATTCTCAGTAACGATAACGGCGTTGTAATGGGGGAAACAGTAATTGGGAGTAAACATGATGTTACTGTATTCTAGACTAAATGTGAACATGCATTAATTCATCTCACTCACAAAAAACAGATTCAGTATTCCTCAAAATGAATAAAAACAGTGAAATGCAAACTCAAAATATGATGCAACCCTGCAATAATTAAACGTTAAATAAAACAAATATCTTTTATGTATTTAATCCCATTTTATTAACCAGCGTTTTTGCTTCTGACCTTCGATGATGCGACCTTACTAATAAGCAAAAATTACTTTACATAAACTAACAGTTGTGCTTCATTTTTATTTTTTATTTATTTATTTTTTTTTTTTAATAGCTGAAGAGTGATCTCCTGCAGAAATGTACTTTTCTTTCAGCCTGAGGTGAATTCATTTCACTTTTGGTGTAAAAAGGCTTTTACTTTAGAATTGTTTTATATTAAAGACAAAGAAGCAAGCCCTGCCCAGATTTAAAAAGTAACACAAAAGTAACGTAATGCATTACTTTCCATAAAAAGTAACTAAGTAATGTAATTTGTTACTTTTTCAGGGAGTAACACAAAATTGTAATGCATTACTTTTAAAAGTAACTTTCCCCAAAACTGTTCCCATCACTTCTTGCTGTTCATAGTATATTAAATTAGTCATGAAAGTGTACTCTGTTTACAGTTGCCTTATTTAATTTAATAAATATTACATTATCTGTAAGCTGTTTAGAGATATACTTTCAAGATTTGAAGTACACTACAAGTGTGCATTCAATACAATTAAGCACACTTCTTTTCCATTAGGTACATATTAGCAACTGTCCACGTTCTATGTCAGTGTGTTAGTCAATCTCGTTAAAACCCAAACTCACTGTCTTACCTTGATCTCTACTGGCTCCTCTGGCCCCCTGGACAGTCTCTCCAGGGCCTTTACTTATACTGAAGCTGACGTGAAACAGAGCACATGAAAGTGGCTGTGACCTTTCCAAAAATGTCAGTGCTAGGACTAGTGTAATAATGAGGAGTAGAGCAGAGGGAAGTCTACTTTAACCTTTAAGGGCAGCAGAACTACACTATTATAGTACTGTGCTGTTAGCAACATGGCTATGCTGGTCTACATGCTACAAAGACAGTCACTAGCAATTCTGGACTGATTCTAGGCTATATTACCTGAAAGAATGAAATAGTGACACCTCTAACTGGACTTCTATCATGTTTACACTCCATTTTTACTCACTTAGAGTAGAGTAGGGTACAACAGGGCTAAAGGCACACCTTAAGAAAAAATGTGATGTTCACTGTGCCGAAATTGTATAATTGCCATATATATATATATATATATATATATATATATATATGTTTGTGTTGAACATTTATGGAGCCACATATTTTGTGTGACAATAAATCATACAAGTCGTTTATTTTGTTTTAAAATCTTGTAAATGTATGAGGTGGCAAAGGAGGGCCTTTTACCACACACACAGGGTAAAAGTCTCACCAGCAAGTTAATACTTGTTCAAAACAACCACTTTAGCAAAGTTTGTACTCTATATTCTGCTTATTTTGAAAAATAAAATAATTAATTTTTGTTCAATAAAAATACTGTTATTAAATATATATATATATATATATATATATATATAGAAACAAATCATTTTAAAAAGTACAGATTCTGAAATCATTGAAGGAGATGCCATAATAATTGAATAGAGATGTACAGTAGTAACAACAAATGCTATTTTATTATATGATATGATTAACATTATGTTTTTAAATATGATGGTTTTATTCAAAACATGGTGATTATCTCTAAGATGGACACCCAACATAATATATGATATTCACCTTTTGAATCTAACAATGCCATGTCAACAAATGGAAAAGTCACCTTTCTATTAATTATCATGTTAATTGTTGTGCCTTTAGCCCCAACAGCAGGGGCACTTTTTACCCCAAATACCATACTTCTACATATTCTTTCATTATTTAAAAACTGTTGATTTAAAACTAAAAAAAAATTAAAGTTATCTTAAAACTGAAAATCATTAAAAAGACATGTCTCAAAATATATGCATCCATTTAACGATTCTCATTTGCTACTTAAATCTACAACATTTTAAAAAACATCAAATATTAGTTCAAGTAAGCACAGAATCAACTTTGCGCCACTGCTTGCGATTGCATCAGGGATCAGACAAATTTGCACGTGCATCTTGAAAAGCGAATGTTTTGGAAAGTAGTAGCCCCGTTGTACCCTACTTTAAGAACTACTCACGATTCAATCAAACATACTGTATGTTTCTCTACATAAGATCTGTTCCAGAATGTAAACACTGTCTGCTGCTTATATAGACCTCATAAGTGGCTGATTTGTAACAATCCACACAGACACCAACCTGGCACAAATCTTCCATGAATGCGCAATGCTGTTGTAATGTTGAGAACCTGCATTTTTTTAATTATTATTATTTGATTGTCCATACATTTACATGATAACAATGTACCAAGAATGTTTTTTTGAAAAAGTTTGCATACAGGTGATCCCTATTCACATGGATCCGCAGAGATGACAAAGTACTTTATTTTTCATGCCAGGCCAATAGGTGCTGATGTCACTTTGAAAAGAAACACTACACGCCTGTGCACATTCCTGTAGACTGAACACATAATACTGTCCTCTTCAGAGTAACATTAGTCTGTTTGTGTAATGATGCAGATGCACTGCTGACAGACAGCTCTCGTTAAACCTATGAAGAGAAAGTGTAACACGTCTCACTTTAAACCTGTTTTTCTCAAAATTCCATTCCTGAAAAACAGTTATCAGCCAAATTAAGATAGCCATAACCATAACTTACGTTTAAGCTGTGGACAAAATAAAAACTGTTTTGGAAAGGGATTAAACCTAGCTTTCATATAGTATCCAAACCTAATATTTCACCATGTGTTGCATCACACACATACACACGCACACACATGCATGTTGTTTCTATGCTTTATGGGGACATTCCATAAGCGTAATGGTTTTTATACTGTACAAATTGTATTTTCTATTGCCCTACACCTAAACCTAATCCTCACAGGAAACTGTGCACACTTTTACTTTTTGATAAAAACTCATTCTGCATGATTTATAAGCCTGTTTCCTCATGAGGACCTAAAAAATGTCCCCACAAGGTCAAAATTTACTGGTATTACTATTCTTGTGGGGACATTTAGTCCCCATAACGTGATAAATACCAGGTACACAAATACACACACACACACACACACACACACACACACTACCACTCAAAAGTTTGGGATCAGTAAGACTTGTAATGTTTTTTAAAGAAGTCTCTTCTACTCATCAGGGCTGCATTTATTTGATCAAAAATACAGGGGGAAAAAAAACATAATATTGCAAAATGTTTTTACAATATAAAATAATGGTTTTTATTTTAATATACTTTAAAATATAATTTATTCATGTGATGCAAAGCTGAATTTTCATCAGCTGTTACTCCAGTCTTCAGGGCCACATGATTAAAGGGATAGTTTACCCAAAAATGAAGATTACCCTATGATTTCCTCACCCTCAAGCCATCCTAGGTGCATATGACTTTCTTCTTTTAGACAAATACAATCGGAGTTATATTAAAAATGTCCTGGCTCTAACAAGCTTTATAATGGCAGTGAATGGTGGTCAAGATTTAGAAGCCCAAAAAAATACATACATCCATCATAAAAAGTGCTCCACATGGCTCCAGGGGATTAATAAAGGCCTTCTGAAGCAAACTGATGTGTGTGTGTCGGAAAAATATCCATATTTAAAACTTTATAGACCAGAATCTCTAGCTACCGCTGACTGTCTGCGTTCACGAGAGAGAATCCTACATCTTTAGTTTTAACACTTTGCATTATTAATTTGTACCTCGGTTTCAAGCTGTTGGACATTTTACCATTATATTATTCGTTTTTGTGTTGGGTTAATGTTTAAAATTCTCAAATGATCGCTCCACCCTCTTTTTTATTCCTGTAATCACACGGCCCATTAGTGTTATGAGCGAGGAAGTGGTAAGTGTAAAACAAACGGACTCCAAAGAGATATTAGGGATAGATGGAGTCAACGTGAAACATCCGTTTGCAGAAGTGTCTTCGGATGATAAAGTCCCCCGTGGAGCGTTAATGTGCCGTCATCCACACTAATCACCGCCTGAGCTCAGATCAGCACTACACCGCAGTCACATTTCATACATCCATCATCCGCTCACGTCGGCCTCACTAGCGCACTATCGTTCTACGTTTGCCACCGTCTTTCATAAGAAGCACCGTCAGGCTGCAGCTGTTTGGCGAGTGCTGTTTGAATCAGCGGTGGGTGACTGACGGGATCCTAGAGAGGGTTAGTCCCGTGTTAATGTGCGGGATGTACTGTAGCGATTGTCTCAGCGGGTCTCGCTGTCTGGTTAACTGCATAAATGCGAAACGTCGCCTGCACACAGTGGTGTGTGAAATGACGTCCAGCTGTTTTTAATAGCTTATCGCAATCGAGTGACAGACACAACAGGAGAACAAGAATTGCTGTCATATCACTGTCCTCCCACACTAATGATATTTAGATATTTGCTTGTGTGTAGGATGCATACAATCTGACATTTCAGGACTTAATTTGACCTAGGTTTATTTGTGCATGTGTGTGTTTGATTGCAGGGTTACACACCGCTCCACCTGGCTGCTCTACATGAACATGAGAACATCATTCAGCTCCTGATCAATAACTACAGTAAGTTTATTGTTCCAGAATTTTCCTTATACACCTTAGGATTAGTGGTTGGCATCTGTATGATCCTGCAGCTGAATTTGGGCCATCTGTCTCAAACTGTCCTGTCCTTCTGACTTTCCTGTTCATCTTTTTGCAGTCCAGTCTTTGTCACTGCATGTACTTGAAATTGTAAAATTTGGGGCCAAAAAAATATGCAGGAAAGGAAATTATATAGGTAACCACTGAAGACCATATGGCTCAACGTCCAAAGAACACTTAATAAAAATGATTAAGTAATGTTATTTGAAAAAAGGACAGATTTTTTAAAATAACAATTTATTTATTTATTTAATAACTTATTTTTTGACAATACTTTAAGAATACATACTCTAAGTAAAAATAGTAATAATACTTATAAATAATACGTAATAACTAAAATGTGCTAATGCCTTTTATTTGATGGTACATGACATGTTCAATTAAATTTAGACTTTTGTTCATTAGTATAGTAGTTGGTAGAAAATCAAAATCCATTTATTTACACTACTTGAAGAATATATATATATATATATATATATATATAATATGTTTATACTTTTTACTTGATGGTTACATCGCATGACATTTTAAGGTCATTAAAATTAGACTTCTGTTAAATAGTATAGTAGTTTTTTTTTTTGTTTTTTTTTTCCAAAACTAAAATAGTATTTATTTATGTATTTATTTATTTATTTATTTATTTATTATTTACATGTGTACACAATAATTCAAGAACATATACAAATATGTTAATGTCTATTACTTGATGGTTACACCACATGACATTTAGAGCCATTAAGTTTAGATTATGCTAAATACTAAATAGTAGTTGGTAAAAATATTTTTTTTTTTCCAAACTAAAATATTATTTATGTATGTATGTACGTATTTATTTATTTATTTATTTACATGTGTACACAATAATTCAAGAACATATACAAATATGTTAATGCATTTTACCTGATGGTTACACCACACGACATTTTAAAGTCATTAAATTTAGAATTTTGTTAAATAGTATTGTAAGACCTAATTATTTTCAGAATGGGAGAAAGCATTCATTCATTCATTCATTCATTCATTCATTGCTTAGAAAATGTATACTCTAAATAAAGCTGTATACAATACTTAAAGAAAATATGAATAAAAATGTCTATTACTAGATTTTTGTTTAATAGTATAGTAGCTGGTAAAGACAGATTTTCAAAAAAATAAAAAAATAAAAATAATAATTATATATATATATATATATATATATATATATATATATATATTGGTGTACAGAGTACTTGAAGAATACATACTTTAAGTAAATATTGTACAATACTTAAATAACATGTTAATGCCTTTTACTTGATGCTTACGCAACATTTTACAGTCATTAAGTTTAAACTTTTGTTAAATAGTGTAGTAGTTGGTAATTTTTTTTTTTTTTCAAAACTAAGATGTTTATTTATTTATTTATTCATTCATTCTTTCTCTCATTCATTCATTCATTTTTGGCAACAGTTCTTTAGGCAGTTCTTTTGTGACTATGTTCGCAAGTTCAGTCATTACCAATGTACTTCAACAATTTGCTCTTTCCCAAACCATTCCATATTTGCATTCGCAAATAGCATCACAAACTTATATGTTGGACCTACAGCTAAATAGTCTCTTTTTAGCATAAGATGGACTTATAAGCTCGCTAACTTACAGTGTCATTCCATTTATGTATACAAAGTCCATTTGTCAATTTTTAGTTGTCAAGAGAATGAAAACATCATTTTTGAAGAGTGCGCACACGTGAATGTGCTCTTTGGAACGTGCAACTGAATCAAACATCTGGAAATGAAGCAAAATAGTAGAGAACAAAATAGAGAAGTAGTCATCAGACGTCATGTTTGTTGTTTACAGCAATAACCTGATATTAATTTGATCTCGAACCAATTAATTAGCAAAATGTATTACTCCATTATGACAAAGAGGAAATCCAGCTCACAGACACGAATATGATCAGTGATGCACAGCTGAAGTTACTGTGCAGTCACAGATGATAATTGGTTTTTAGAGGGGAAAACTCCAGCGATGGCCTCACACTGTGAGCTAACACTAGCTCCCGCTAATGAAGCTAACTAGGGTGTGTGTCAATAGAGTAATTCAAAAGAACAGTCCCTCGAGATCTTGGACGGCGTACATGCATGTGTGTGCAGGGGGGTCTTGTTTGTAAAACCCCTAACACAGAATAGATGCCCATATGTTGTGTGTTAGGCGGCCGCTCGGCCCTGTTGTGTTTGTAATTCACTAAAACACATATGGTCCAGGTCAATATTAGATCCCACCTCCTCTGTACAAACCACAGAGTTTCCATATGGTGTGTGGAAATGGATACTCCATGGTTTCCCATCACCACCTACAGCTCACTTGGACCCTACGCTGAGAGACAGAGACAGGATTGTCCTTCTTTTTTTTTCAAGTACTGCGAATGTTCAGCCAAATTGTAAATTGCTCTCTTCATAAAATGACATCACCGTTGGGCAGTCCAGTGAATTTTCTGAACTGGTTTTGAAATGTCTGACTGGGCACATCATATCCAGATCTATTAATTTATTAAATATATAAGTAAGTAAATAAACAAGTCAATGACTTAAAGACGTCATGTTTTTAATATTTGAATTAAAATTATATATTGCTTGGAAGTAACTGATTATATGTAATCTGGATCATGTAATCAGATTCCAAAAATTAAATACTTTCAAATTAGATTACATTACATTTTTTTATTGATTACATGATATTATTACATATTATTTACACAACAGCAATACATTCATGAAATGGCAAGGATAGTTCAGATTGTATGATGTCATGTAGTACTACCCTTTTAAACATAATGATATATGAATTAATAATACTTAAAATATATTATTTTAATGCCTTTTACTTGATGGTTACACCACATGACATTTTGGATTCATTAAATTTAGACTTTTGTTAAATAGTATCATAGGTGGTAAAAATAGTTTTTCAAAACAAATTTATTTATTTATTTAGTGTAACAAATACTTGAAGAAATAAATATGTGCAATTAGATAACAGTACATTTTAAAATATTCGTATTCAGACTATAGTTACTTTTTTATTGATTGCATGATTACATATTATTTACACAACAGCAATAAATTAAAAAAAAAAAAGATGTTGAAGTAATCTAAAATATCAGATGAATTTACCTTTTCATGAAATGACATGGATAGTTCAGATTGTATGATGTCATGTAGTACAACCCTTTTAAACATAATGTTATATGAATTAATAATATTTAAAATATATAAATTGCAATGCATTTTACTTGATTGTTACACCACATGACATTTTGGATTCATTAATTTAGACTTTTGTTAAATAGTATCATAGTTGGTACAAAAAAATATATTTTTTTTCAAAATGAAAATATTTATTTAGTTAGTGTACACAATACTTGAAGAATTAAATACTTGCAATTAGATTACATTACATTTTAAAATACTCATAATAATAATAGTTACTTTCTATTGATTGCATGATTACATATTATTCACGCAACAAAACATAAAGTAAAAAAAAAAAAATATGTCAGAGTCTTGTAAAATGTCAGATAAATTTACCTTTTTTATGAAATGGCAAGGATAGTTCAGGTCGTATAATATCACATAGTACAACCCCTTAAAACATACTATATGAATTAATAATACTTAATTTTAATGCCTTTTACTTAATGGTTACACCAGATGACATTTTGGATTCATTAAATTTAGACTTTAGTTAAATAGTATCATAGTCGGTAAAAATAGTTTTTCAAAACAAATTTATTTATTTATTTATTTATTTAAGTTGTGTAGACAATACTTGAAGAATTAAATACTTGCAATTAGATTACATTACATTTTAAAATATTCATAATCAGAATATAGTTACCTTTTTATTGATTACACTGATTATTGATGACACAACACAACAACAATCAATTAAAAAGACGTTGAAGTCTTGTAAAATATCAAATACAGTTACCTTTTTATGAAATGGCAGGGACAGTTGTTATGTAGTACAACCCCTTAAAACAATGATATGTATTAATTATTCATATTTGTAAAAAGAAAGACTTAAAATAAATTTACCTTTTAAATTTACCTTCGTCTACCATTACCATTCATCTGAAAATAATGATTAAGCTATTCACTTTGTTAATGATGCAAAGAAAACATTACATTGTAGTTGATGGTTACACCACATGACATTTTTCATTCAGTTTCAACTTTTGAAGTAAACAAGTAAACATTGATTAAACAATTTTCAAAATCATGTCAAAGCATCTGTAATAAGGAGCATGCTACTAAAAACTGGTTTGTTTTAATCTAGATTTTTCTTTTTCTTTCCTTAATCCCGGATACACTTGTTTGTCATTAATCCATCTGCGTCTTTCCAAGTGTCAGATGGATTTAAGTTTGACTGAATGGCCTTTGACGTGACGTCAACAACAAAAGACATGGAAAGTGTTTTCCTGTTCATTTTTCTCTCCTAACTATCATTCATTTGATCGTTTTTATGATTTAGCATTGTTTCCCCTTTGCTGTCAGCAAGAACAGACCTGCCAGTTGACAAGCACTGATTTAGAGGCACAAATCTAGACAGATGTGATGTCCTGAAGATAAAGACCCCTGGCTAAAAAACATCTTGCAGGTTTTGTGAAATGTCGAGACAGCAGAGCAGCTTTTCCCAGACTGACATGATTGTCATGGATATTTGAAGACATAAAGACAGCAGTCCAGACAGACAAGTGTCAGACAAAACCTCCACCAGACACTCTCATCTGCACACTTCACTCTTTCAACAAAAAACTCTGAATTCAGTCATTGAATAAAAGCTCTTTAAACATGGCATTTTGACAGAAACAGCTCAGTTTAATCAAAACTTTGAATTCTGTCATCAATTTCTCAACTTCATGTTGTTTCAAACCTGTATGATGAACTGGTTTTGTCCATACATTGAAGACTATTGAGGTCCAAAATACCACTGGACCTCACTGACTTTCATTGTATGGACTTTCAGTGTGGTCTTTATTAATTTGATGTGTATAGCGTGTCAATGGTATATGTATATTGAGCAGCAGGCAGTCTCCCGTCAGACTGATCAGCTCTCTAGCACCAGACCTTCACCTGGGAACCTCCAAACCAATGAGCCGTGCCTGGCCAAGCTGCCATCAGCGCCCATTCATACCCCTCACTAAGTCACCAGACTGTTCACTGTTCACACACTCACATCTACAGCGTGTTGATGCATTCGACTGCCTTGTGTGTTTATATTCAGTTCATCAAGTTTTAATATTAGTTACAAAGATGATGCATCAATTCGAGGGAGCCGTTTGCACATAAATGAATGGTCAGACAACTGACATGGAAATGTGTTCTGCTCACCCTGTTATTGATTATCACCAATATGTGTTTATTTCAATAATATTTCATTTTTATTACAAATAAATGCAACATCTCATTTGGGTTTGTCAGAAATAGTGATGAAAATGAAATTTTTGAAAAAAAAATGGCTGACTCTTGATCTTGACAAGGCTAGCATTTTATTATGTTTTTGCTTAAACATATAAATTAAATACAAATTAAACATATAAAGAAAAAAAAACACACCATGTGATAAGCAAAAATTGTGGAAGAAAATGTATAATAATAATAATAATAATAATAATAATAATAATAGTGGTTTATGTCACTGTGAATATCACAGTTAAAATAATAATAATTCAGTTAAATTAAATTAAAATAAATGGTAAATTGTGAATAATAATAATAATAATAATAATAATGCTCTATTTACTCTTTGTATTGTATATATATATATATATATATATAGCTTTAATTATAAGAACATGTAAAAATTACACCAACAGTAATAGTAATAGTTGTATTTTTTTAGAGAAAAAAAAATAACAACAACAGTAATAATAATAATAATAATAATAATGATTTATTTCACTCTTTGTTTAGAAATTAAATTAATTAAAATAAAATAAAATAATACTTTGATACATTTTTATATTTAAATTTTGAAAGTCTGGTTCTAGGACAATTGTAAAAGAATGATAATAATATTATTATATAAAATTAATTTGAGTGTTCACTAAGTGTTCACCTAGTTGGCTATTAAAAGTATTTCCTGTACTGTAAGTCATGCATTTTATAAGCACCACAATTACCCTGACAATAATGTGACTTTATAACAAAAAGCTAAACAAAACAAAACAAAACAAAAAAAACCTTCCCTATGTTAATTTTGACAAAAAAAACAACCCCTGGAATAGTTTAAAAAGTGTACGTTGGTGAAAAAACACCCATGTGTAAAAGTACCATGGTATTACCATCTGATTCCATTACGGCCCCATAGTATGACCTAGTATGTAGTAAGAGTGTTTTTATATAAGGGCTCTGAATCTATTTGAAGCATCTCTCCGCTGCACTAATGATTTCTATAGCACTCCGGGTGAATAATGCTTTATCTTATCATGGCGAGATCTGCGCGAGCGGTTAGGGAACTGCAGATAGTTTAACATAGTTACCAACTGACTGCTTGCAGTGCCTTAAGCAATATAGTTGAACAGCGTTATAGGATTACCGCTTTGCGCCTGGAAACATAAGCCTCTCTTAGCGGCGTACAGCTTAAGACCTCCGCGTAACTCTATTAAAGCACACAGAATTTCTCCAGACGCACACGTAATCATATAACTCTGTTAAACAGCTCGCAGTTGCTTCGGATACAGTCGTGACTGGATTGTTGAAAATCACAGTTACCGTCTCGCTATTTATTGAAACTGCAGTTTTATTAGGTTATTGTTATCAATTCATGTCCGTTGTCGATATTTAGGCTCTGCGGGAGCTAAGCCGCGCTTTTTCAGCATCTTGTTTGGTCGACCGTCCACTTCAGGATTCGAGCTGGCAGAATACTTGAACGAGTGCTGTTGCTGAAGATCTTCCAGCATGTTCTGTAATAGTGAACATGCTGTAAAACATATACTCTGCTTTAGGAGCTAATATATAATTCAATAAAGTGAGCGACTGGGGAGGCAGCAGTCAGACATCGGTACACATTGATATTGAGGGTTTGAGAGTTCATATAGATCTGATGTAGGTTTAGCCTGTTGGCCAGAGAAGCCCTTAGGTTATGACTGCGAGGTCAGCATTTCTACAACACCACAATCTAACACAGTTTAGATGTTGTCTATAAACATAAACTGTCATTGGGCGAACCTCGCAAACACTGTCGAGAAATGTACAAGTTATATTTCTTTTCAATTAATTATCCTTGTAAATACTGGATTCTGATTGGTCAGTCTGTGCATTTTAGATGCATTCTGTGCATTATTATTATTATCATTATTATTTTGTATAATGAACATCAAGTTGTATAATCGCCTGTTATTATAACCGACTATAACTAAATTGAGTCATTACAGTGAACTAAACATTAGTTTTGAACTAAAACTAAAGCCTTAAACATATTTTTTTATAATAATAAAAAATAAGAATAAATTAAAGTTTTGCTGCCAAGACAGCATGTCTTATTTTCAGTTTAACTGTATTTAGAAAGTTGTAAAGTATTGCAATAGTAAATAAATTGCAGTAAAAATGAATAAAAGCTGTATAGACATATACGTAAACAAAATATTAATTTAAATACTTTACATATTAATTAAACACCTTCATCAATATTTCATGTCTATTAATTAATGTATTTGGTAAGTAATCATGTAATAAGTGGGATAATGTACAGTCAAACAATGGAGCTGGTATTTTATTGCTTATCGCTTACATATTTTGCATGAAAACATGAAAACTTTTTAAATTGTGATTCATTATTGGAAATTTTTAATAATAAGTATTATTAATAATAATAATAATAATAATAATAATACTAACAACAATAATACAAATGCAACTTTATTTAAATTATGGAGTACAGATGAAGTTTAAAATAAATAAATAAATGAATAAATAAATCTTACTTTAATTTTAATATTTTAAAGAATATATGTTAAATTTATGTATTTATTTATTTATTTATTTATGTATTAAATAAATATTATTTTTAATACTGATATTATATTTTTTGTTATTACTGTAGCTGTAGCTGTAGTGTGAGATAGATAGATAGATAGATAGATAGATAGATAGATAGATAGATAGATAGATAGACAAACAAATAAATCAATAAACAAACAAACAAATAAATAAATAAATAAACAAATAAATCTTACTGTAATTTTAATATATTCGCATAATTTGTTATCATCTAAAAACTGACCAGATTTATTTATTTATTTATTGTTTGTTTGTTTGTTTATACAGCTATACTACTACTACTACTAATTCTCACATCCACAATGCAAAAACAAATTAAATATTATTTAAATTGTGGAGTACAGAATAAATGAACAAACAAACAAACAAATAAATAAATCTTATTTTAATTTTAATATATTTAAATAATTTATGTTGTTATCATCTGAAAGTTGACCATATTTATTTATTTATTTATTTATTTATTGTTTATATCTATCTATCTATCTATCTATCTATCTATCTATCTATCTATCTATCTCACACTACAGCTACAGTAATAACAACAAAAAAAAAAAAACCTTTATTGTCTTAATCACCCTTATTTAAATTTTATTTGTTTGTTGTTTGTTTATTCACCCATACATACATATATAAATGCATGCATACATACATCATCATTATATTAGAGTTATGAAGCCTAAGAACCATGTGATTTGGAAGACATGCAGTATATGCAGCTTTAAATGTCATCAACAATGCTCCGATGACTAAAAAGAGCTGGTCAAAGAAGCTTGTCATTCACACACATTCATTTGTCAGGCAAAAGCACTGATCTCTAAAGCAGCACCAGAATACGTTATTCACGAAAAGCGCGCTCATTTTAAAAAGGCATAACAGGCTGTTGACACTCTACATAAAAATAGGAGATGTTGACCTTTAGCGCGTTCGGCCCCCTCTCTGCCCTATCCTCGCTTTCCCTCTCTTTATGTTGCCTGGCCTCTTTTCAAATGCACAATCCTCACCTCTTCTTTTCACTGTTATCTCAAATAATTACCCCTCCGTTTCCCCCCGAATCCCTGGAGGCCCCGAGCTGCTCAAAAGGCCATTCAGTGTGTCCAGGCGCGGAGGGATTGAGATCAGCGCTCAGTCGCTCAGTATTCAGCCTCTAATTAACCACCGTGGTATTCCAGCAGGCCCCAGACCAGCCCGAGTCCATATGGCCGCTACAAGGCCAGTGTGATTATCACTATGTGCTACAGAGAGGCGATGAGATGATTGAAAAGAGAGAGCGCCTGGGTGGATTATTTTTAACGACTCTCCGATGGCAGGGATGACGGTGCGTTTGTTATTTTTAAGCGGCAGTAGCCTAACCTTGACCTCCCACACACTCACACCTCTGTTTATGTGTTAGAAAAAGTCATTACTGAGAGTGTTCGTGCGCTACGAGTGCGAGAGAAGGAAAACGTCATCATATTTTATTCATAGCTTCACAAAACAGTGTTGAATTCTGTCATTCTATTGCACTGTGGAGCTTCTGTCACTACAACAAATTCCTAGTATGTGTAAACATGCATGGCAATAAAGCACACTCTGATTCTGATTCTGAATGTAAGACAACAGCATTTCTGGTCAGATTCACTGTTGCTTGGTATGTTTTTACAGGCACTTTGCGGATTTCACTACAGGTTCAAGTTGGTTGTACAAATTTGCAACATTGACAAACAGAAGATTGCTTGGTTTAAACGTGTGACATTTAATGACAAAATAAACAGCCAAAAATGAAACTGCTGCATAAAAGTAAACTAAACAAGTGACTTAAATGTCCGCTCTCGTCTTCCACTGTCATCACTCCTTCTTTAATTCTTCTGGAGCTCCTCCGAGGGGCTTATTAACATTCACGCCACCAGACTTGCACCGCCCCCACAACTCTTGGCCCCGCCCCACTCCTTGCTACAGATCTTTTTTGCCCATTAATTTTGCCTACATTTAACTAATGTGCCTACAACTTAAAGATGCAATTCTACTCTTCCAAAATAGGGCTTTCATAAACATAGTGTCTATTTACACTAAGTGCAAACAGCCTATCTCGTTGGCAGAGGCTATTTACTAACTCCAATCACTAATGTAGGGCAGGTTTGGACAACATTGCAAAAGATGTCCATTAATCAACAGCTTTAGTGCGTAGGTAGTACAGCACATAGCAAGTGTTTTTAAACACAATTGACCCGAGTTCGAATCCGCCTTTTGTCAAACTCATTTTTCTTCCTTTTCACATCACATATTACATCGGAAAGGTGTTCATTTTCAATAAAAAATAAGGAAATAATCGAAATTGAAAATAATGTGCCTCACGGGTGTTTATCAGTTAGGGTTAGGGGTAGGTGTAGGGAGGGCTTTAATTGTCCCAAAGTGGTATTCATTTAATAATGTTAATAAAAAATGTAATTCACACTCATTATGTTATTACTGCATTTGTGATGCGATCTGGGATAACCGGTCGGATGTCGTTCTCGGACGTTTTCAGGACATTCGAAAAATAGGTAGAATGTCTTTATTTTTTTTTCCCCCCAAAATTAGGTTTTCATTGTATTATTATTCTATAACATCTTGTCTGTCATCTCTGAAAAATATACTGGTGAAATTCACTTCTTTAGTGCAGAAAAATAGCAATTTATTGCAGCAAGCAGAAATGACTATGACTGTTAAGAACACGCTGCGGAGGTCCTTTCTCTGAGCACCACAAAAACAGCTAACCTATCAAAATAAACCACATATTTAATAAAGGTATTTCAATGCATGTTCCTGTCACGGTTGGGTGTGGCAAGGAAACGCACGAAGATGAGATTAACACTAACAGGAATCTTTAATCAAATCCAAACAGGTAATTCCAACAAGGGCAGCAGAACACACAACCAAAATAACCTTGAGATTCGACAGACATAAAACTGAATACAACTTATAAAGAGTGGCTAATGAGACACAGACAGGTGGAGCAAATAAACCAATAAGGACACAACGAGGGTAGGAAGAACCAAATATGGGCACAACGGGAAAAACCAACTAAACAGTCCAATGGGGAGTGACAATGGGCAAAACCAACAAAAACAGTTCAAGGGGCGTTACATTACTCCCCCCTCCCGGAAGGCGCGACCTCGCACCGTGGAAAGAACAAAAACAAAGGAGGGCACGTAGGATGGTAACAGAAAGTTATTGTAGGAGGAGGCTCCGGAGGAGGACGGACTTCCGGGAGGAGGACAACAAACAAAGTCCATGGTGGAGACGACGGAGGGAGGAGCCAAGGAGGAGACAGAAGGGACCCGGAGCAGGAGGAGCCAAGTGAGACCCAGGCCGCAGCCATGATGCTAGCCCACGGTCGAGCCGACGGAGGGAGGAGCCATGGTGGAGGAAGGGCTGACAACTCCAGGGGGCCGACTGACGGCGGCGGAGCAGGTGGAGGTGGAGCCCGAGGCGGAGACGGAGAGCCGATAGTCCAGGGCGACTCCGAGGATCCGGAGGGTCGAGGCAGAGCCCAAGGCTCTGGAGGCGGAGGCGGAGCTCCGGAGGTCCGCAGTGGAACAGGAGCAACCGAGGACAAAGGTGGAGCTGGAGGGAGGGAGGAGCCCAACAGAGCCGGTGGGATGGAGCGACGAGGCAGAGCCGGAGGAGCAGAGTCCTGAGGCGAAGGCGGGACAACGACCGACCAAGGTGGAGCCGGAGGGACGAGGGAGCCCGGTGGAGCTGGTGGGCCAACGGGCGACGGTGGAGATGAGGGAGCTGAGAGCCGGGGTGGAGCCGCTGGGTCGGAGGACCGAGGCGGAGTCTGGGACTCAGAGGCGGAGATGAGGGATCCTCCAGCCATGACGCCGATGGAGACTGGCAGACCCGCGGCGAGCCCACCGCACAGATGGTGGGCTGAGGGTGAGCAGAGGGGCTGTCAGGAGACAGCGGTGGCAGAGCTGAAGCAGCAGGGCTGCTTGGAGATAACAGAGGGAGGGTGGGTGGGAAATTCAGGCAGGTAGACAGTTCAGGGCAGACAGGAAGTTCCATTTCTATATCCTCATAGCAAATCAAAACTATTTCCATGTTTGATTGTCCCAGATCCCGGTCTTGCTCACCCTCAGCGGCGGTGCAGTGGGCGGTGCTGTCCTCAGCACCCTCACGCCCATCTGGAACATCCACCGTTGCGGGCTCTGTGGCCGGCTCTCGCACCTGGTCGGACAGGATGGGCTCTGGCTCCTGGGCAATCCGCAGCTCTGTCGCTCCACTTGGCGATGGCTCGTCGGTCACGTTGGGCTCTGGCTCTCCGTCCACGGTGGGCTCGGGCTCATGCTCCGCAAATTGAGGTGATTGTTGGCTGGGCTCTGGGTCAAGAGTGGGGCTGGTGTTGTCATCCGCAAAGTCCACGGTCAATGAAGAGTTGCAGGACACCAGCACCCACTCAACATAGGCGGCGAAGCTCTCTCGAGGACCATCCCCGGACAACTGCGCTCGTGTGGTGGTGTTCAATCCAGCAAAGTAGAAAGAGCAAAGGCAGTTGTCCGGGAAGTGCGTGTAGTTGGTCAAAAACACGAAGTCCGTGGTGTGGTCCTCGGGAGAGCGGTCCCCCTGCTCCAGCAGGAGGACGAGGACGGCCGGGTCATCCATGACGTAAAAAACAAAACAAAAATTGACAGAAAACAAACAAAAAGCACGGGGTTAACACGCCGCTACTTAGTTTTTGTATGGTCGGATCTTCTGTCACGGTTGGGTGTGGCAAGGAAACGCACGAAGACGAGATTAACACTAACAGGAATCTTTAATCAAATCCAAACAGGTAATTCCAACAAGGGCAGGAGAACACACAACCAAAATAACCTTGAGATCCGACACAGACATAAAACTGAATACAACTTATAAAGAGTGGCTAATGAGACACAGACAGGTGGAGCAAATAAACCAATAAGGACACAACGAGGGTAGGAAGAACCAAATATGGGCACAACGGGAAAAACCAACTAAACAGTCCAATGGGGAGTGACAATGGGCAAAACCAACAAAAACAGTTCAAGGGGCGTTACAGTTCCCCACCAGTCCTGTGTAAACTATAGCACATAAAGTTTTTTATTTATTTTTTTTTAGCACAAGAGAACAACACAGTCTGAAGTAGCTGCTCAATCTGCTCAATCTGTCAGTGCCCTAAATGATGTTGTAATTGACTATTTCACATCCAGAGATGAAGGATCAGATGATGAAGTTACTAAAGAGGAGGAGTCCAATGACAGATGATGTTATCTGCACAGTGCATGGACAGTTGCGCTGTGCTCGCTTTTCTAAATGTAAACTACAAGGTTCACTATTCGTGCTATCTAAACATACAAGGGGTGATCAAAAGTTCAGACACTATGCCCATGATAAACAACAGAAAACTGTCCTGTTTAGGGTAAAGTTAGTCTGTTTCTGTAATGATGCAGTATAGTGCTCCTGACTTGTTAAACCCGTGAAATGAAAGTGAAAGCCGTCTCGCTTTAAAGCTGTTTTTCTCAAAATTCCATTCCTAAAAATCATGACTATCAGCCAACTTAAGATAGCCATAACTTTGGTTACGTTCAAGCGGTGGACAAAATAAAAACAGTTTAGAAAAAGGTTTGAACCCAGCTTTTATATAATTCATAAAGGTAAAATTCAGAAAAAAAAAAAGTGTTTTCCTAGATCGCATCACATATTAATGCATATTACAATGTACTAGAATACTGAGGTGCAAATATCTGCCACTTGTACCAAGTAGTGTAAATAGCATCTAATATTATTGCAAAGAAAATACTGCTATTTTTACTATTTTTACATAGTGCAAATAAAATATTTCACTATTTGCACTTAATGGCTAAAAATACTGCTGTTTGCACTTAGTGTAATTGGCTTTTATCACTATTTTCACTTACTGCAAATAGCCGCTGCCTTTAATAAAAGTTGGGTGTCTGTGCAGCAGAAACACAACTGCACAAAAGAAAAAAAACATACACAATTAGATAAAACTATATAACTTTGTTTTCGCCACTGAATAAAAAATGTAAATTAAAAGTTAACAGCATTTCTGACATTTTTTCTTGCGGTTGTGAGTTTACAGAATTGCGCAAAATAAACTTGCGTTCGCAAGTTGCAAAGTTGTATTTGTGAGATATAAACTTGCATTTGCAAGCTACAAAGTCAGAATTGTGTGATATAAACTCACAATTGCGAGTTGCAAAGTCGAGTTACAAATTGTGAGTTAATATCTCACAAGAGAAGTCAGAATTGCAAGATAAAAAGTCGCAACTACTCTTTTTATGTTTTTTTCTTTTTTTTTTTTCTCTCATGGCAGAAATGGGCTTCCATAGAAAGCAGAGAAAACAGATTGTGGTGAAAAAGGGTACGAACATTTCAACACCCGTAATACACTGCCAAGATCAGACTATCCATGAGCGAGGTTACAAAATAAATAAATAAATAAATAAAAAGGGTAAGTGTGACTTTTTATCTTGCAATTCTGACTTTTCTTGTGAGATATAAGCTCACAATTTGTAACTCGACTTTGCAACTCGCAATTGTGAGTAAAACACATCTGGCGGACTTTTGATAGATCCAGGGGTTTTGTGAAAACTATTAATTGTACTTCTGCATTTTTGTATCCTGCCTACTGACAGTTTGAGCTAGTCTAGTGCATTGGGTATACTTTTTAATTTAATTTAATTTTATTTTATTTTATTTTATTTTATTTTATTTTATTCTATTTATTTTTCACTCTTTTTTCCGGTCATGTTTCACCAATTTAAAACAACAATAACAATAATAATAATAATTGCATTTCTACTGCATATAGGCAGCCAACTTTTATTAAAACCCCATCTTGCCAGTGGACAACTTTTTCAGCATTTTGCATTACAAGACACGTTTGGTGTGAACTGGCCCTAACAAAGTAAAAATGAATGGGTAAAAGGAATGCTCAAACGTCTGTTACTCTCACTGAGTTGTTTACATGTCGTTTTGTTTTGTTAACTTTCTGTATTCTTGAAAGTGAAAGGGGACTGGAGCAAAACTGACTAGCATCATGAAAGTAATATGACTCATATTGTATTCCAGTCTTTTAAAGCCAATGACAGCTTTGTATAAAGAACACACTGATATTTAATTCATTAAACATCACTGAAAATCATGCCATGCTTTTTCTGGGTGAACTGTCTCTTTAAAAGAACCTCCTTAATAGCTGTGTGTGTATTTATGGAAATGCATCACAGTGTACCACAGGTATCATGCTGACATGAATAACAAGTTATTAATAACACCAATGGTTCAAAATGTTTATTTTATAAGTGTTACTGTACAATCTAAAAGAGCTTTTTTTTCTCTCTTCAGATGCCAAAGTCAATATAAGGGACTATCATGGGAAGATGGCAGCTCATTACTGGAATGGCAGCAAGGATATTTTTACGGAACACAGATCTCATTCTGGCACGTATTTACTATTCAGTGTATCACATTTACAGATTTATGTTCATAACAATGACCAACAAAATCATTTTGCATATTGTGTCAGAATCTCTGCTGCGGTTGGTTGTTTGAGATAAATGACAGCTGCTTTTCTCCACTCAGTGAGCAGCTGGCCAAGGGGGAGGCGGGCCCAGTGTTACGCGCAGCTGTCTGCCCTCCTGTCTCGCTCTCAGAGTAACAGAACCATCAGCACAGAGACGTCTGGCAGTCCATTAGAGCTCCATCCCGTAAACCTATCACCATTATCCTGATACACACACTCAACATTAAACACTGAAAATGTCACTAAAAAATGTAAATCACTGTAAGCACCTGGTCTTGTCTACCTCTTCTAGAAGTACATACTTTGCTGATGATGGGACAATACTACTGCAGCCACATTAGCAAAATTTTGGCAGAACTGGAGTAAACTAGTCAATAGTGTAGCGATGTATGAAGCACAGTTTAGTCAGAAGTCCTTTTAAACCAAGTAGCTTTATTTGGCTCAGCACAGTGAATTCGCATGACCAACCGACCCAAAAGATGTGCAAACATCATTGCTGTTAATCTTGCACTGACCTGTCAGAAATACCAAAACAGTCTCTCCTGCTTTCTCTTTATATACAGCCCAATTAACACAACGCCTAGAGGAACACAACATGGCGTAATGCTTCTGTCCGTCTGTTGTATCTCAGGCCTTTGTCTTTGTTTGGACACAAGCTGCAGTATTTCTCACTATCAGACCAACTCTCGCAGCTGATGTCCACCATGTGAGAAAGCTATGTGCATATAGCTGACAGTCAGAATGGACAAATGTATGTGAGACTTACATCTGTGAAAACACTTTCTGTAATGAGAAAAAAAACAAAAAATTAAAGAAATGATAGTGACTGTAGGTCATTATTTTGCAAAAAAAAGGAATCAAACAATCTGAACTTCAGTATGTAGATTGCTAAAGATTCATCGAAGTCTAGCAATCTTTAGTGAGTGCAGTTTGGATTTCCTGCAGCGGTGTGACATTCCCAGAGCCGTTCGGAAAACTCAACGGCATGTCCTTGTGTGAACGTTCATTATGTCTGAATGACACTGAGAATATGGTTTGAAATGTGAACATACGATGCAAGAAGATTGGACACCTCTGTTGTATTGTTATTATTTCATCCAATGAATAAGAAAATTAATATCACAAAATAACATTGTGACAACACATCTGTTGCTGGTTAGTATTACGATCTGGTGTCAGAATGTGTCCGGAGGTGTTCAGGTGTAACTTAAAAAAAAAGCAGACACTGTAAAGGAATATGTTTTTGACGGGAACTGCTTAAAATAAAACTCAGACATTTACGTTTGCTGTTACATTACTATCAATGTCAAAATTATCTAGTAATGACCACAGTATAGTACCCTACAGCAATTTGTTCATAATCAGCATTCCCTTGTGAAAAACTACACTTTAGCATACTTAAAAAAAAGCACTTATTATAAAAAAAAATAGTTTAAAATATATACTTAAATATGAACTGAAAGTAATGTTCTTGAACAGTTAATTGCACATTATTTAAATTAATTATTAAATGCAATTCACTGAATTTTAGGAATTTTTACGTGGAGTTAAGTAGATCCTTATATGTAATTTCATAAGTACTTTTGTTCTTTGAAATAAAGTACTGCTGAATGTACTGACAAACATTTATGGTAAACTAAATATACTTCAATGTAATTTCTCTTGAAACTTGTCATGTATTTAAATATATTTGTAATTACACATTTGGGTAACACTTTACAACAAGGTTCATTAGTTAACATTAGTTAACTGCATTAGTTAACATGAACTAAGAATGAACAATACTACAGCAATTATTAATCTTAATGTTAATTTCAACATTTACTAATGCATTATTAAAATCAAAAGATGTGCTTCGTAATATTAGTTAATGCACTGTGAATTAACATGAACTAACAATGAACGACAAAGATTAATAGATACTGTAATAAATGTATTGTTCATTGTTTGTTCATGTTAATGAATGCATTAACTAACATTAACTAATGGAACCTTATTGTAAAGTGTTGCCCACATTTGTAATGATGAAGCTGAAATTCTATTAACTTTACATGGAATATTGAATAAATTCTGCAGTTAAAATTATAATCAAGTGCTTTACATGTGTGTTAGTCAACACATCAAAATATTTTCAAAACGTAATGATTTTAAGGGATAGTTCAACCAAAAAAGTCTAGGTTACGTACGTAACCCTCGTTCCCTGAAGGAGGGAACGGAGACGTTACATATGGGAACTCGCCTGAGAGACCAATCATCTCTGAGCCTTATTCAAAAGGCCAATGAACATTGGCGAGTGGTATTTGCATGCCGAGCCACTCCCCCGTACATACGGGTATATAAGATGGCGGTGTGCAACCACTGGGGGGGCGGAGCACATGAGATCTCTACATGTGGAATGAAAATAATTCAATATATCTATAGCCTTAGAGATATATGAGGGAAACAGCGGCCTTCTGGCTGACCGTGGAAAAATACTGAGACATGTTGCCACAACCTGCTGGGCGAAGGAGACCCAGCCGGAGCACAGTCAGGCACTACTCCGCAGCTAGGCCTGACTGCGGGGCATGGAGGACCCAAGGTTCACCGGAGGGAACAGCTGAGGGATATAGCGCACGGATCCATTAGGAGTGGTGCAGCAAGCCGACACCAGCCAGTCTCCCGCTTACCTGATGTCTATGTTAAGACACAGGAGGACA
This sequence comes from Labeo catla, assembly GCA_012976165.1. NCBI lineage: Eukaryota > Metazoa > Chordata > Actinopteri > Cypriniformes > Cyprinidae > Labeo > Labeo catla. The sequence continues at coordinate 322,984 of VONZ01000691.1, forward strand.
CGGCCTCAATGCGAAGGTTGTAGAACCTAGCGAAGGTATTAGGTGTCGCCCAGCCCGCAGCTCTACAGATATCTGCTAGTGAGGCGCCATGAGCCAACGCATAGGATGAAGCAACACTCCGTGTGGAGTGGGCATGAACACCTAAGGGGCATGGCTCTCCCTGGTTTTGATATCTACCACCCAATGGGCCAACCTCTTTTTGGAGACAGCATTCCCTTTCTGCTGACCTCCAAAGCAGACAAAGAGCTGCTCGGTGCGTCTGAAGTGCTGAGTGCGGTCCACATATATATACGGAGGGCGCGGACTGGACACAGCAGTGCAGAGGCCGGGTCTGCCTCCTCCAGGGGCAGAGCTTGCAGGTTCACCACCTGATCGCGGAAAGGCGTGGTGGGAACCTTGGGCACATAACCGGGCCGGGGTCTCAGGATGACGTGAGAATCGCCGGGCCCGAATTCCAGGCACGCTTCGTCGACAGAGAAGGCTTGTAGGTCCCCTACCCTCTTGATGGAGGCCAGCGCGGTCAGGAGCGCTGTCTTAAGAGACAGATGTTTTAGCTCTACTGACGCGAGTGGCTCAAATGGGGCCTCCCGCAGACCCTGGAGGGTGACAGAGAGATCCCAAGAGGGTACGAGGTGCGGTCTGGGGGGATTAACCCTTCTCGCACCTCTAAGGAACCTCACGATCAGTTGGTGCCTACCTGGTGCTCCATCCACTGCATCGTGATACGCTGTGATGGCAGCAACGTACACTTTGAGAGTCGAAGGGGACAGCCTGCGCTCCAACTTCTCCTGCAGGAAGGAAAGCACTACTGCAATCGGACATCTCTGTGGGTCCTCTCCGCAAGAGGAGCACCAGTCAACGAACAGACCCCATCTCAGTGCATAGGCCTGCCTTGTAGAGGGAGCTCTAGACTGAGTGATAATATCTATCACGGCCTGTGAAAGGCCGGAGAGGTCTGACGCGTCCCGTCCAGGAGCCCATCCCCTGAGAAAGAAGGTCTCTCCTCAAGGGGATCTTCCAGGGAGGGGCTGCCGCAAGGGAAATGAGGTCTGGAAACCAGGTCCGGGTGGGCCAGTATGGCGCAACCAGCAGAACCTGCTCCTCGTCCTCCCTGATCTTGCACAGTGTCTGTGCAAGGAGGCTCACTGGGGGAAAGGCGTACTTGGGCCCCGGAGACCAGCTGTGTGCCAGCGCATCCCTGCCGAGGGGAGCCTCGCTGAGGGAGTAAAACAGCTGGCAGTGGGAGGATTCGGGGGAAGCAAACAGATCTATCTGGGCTTCGCCGAAATGGCTCCAAATCAGCTGGACTACCTGGGGGTGGAGTCGCCATTCTCCAGGATGGGTGGACTGCCGTGAGAGCTGGTCGGCTGCACGGTTGAGTTCTCCTGGAATGTGAACGGCACGTAGCGATTTCAGCCACGTCTGACTCCACAGGAGCAGATGGCGGGCGAGTTGTGACATGCGACGGGAGCGAAGACCACCTTGGTGGTTGATATAGGCTACGGTCGCAGTGCTGTCGGTGCGAACAAGCACGTGCTTGTGGCGCAGCATCGGTCAGAAGCGACGCAGCGCAAGAAGCACAGCCAACAACACTAGGCAATTGATATGCCATTGCAGTCGAGGTCCTGTCCAGGAGCCCGAGGCTGCTTGCCCGTTGCATACAGCACCCCGACTCGTGGAAGAGGCATCCGTGTAAACCACAAGATGCCTGGAGACTTGTCCCAGAGGCACTCCGGCCTGAAGAAAGGCCGGGTCTGACCACGGGCTGAACAGGCGGCGACACTGCAGGGAAACGCCAATCCGGAGTGTGCCACGGTGCCATGCCCATCTCGGGACTCGATCATGTAACCAGTGCTGAAGCGGTCTCATATGAAGCAAGCCCAGCGGCGTCACCGCGGCTGCAGCTGCCATATGCCCCAGGAGCCTCTGAAATGTTTTGAGAGGGACCGCTGTCTTGTGTCTGAATGAGTTTAGACAATTCAGCACTGACTGCGCACTCTCGTTGGTGAGGCGGGCTGTCATGTTGACCGAATCCAGCTCCACACCGAGAAAAGAGATCCTCTGCACTGGGGAGAGTTTGCTCTTCTCCCGGTTGACCTGAAGGCCCAGATGGCTGAGGTGCCGGAGCACCAGGTCCCTGTGTTCGCACAACACATCTCGCGAGTGAGCTATGAGAAGCCAGTCATCGAGATAGTTGAGAATGCGAATGCCCATCCGCCAGAGGGGGGATAAGGCAGCTTCCGTGACTTTCGTAAAGACACGGGGAGAGAGGGACAGGCCAAATGGAAGCACTTTGTACTGATATGCTCGACCCTCGAAAGCAAACCGCAGGAAGGGTCTGTGTTGAGGTAGAATCGAGACATGAAAGTACGCGTCCTTCAGGTCGATGGCTGCGAACCAATCCTGGTGACCGATGCATGTTAGCATGCGCTTCGTCGTGAGCATCTTGAACGGCAGCCTGAGAAGGGACCGATTCAGAGCTCGAAGATCCAGGATGGGTCTTAACCCACCGCTTTTTTTGGGCACGATGAAGTAGGGACTGTAGAACCCTGACTTCATCTCGGCTGGAGGGACAGGCTCGATTGCATCCTTCGCCAGTAGGACTGCAACCTCCGCACGCAGGACAGCGGCATGGGTGTCCGAGTGGACAGAAGTGAAAAAAGGACGCCTCTGTACCAGGTCGGATGCCTGGCGAACTGAATCGCATAGCCGAGACGTACCGTCCGAATCAACCACTGCGAGGGGCTGGGAAGCTGAAGCCAAGCTCCCAGCCTGGTCGCCAGGGGAATCAAAGGAGCGTTGACCGACGTGACCGCGGTGGGGCAGCCTGGGGGGGGGAAGGGGACTGATCCCAGAAGGAAGAACGTCCTGGAGAAAAGTCTGACTGCACTGGGCAGCACTTACCTTCTTCCCTGGTTCCTGCGCTGGCGATATCGACCTCCGAGTCCGGATCCGAGGAGGCAAGGCGTCGCTCAAGAAGTGAACTCGGGGTCGGAACCCCAGAGGTGAGGAAACTCTTTCTGTGAAATCGCGCACAGCGGCTCCCGGCCCTCCACCAGGAGTGGGGACGTAGATGTTGTCGTCCCCCAAAGAGCAATCCCCTCCACCTCTGGGTTGCCCGCGTCAGTGACGCTTCGCAGCTCTGCTGCGGGTGTTCCTGGCCGGTCCCTGAGGCGCGGGCGGCGCCACTCCTTGGCGGCTCGGAGGAGCATAGCCGAAAGTTCGGCGTCCGCCTCAGGTGGCGACCGCAGAGGGGCGCCGACCCGCCGAGACGTCCGCTTCATCTTCCGACTCTCCCTCTGATGCTGTAGCAGACATCTCAACCTCCTGTGGAGCACCAAAGGAGACACTCGGCCCAGCGTGCGGGGAAGCGAACTGCTTTGGACACTCGACGGGACCGCGCGGTGATGCAGAAGTGACCATTCTGGTGACCATTCTGCATGGTCACCTGTATGTCCCCCAAGTGCCTCGCCGCGGAAGCCGAAAAACCTTGACGGCTCAATGACTTGCCGCGGGAAGACAACGAGGGGAGCCTACTCGCGAACGAGCGGCGGGACTTTAACGCGGCCATGGTCATGCGTTCGCAATGAACGCATGAACCATCCATGAACTCTGCCTCAGCGTGCTCTCGGCCCAGGCACGTGAGGCAGTGATCATGTCCGTCCAGCGAGGCGAGGAAACTACCACATCCAGAAGCGCACGGCCGGAGAGACATCCCGGGAAAAATGCCCTCGACAGCCATGAGAAATTAGCTCTTTTAGATCCCGGTTTGCCCAGGGAGAACCGCGGCACAACTGTGCACTCAAACGGGGGGCTCGCTGGTTTGCAAAGGCTTCTTGTTGCCGTGATAACGGCAGCCCGCAGGATCTCGCTGGCGGCTGCCAAACGCTCTTTTAGATTAAGCTCTTTTAGTGTTGGCAGCACGCCAGTGGAGAGAGAGCAGGAACTCACAGGAACTCTTTTTTCTTTTTTTTTTTTCAGAGGCTTCCAGGCTCGAGACGAGGCTCCGAAGCGAAAATCTGAATAAGTGGTTGCACGCCGCCATCTTATATACCCGTATGTACGGGGGAGTGGCTCGGCATGCAAATACCACTCGCCAATGTTCATTGGCATTTTGAATAAGGCTCAGAGATGATTGGTCTCTCAGGCGAGTTCACATATGTAACGTTGTAGTGAAACGACTGAAGGGGAATGAAAATTCTGTCATTAATTACTCACCCTCATGTCATTCAAAACCTGTAAGACCTTCATCTTCAGAGCACAAACAGATATTTAATATTTAAATAAAAAGATATTTTTGATGAAATCCAAGGTAGTAAGAACATCGATAAAATAGTCCATGTGACATCAGTGGTTCAACCGTAATGTTATGAAGCTATGAGAATACTTTTTACGTGCAAATAAAACAACAATAATGACTTTATTTGACTTTTTTTTTTTTTTCCCCACATCAGTCTCTGCCGCACGTTCACAAGCATTTTGCATTTTGTTTTCTTTGCACAAAAAGTATTCTTGTAGCTTCATAAAATTATGGCTGAACCATTGATGTCACATGGACTATTTTAATGATGTTCTTACTACCTTTCAGGGTCTTGAACATGGTAGTTGCGTTGCTTTCTATGCAGGATCAGAAAGTAACGATCCTTAGATGCTGGTTTCTCAAAATAATCAATTAAGCAATGTGGTAACACTTTACGGTGTCCGTGTTAAAGATGTTACATACACTTACTATAGTAATAACAATAAATGATGCATAACTACACTACCGTTCAAAAGTTTGGGGTCAGTAAGACTTGTAATAGTCTTTAAAGAAGTCTCTTATGCTCATCAAGGCTGCATTTATTTGATTAAAAATATAGAAAAAAAACAGTAATATTGCAAAATGTTTTTACAATATAAAATAATGTTTTTTATTTTAACATACTTTAAAATAGAATTTATTCCTGTGATGAAAAGCTGAATTTTTATCAGCTGTTACTCCAGTCTTAAGTGTCACATGATCCTTCAGAAATCATTCTAATATGCGGATTTATTATTAGAATGATCAATGTTGGATAATATCAACAGTTGTGCTGCCAAATATTTTTTGGAACCTGTGATTTTTTTTTTTCAGGATTCTTTCATGAATAACAAGTTTAAAAAGTACAGTGTTTATTCAAAATATAAATATTTTATAACAATGTAAATTATTTATTATTAACTTTTAATAAACTTTTAATTATTAACTTAATACATCCTTGGTGAATAAAAGTATTAATTTCTTAAAAAAAAAAAAAGAAAAAAAAAAATGTACTGACCCCAAACTTTTGAACGGTAGTGTACATGCAACTAACCCTAAATCAAACCCTCATTCTAACCCTAACTATATAGTTATTTAAATGTAGCTAATTAAATAAAAATTATTCTCGTATTATAAAATTACAGTTGAACTGATGTCACATGGAGAATTTTAATGATGTTCTTACTACCTTTCTGGGCCTTGAACATGGTAGTTGTGTGCTCCTTACACCTGTCTATGCAGAGTCAGAAAGCTCTCGGCTTTGACCAAAAATATCTTCATATGTCTTTGTAACTACATGATGGTGAGTAATTAATAACAGAATTTTCATTTTGCGTGAATTATCCCTTTAAAGTTGTCACAAATCTGGTCGGTGTCCTGTTGTCCACTCACCACCAGATGTCACTCTCGCTTCACCTACACACTCTGACTGTTATGTTGCACTTCGGACTGCATCTCCCATCCTCCACCGCACTGATTGCGTCAGCCCCCGTGACCAATCAGGCGTTCTATAAAAACCCCGGTCCTCCCCAGTTGCACTTCATGGATTGTTGTTATTGTATTGTTGTTTTCCTAGTGTGTTCCTAGTTCCTGTTCCAAGTTCCTGGTTTTTTGATCTCCCGCCTGGTTTTCTCGTCTACGTCTGTCTAGCCGCCTGCCTTGTGGATTTTTGCTTGTTTAAGGACTATTCTCTACGATTGCCTGTGATTTACCTGTCTGCTCCCGTCTCGACCCTGCCTGTACGACCACGTATCTGTCTCGTCCCTACAATAAAGCTTGCACATGGATCCGCTCGCCTCTCGTCACTCACTCCTGGTAACAAAAGTGTACCTAATGATCAGTGATGGGAATAACGACATTATAAATAAACAGTGTTACTAACAGCGTTATTTTTTTCAGTAACAAGTAATCAAAAGGATTACTGTTTCCCCCGTTACAATTACCGTTACCATTATTACCATTATACCAAAATGTGACGTTACTATAAATGATTATAATATTATTATAATTTTATTTTTCAGTTAATCTAAATGGATGTGCAGCATACCTGTATTTCATGAACCATAAACTCAAGTGTGAAGGCACACGACTAGCCATCGCTTTGTCTCACACACATGCAAAGAAAATACAGCATGAGAGAGTCTGTGTTGTATTTTCCTGTCAAATTAACAGAGTTCCTTTGGAATTCTTCAGCTTTTAAGAACTGCCGGTTTCTCCGGTAGTAGGCAGGACTAATGTGCAAACGGCAATCTTATTGGCTGGCGCTAATCTATGATCGTCCCTGTTCTGATTTTAGCAAATCAGTTCGAGTGAATGCAGACAATGTGATTAATATTCATGAACTCAGCAGCTCATTAATCCTTAGTGCTTTTTATATTGTTATTAGTAGTAGAATTCGTAGTAGTTTTGTTATCTTTTCAGTATTGTTTTTATAAAAAACATTTTTTTGTAAAAAAAAATTAAAATCTTAAGCACCACCAGTCCTAAGTTCAGACAGTATTACCAATATGCATTCATGGTTATTCTAAAGTTTTAATTACTAAAGTTTAATGCTATATTATAATGCTTGACTGACTGATGCTAGGTGTACATTCAGATATTTAAAAAAAAGTGCCATTAAGCTTTATATATAAATCTCATTAATTTCATTTAAATTTCATTTATCATATTTAATATTGGGGGCATCCAAGTTATTTGACATATTTGAACATTTTTTTTAAAAAAAGTAACAATAGTTACTTTCCCTGGTAATTAGTTACTTTAGTTTACTAACTTAGTTACTATTTGTGAGAAGTGACTAGTAACTATAACTAATTAGTTTTTTAAAGTAACATGCCCAACACTGATAATGATACTAAAATGTATTATTTTGACACGATTATTCACAAGGATTTAGTACCTCATCTGTGAATTTACAGCCTCTCTTGTTCTCTCTGTCAATTAAAAGAGCAGGAATGCTGGGAGGTCAAGCATCTCTTACTCTCCATCAACAACTGTCGCTCATACCTGCCTCAGGCCATTTGTTTAGGTCAAGAGTTAGAGCCTGCATCTCTGCCACCTCTGGCAAACCACACAGACAAAGAGGCTCTTGGGTAATCTTTGAAAAGAAAAGGGAAGATACACACAGACGCAGACACAGACAGGTGTGTGCCAATACATTTTCTAGCTAAAGCAAATATTTCAGACATGCAAATTTGATAAAAGCTTTTAAATTCAAGCAGTGACTCTTAGATGCTGGTTTCTCAATTTCTCAATCAGTTGGTAACAGTTTATTTTACAGTGTCCATGTTACAGGTGTTGCATATGCTTCCTATAGTAAAAACAATAAATTATGCATAACTACATGCAAGTAACCCTAAACCAAACCTTTATCCTAAAGCTAACCATATAGCAAGTAGTTAATTAATATTACCCAGTACTTAAAGGTATCAAGGTAACAAGGACACCTTAAAATAAAGTGTAACCAGCAATTCAATCAGTTGTTCATCACATTTAACATCTAAAATGTGGCATTAAAGCACAAAGATGGGAAATTATGTAATGTGGTGGACTGAGTTCATCTACACACACACAGTTACAAATTTTAGATGAAAACTGTAGATAGTAATGTAATCTAGGTTACTCATTTTAGGTAATGTATTCTTACTACTTTTTGGATAATTTTTAGATTACTTTTTTGTCAAACTTGTTTTAATCTTACCATACTGATATAAAAATAAAGACAGAAACAAAATATATTTCTTTAAATATTACATCTCTGTAATGTCCCACAGAGCTTTTCTCTAATAATGGAAATTCAGCTTTTATTGACTTGAATAGGGGAAAAAGACATAATCTCTGAGATTAAATGAGAAGTCCACTTCCAGAACAACAATTTACAAATAATGTACTCACCTGCTTGTCATCCAAAATGTTGATGTCTTTCTGTCTTCAACGTACTGTTGAATCAGGTTGAAAGGTCAGGCCGAACGCTGGCGGATCTACAGATCCAGTGTTTACAAAGCGAAAGTGCAAAGACTAAGAAAGTGCAAGTAAGTCAAACGCTGTTTAAAAACAAAAAGGTACAATGATGTTGGATGAATCTGAAGTTGTAGGAGAAAATAAGATGGGTTTTTTTGCCATACTCTACCTTTTTGAGCCGGAGTACACAGATGATGAACTTAGACATGATTCGTAGCATCATGGACGCGCATCCCAGAGCCTGTGCTACACAAGCTTTTGTGCTTAAAAAGTATAAAAAAAAAATTTCACTAGATAAGACCCTTCTTCCTTGGCTGGGATCATTTAGTGCCCTTTGAAGCTGCATTTAAACTACATTTTTGAAGTTCAAAATCGGGGCACCAATCAAGTCCATTATATGAAGAAAAATCCTAAAATGTTTTTCTCTAAAAACATAATTTCTTTACGACTGAAGACAGAAAGACATGAACATCTTTGATGACAAGGGGGTGAGTAAATTATTTGTAAATTGTTGTTCTGGAAGTGGACTTCTCCTTTAAGATTACATTTCAACAGTGTTGGGGAAAGTTACTTTTTAAAAGTAATGCATTACAATATTGCGTTACTCCCTAAAAAAGTAACAAATTACGTTACTTGGTTACTTTTTTATGGAAAGTAATGTGTTACGTTACTTTTGCGTTACTTTTTAAATCCGGGAAGGACTTGCTTGTTTGTTTTTAATATAAAAAGTTATATTTTTGGCAAATGAACACACCAAAAGCCTGAAGGAAAAGTACATTCGCATCTCTACAGTAGAACACGTGAGAAGAAAGTTCAACACTGTTCAGCAATTTAAAAAAAGAACAACAAATGTTAGTTAATACGTAGTTATTTTCAGATTATCGAAGGTCAGCAGCCAAGACACTGGTTAATAAAATGGCATTAAATACATAAAGGATCATTGTATTAGTAAAGGATATTTTGATATTATTTAACATATTGCATATTATTGCAGGTTTGCGTCATATTCATTGTTGCATTTCATTGTTTTTATTCATTTTAAGGAATATTGAATCTGTTTTTAATGCAGGTTTACATTTATTCTAGAGCTAAAGAAACATCTTACTCCTTATTTCTTTCAACATGGGACAGGAGAGGTTTCAGTCAATAAATGGCAAAAAAAAAAAAAGTAACTAACTGGCATTACTTATTTGAAAAAGTAACTGAGATATTTTCTTGTAAATTAAAAAGTGATGTGCTACTTTACTTGAAAAAAGTAATCTGATTACGTAACTCACATTACTTGTAATGCGTTACGCCCAACACTGCATTTCAATATGTGAGATCAACAGTAATATCTTTACAGTTGTTCAGCAGATTTTTGAGAGAGGAAATCCAGTCAGGAATCCATATGATTGTGAATTTCCCTTCATATTTCGCAACAGGTTCAGGTTAACTAACAGACAGCTGACTTTAATAAAATACATGTAAGCATGATAATAACAGGGGCATTTATTAAGTCGTTAATTTTGACCAAACTTTTGAAGTTTTGACAAAATCAATAGCTGTTTTCTTCTGTGAAAGATATTCAAGAGAAAGGTCTCTTCAAGTTCTCTTCTGGTGCACCAACCCCCCATCGTTTTTCTCTAAAGTTACACGCTTTCTTTGTGTCATCAGACAGACATCAATAACGGATTCAGTGTTGGCGTCCAATTTCATGTCTGGTGCGTTGTGCGTCACTAAGAGTGCGTTTTTATCACCAAATCCTCCATGGAGCCAAGAGCACAGCGACAATGGAGTCATCCAGGTTAACTTTTCTTTTGTGTCCCCGTCTGCAAAGCACAACACAATACATGACTATATATCAGGGCTTAAGCTGTCAGAGCCCTCCTTCTGTCCCAGCGACACCGCAAAGATGGATCACCCCTGCCCAGAGAAAAGATCTGCTGCTGCTCAATGGCAGCTGGATTGTTTTACAGGACAATTAGGCCTGGCCTTTGTTTGGATAATTACAGTGGATTTGAAGCACACCAGCCCCCTTCAGGTCATGGGGACAACCTTGACACAGCCATTAGAGAAACGCCCAGTGTGTCATCAGATGTTTCGTTGGAGAACTACAAGTCTTTTAATACTGCATATGCGGCGCTGCTATGTGTGTGATGTGTCCTCAAGCTCTGAGATAAGGGTGAACCTCACAAAAAACATGTCTAGGTCACATCTTACCCCACATAATACAATTCAAATAAATTCATATAATAACATTTTAGTATTTTACAAAGTTACTTGTGATTTATTGCAAACTTACTAAGTGATTCTCACAAAAAACAGGTCTAGGTTACACTGTACCCCAGATAAAACAAAACAAAACTAAGCAAAAAAAAAAAAAAATTAATTAATTAATTAAATAAAATTAAATTAACTTAAATAGAATTAAATACAATTAAATACAAAATAATATTAAATTAAATAAAATGTAATTTAATTAAATAAAAAAATAAATTAAATTAAATTAAATTACATTAAATTAAATTGAATTAAATTAAATTAAATCTCACAAAAGGTCACATTTTACCATTTTAAAATGAAATGAAATTAAATTAAATTAAATTAAATTAAATTAAATTAAAGGTTTTGGTGTTTGATCAGGTTACTTTTGATTTGTTGCTCCAAGATAAGGCTAAATATCACAAAAACCTGTCTAGTTCACATTTTGCCACATAAAATAAAAAATAAAATAAAATAAAATAATGGTGTTTGACCAAGCTACTTGTGATTTATTGCACTAAGATAAGAAAAAAAAAAAAAAATATCACAAATAACGTATAATGTATATGTCACATTTTACCACATAAAATAAAATAAAATAAAATAGTTTTGGTGTTTGATCAGGTTACTTGTGATTTATTACACTGAGATAAGTAAGAATCTCACAAAAAACTTGTCTAGGTCATATTTTACCCCACATTAAATTAAATTAAATTAAATTAAATTAAATTAAAAGTTTGGTGTTTTACTTTATTCATTATTTCCACAATTTTCAGTACTTTTTAAGCATTAAGCAATTATTATAATACAATACAAAACTCACAACTTTTTCAAATGTTATAACTTATTATATATTTTTTCCATATAAAATTATTTATTTGTTCATTTATTTACTTATTGTACAGTAATGTCAATTAAACTGTATAACTGCATATGTAATTGTTACAATGCAGAAATCTTAACAGTCCTAAAATGTGAATCATTTAAGTAACATATACAGTAATTTCTTATTCATATTTCTGGATTTGCAGTCAATCTGCTACATTTACATCTACACTGTAAAAAATAAACAAACAAAGATTACTAGAGTACATTTTACAAGGAAATGCTACACAAGTTTATCTACTTCTAAATTTCACTTAACTGAATGTGTTACTTACTGTTTCTATGTAGTTAGAAACTACACAAATGCTGCACCATGCTTTGTGTGTGTGTGCAGTGTATTTAAAATCAGCACAGTCTGGAAAAAAAATAAATAAATAAAAAATAATGAAAAGCTTACTTGTCCATAGAATCACAAATAAAATCTCTTAATTATATGTATAAAATGAATCAAGTATACCTGCAGAGACCTTTTTTCCAGAAGAGATCTAAACAATGCAGTGACTGAACATTAAAGAAATCAGTTTTATTGATCAGTTATAGAATTTTTTTAGAATACTTCCAGAATATTTCAGCTATGCACATGCACGAATTTATTCAAAAATAAAATGTCATGATTCACAACTTTCATCAAACGGAAATGTCTCCACAGTAACCACAAAACTGTTATTGTCGTTAGTAGCGAACAAACATAGTAAAATACCCTCAAACCCACACAAAAGCATAAAAGCAAGAGTTTATCAATTCAGCGAGTCATATTCTACCTGAGTCATTCCCTCAATAAGCACTTAATCCTCCATCTGTCAAGCGAACCAAAACCACTTGAGACTAACAAACATATCTCAACTCCTGTATATCTGAGCCGAGCCTCGTTTGGGTGGTGTTCCTAACTACCACAACAACATTTTCTTGCATCTCCACACAGATACTGATAAGTTGTAATGACCTGACTTTGAAGTTGTATCTCAGGCCAAAGCAGGTGAGTCAACACGGTTATTCCTTCATAATATAGATTAATGATCAAGCTGCTCTTTGTAGTGCAGCTTTACAGCACTGACTCACAAGAGTAACACAATACCAGCACGCTTCATAGTCACCTGCATATCGGATAAATCAGACAGAAAGTGTAAATTGTATGTGGGAGTGTTGCCCTAGATTTGCAGGTGTACTTTTGTACAAGAACATGGAGAAAAGTACACAAAGTGTAATTAAAATCCAATTTCTTCCTGTACATGTGGTTTGCACAAACACTCAGACAAAAGCAATCATGCACTAGTACTAACGCTCATACTTAGTACCTTGGCCCAATTAAAAAATAACTTGGTAACACTTTAGAATAGAAAACATATACTCACTTTTAAGAGTTTTTGTCCTGAACAAACTCTTTGTCCTGAACAAAACACTTCGAGACACGATAGCTTTTCCAATTCATGAACAAGCTGATTATTTTATGTTTTCACACTGAGCGATTCATTCTCGAATCAGACTGAACAGATTGCAGCTGTTCTCGAGTCAACAACTCACTGATTCAAATGATTAGTGAGTCTTCAGTTAACAATTCAGTAGTCTTGGAGGTAATGCATTACAAAGGAAGTTGTAATCAGATTACTTTTTTCAAGTAACTAGTAAAGTAACACTTTACTTTCAATCTTCCAAGAGAACATCTGAGTTACTTTTTTTTTTTTTTTTTAAATCAGTAACAAGTTACTTTGTTTTCCCATTTATTTACTGACACAGGGTCTTTACAATTGCCAAAAATATAACTTTTTGTTATTAAAAATTAATAAGCAAGTCCAGCTTAGGTGACAAAAAAGTAACGCCAGAAATAATGCAATCTTTTACTTTCCATGAAGTAACAAAGTAACACAATTAGTTACTTTTTATGGACTAACACAATATTGTAATCCATTACTTCTAAGAGTAACTTTCCCCAACACTGCAGTTCAGTGAATTCTGACTCAAAATGAGCAGAGAACCACAGATCCTCTGAGCTCGAGTGCGTATGTGACGGATGGCACAAGATGTAAATTACTAATGCCCAATTTTAAGATGTATTACTGTAAATTAAAGTAATGGGTCATTCTATGGAAAAGTCATTTTTTTGTCCCTAGCCTTTACAGAAATATTACACTTGAAAAACACTTTATAGTTACAATGTCTTTATATTTTAAAATGAAACAATATGTTATTTGAACAATTACACCTTCTTCATCGTCTGTCTTATTTTCTCCTACAACTTCAGAATCATTCGACATCGTTGTATCTTTTTGTTTGTAAACAGCATTTGACTTACTTGCACTTTTTTAGTCTTTGCGTGTTCGTTTTGTAAACACTGGGTCTGTAGATCCGCCTACGTTCGGCGTGACCTTTTGACATAATTCAACAGTACGTAGCGTTGTGAACGCGCATCCCAGAGCCTGTGCTACATGAGCTTTTGTGCTTAAAAAGTGTACACATTTTTATTTTCCAAAAGAAAAATGACAGATTGTTTCGCTAGATAAGACCCTTCTTCCTGGGCTGGGATCGTTTAGAGCCTTTGAAGCTGCATTTAAACTACATTTTGGAAGTTCAAAATCAGGACACCAATGAAGTCCATTATATGGAGAAAAATCCTGAAATGTTTTCCTCCTTTTCTTCACGACTGATGACGAGGGGTTGAGTAAATTATTTGTAAATTGTTGTTCTGGAAGTGGACTTCTCCTTTAATTTAGTGAGTATAACATGACTGACAAAATGTTTGTTTGTTTGTTTGTTTTTCATATTCGTCATCCTTTCCTATCAAAATGCTTGCTACAGATGCATAAACGCAGAAAATCTAACCTGATCCATTTTTTTTTTTTAATGACAGACGCAGTCACAGTTTATTTCGGAAGCAGTGTGTGAACTCGACTGAAACAACGTGAGGTCATATTTATTTTTTAACGTGCGAAAATTTCGGACTCACTCTGACTACATGTGCTACATGTGTACAAAAAAAATGTGTCTTTAAATAACTGCGCAAAAAAGATTTTAAAAGGTCATTAAGACGTCATTTATGTATTCCTAAAGTCAAAAGGTAATAATTTGGTCTAAGTTTAAATGTTAGAAAAAGAAATACATTTTAAGACATCTTACCATACCAAAAGTACATTTCTGTAGAAAGACATTTCTGTAGAATGACCCTAATATATTGTGCAAACTGCAGGTTCGCTTTAACCTGTGGACTTGGCAACACTGCCAACACACCTGAGTTGGTATTATTCGCCACCATCACATATTCAATTATGTATGACTCACATTGATGAGAATATCTAATCTGTCCTCTTACATGGCAGACACAAATGCACATATTTGATGGATATCAGATAAATTTCCACAAATGAATGAGGCCTGAATCTGGTCTGGGAATACTGGAATTCATGTGCTTTTTTCCAGCTTACAAGTTCATTGGTCATATCCAATCTGAGGAAAAAATCTGATCACTTGAACTGTGTAATGTAAACGCGGCCAAAAATTCACTACCTAGAATGGCCCTACCAACCACCTAGAACACCCTATGACATAGCAAAACATTAGAAACACCTTCAAATTAGCATAGTAATGCCCAGGTAAGCAACAACATAACACTGAGGTGTTTTTTTTTAATGCAAAAACTCTCACACTTCTTATACACAATGTTTCTTTCAAATAAAAAAAGGTGATCCGTCAAAGCTGATTGGTGATTTATTCCTCTTTTCTTTATCAAAGACATTAATCAGATCTACATAGTACAGCTTCAAGTAAGCTGATAACACCGTTTTTGATTAATGTGTTTAGATGAAGTGATATCTTCTCTAGGTTCATTTTATTGATTTTTTTCAAAGAGGTGAGAGACAAGTAACAAGAGTGTGGAAATAGATACTGCTTCTGTCAGCTCATAATGATAAAAACGTAGCTGTTTCATTGTGATTAATATGTCGTTTTGGGTGTCAGGGCAGAGGTTAGGCCTTTTCCACCACAGCTAGTTTTTCAAGCCCACCTGGTGCAGGGCCCACAGGAACCAGAGAGAGATGCAGAAAAATGCCTGAAATGAGAATAGAAAGATCGAGGGCCAAAAAACATACTCGAACACATTTGATTCGTGCTGATTGGAGTGTAGTTATGTAGTTGCAACCCTGTTGTATCAATTACACCCATGCTAAATGACTTGTTTCGCTCGGCAAATGTTTGTTTTCCGGCTGGTGCAGATGTGGGAGTGAATTCGATGATAAGCAAGAACAATATGCCTCACAGGCTGCCGTAGAGAGAGATCATGTTCTCCTGGACAGAAATACACAATGGAAGAAAGGAATAAGGAAAGATGGAAAAGAATAGAATGCACTGTAACCATGTTTCAAAGACAATAGAAGCCATAATAAAATTACAACTAAAGATGTACTTAAGTCCTACTTAAGTGGGTCAAAAAAGCAAAAAACCTACTACCGGAGAAACCTGCAGTTCTTAAAAGCTTAAAATTCCGAATGAGCTCCGTTATTTTTACAGGAAAATACAACAAAGAACATGGTGCACATCAATTCTGCATGGTATAAGACCTCTCGCTCTGTATCTTTCTTTTCGTGTTTATGAGACAAAACAGCGGCTCGTGTGCCTTCACACTAGAGTTTACGGCTTATCAAATACAGGTATGCTGATGAACTGAAAAATAAAATTATAATAACATTATAATAGATTATAGTAATGCCGCATTTTTTGTCAGTAACAGTAACGGCGTTGTAACGGGAAAAACATCATTACTTGTTACTGAAAAAAACAACGCCGTTAGTAATGCCGTTTATTTATAACACCATTATTCCCATCACTGCCTGTCACCAACCCAAACTAACAAGCAGCAAATCGTAGTTCAGGATTAAAGGCTAAATGCTATTTATTTATTTTATTTATTTATTTTTTTAAAGGGACAAGCCATTCGATATGCCATGCACAGCTTTCCTAATTAAACAGGAAATGTCAACACAGAAAAGAAAATTCTGTGAGAACAGATACACTCACATTTTACTATATTAATAGCTTTGTTTTTGACTGTTTTACCCAGTACTTGTGTGTGCTGTGTATTCTGATGTTTATCACAGTATAGTCTCATTAGTTTAGCAACATGCTAAAGTCGATCTCTGTATGCCTATGTTCGCTCTTGAAAAAAAAAAAAAACTAAAACCAGTCTAAGCTGGTTGGCTGGTTTTAACTGATCATCCAGCATGGTCTTAGCTGGTCAGCAGGCTGGTTTTAAAGGGGTTTTGGCCACGTCCTTAGCTGGTCAGTCTGGAAGACCAGCTAAAACCATCCACTTCCATCTTAAACCATCTAAGACCAGCCAACCAGCTTAGGCTGGTTTTAGCTGTATTTTTTTCAGTAAGGTAGGCACCAAGACAGCTTGCCAAGTACTCAAGTACACATTAGTATCCTTTAAAATCAAAATATACTGTGCTATTTATCAAAATACAATGGTATCTTACCCTCTGATATCACTGAACCATGGTACTGCCACTTTTGTATTGGGAATGTCTTTTAAGTTATGGTGATTTTTCAGACTTGGCTTTTCATTTGAGTTTGAATACGATTCATGCATATGGATGAGTCATCGCTGTGAACAAAGCAATCAGCTATTAGTATTAATAAAATACTTAAATAATGTTTTCCTGAAGTGTGCATTTCGTACTCTGCAGCGTTTGTGTCTTTTCCAGCTCATTATGCCAATGTCTTCCAGCCTTCACGGACTGAAGGTCAGGTCGGCATTGGTTTCATTCATTTGTGCTTTGACAATGGCCTCCTGAGAAGAGCGGTTATGTCTTTCTTCATTCACAGATCACTTTCTCCAAACCCCAAACAGCTTTACAACCTTTAATGATCATCAATTACTGGCCCATTTTGCCTATCAAGCGACTCTTAGCCACAAAGCAGACTAAAAATTAACTCTATTGAGGAGCTCTGGGTGTAATTGGCTACCTGAATGCTCCGGCACAAAAGACTAGTGGGGACGGCTACTTAGCCAAATGAGCTGAATACTGTTTATGGGCTCTTAAATACACTTCTCACTGGCAGCACAACAATGCATTGACCTCTCAACTTTGGCATGACCTCTCGCAGTCTGTGTTAACTTCAAACCCCGAGCGTCCCCTCCCACAGCTGGGAGTTGTTATGATAGCCAATAAAAAGACAGACAGCCAATGGAGGCCCAGCCTACGGGCCCCTCGGAGCAGCCTGTATGAAAACAGAGAATGGAATAGAGGCGTTAACTCATTAACAGCCTTTGTTGTGCCAAAATGGGTATCATGCAGGCTCTTGGTGAATGGGAAATGGGCTAATGACCTGAAAAGCGACTTCAAAAGGCGTTACAAACCAGATGAATGCATCCTTCCATTTCACAGTCACCATTTCAATGAAGAACTTGCTTTAAGAATGTTGACGTCTTTCAAACCGTTTAATATGATAATTCTCTTCTGCTAAAGAGAGTAAATGTGAGCTTGAATGGGACATTGTGCTTTGAGAAGTTTAGGTTTTGAGTTTTAACCTCATTTGAGATTGCTCTTTATGAGCTTGACCAACAATTAAGAAGTCAAATTTATAGATTTCTGCTTTACTTGCATTTCTTAGGAATTAAACTAAGAAACTGGACCAGGAATCTGAAAATGTTTGGTACTGAGTGACCCAAAGCCTTCCTGAACCTCTCAAAGTCTTGCAGAGTCTAGAATTATTATTGAAATACTTGTGTTGATTTAGTAGTGTAATGGTATTACTTGTTCTTTTAACTTGTTATGGTTCCATTGAGGCTTTTCCTCTTTGTTTAACATATATATTCAGAAAATCAACAGATGTCGACCCATATGGATGTAAAAATGGCCATTTGCACCCACAGCTGAATGGTGGAGCAGAATTAGTCACAGTCTACTCTGCAGCTCTTCTGTAGTCATTAGGCTAATGGCAGCAGCAGATGATGCTGTGGAGGTGGTAGGACAGCATATAGCCTGGGTAGAAGCGTGAAGCCCTTTTCTGACCCTCCGTGGGTGGGTATGAGCCACTGGAGCAAGAAGCCCCCTGAGAACCATCCAAATGAGGAGCCCTGAGGGTGTTTGTATGCATCTTGTACCCTATGCAGGGGGTCTGGGGTTACTTGTGTTGGTGAAGGACTCAACATTGGGTTAAGTCACTTTCTGGAGACCAGCAATAGAAACTAGATGGAGTGGGGGTGCCTATCGGACTCTCAGCCAATGGGAGACCATGTACTTTAACCTGAGTAGGCGGACAGCATGATCCAGTTGGGTGCGTTCGTGTAAATCCTGACCCCCGCCACTTTTGGGACAACAAGGTTTGAGCATAACAATCAAAGCTGCCCTCAAAAGAATGGCCTAGTGTGTGTGTAGGTGTGTGAATCTGGTGGACTGTATGTTCAGGAGGAAGGGCTTTCTTTGAGGAACACTGTTAGGAAGCCTCAGCTGTCACATGTTGGGACGTCCCGTAGTGCTGGGCTGCTCCCATCTCGGTTGGAACTTTGATGAATGGATCAGCTTGCTGATTTAGCCCGGGGTCAAATGTAGAGTGATTAGTACAGCGCAGCTGAGAACTACCTGCGCCACATGCGCGCTTCTTCTCCAACTCTTTGTGTTTCGAATCAGTGCAACAAAGCGCAGTGCCAGGAAACGCTTTCAACTTTTCATTGGGAACAAACCGAGCCCATAACACAGACAGTGTGGGTAATTACAGAGTGCATGAAGTTGAGCATGTTAGCCGCGAGATTTCGCCATGGGCTGTTAGCTCACAGGAGACCGTCTTGATTTAATCCCGCCCCTCCGCAGTCACGCCTCTCCGTCTTCATAATCTCCTACTAGTCTATGCCGCCATGCTGTTCTGAGCCTTAGGCCAAGGCCCGGCGCTGTGTTACCTCCCCCTTGTTGTCTTTTTAAGGAGCAACAAAAGAGCCGTTCTCTAATCACAACCCTCCCACTTCAATTTGAGCACCCTGGGTAACAGGCCATCGATACACACTCAGTGTGGGCACCTGTGCTCCAAAACGCAATTTATGTACACCGCCGCTGGCGAGACAGGACCGATTCAAAGGACGGCTCTGTTAGTCTCAGCCTTTCCCGCCGTGCCCACGCTGACCAGAGGAGGTGGTTTGAACAACAGAAAGAAACACTGTTGATAAGGGATGGGGTATCGCTGTCATAGCGACTCTTTAGCTTAAGGGCGAAAACACAAAACCGACATCTCGCTAATCAGCTTTAATTTGTCCAAACTGGGACCGAAGAGGGTTAGACAGATTCCTACTTGAATGAGAGGAAGTGACAAGACTCATCTGTGTGTGGTTTTACCAGGCATATGAATTGCATCCTGTTTGGTGACTGAAACCCAGAGTCATTGGCATTTAATTAAATGATTGTTACACATTTAGTTTAGAAGTCTTGTCTACCACTAATAACATTCAAAGCACAGAAACATTTAGTCCAAACTTTAGCATACATTGCACGTTTACAAAATATTAAGCATAGTTAATAAGAAAAATACTTTGAATAATTATATAAAAAAGATCTCTAAACTGTGAATTTAAACAATGCAAAACAATTAAGTGTCACTATCTGAAGTTATGTACATTGACATTAGCACTAAAAATGAAAAATCCATAATTTGCATCCGATTCACCACAGACGGAATATTTGATCTGAGTGGAAATAAGTCAAGCAAATTTACACAGTAACAGTGACAGACACTGCCATGCACACATGGCCAGCTACTGTCGCCCATCCTTCATATCTAACACAATAAAATTGCAATAACAAATCCTCACAGGATTTAAATAATAAACTGAGAGGCAGGTCTTTGTGCGGTAAGTAGACAGAGGAAATGGGCAGGATGCCACTGTGTTAAAATCGGATATACGCACCACCTCTTTTTAGTCGTTCATCTACCGCCATACTTGACAGCATGCAAGCTTTTGTTCAGTATGAGCATGCTGTCGCAAATAGTTTGTAACAAAAATGTTTGAAAGTTGCTGATATTCTAGACGGTGAGGCATACCTTGAGCTTAACCAGTGGGGGTGCACTTCAGGAGGTCATATAATAGAGGTTCATTTGATGATTAGCTCTATCTGAGACTCCTTCTGGAGCCATAATGAAGGAGTCGAACCAACGCCTTTGAAGATTTTACCTTTTCCAGGCCAAGAGGGGTGGCTGAGATCTGGCCACATGGGCATCTGGTCCGGGGGACTGCTCAGGTTTGGGTTACCGTAGCACCACTGAGGTTCATCTAAACTGCGGGAGGCCAAGAGTAAATCTCCTTTGAATTCAATTAAGCCTTTGTTTTTTGAAATGGTAGCTATAGCGCAGTGAATATATTCACTCAAATTCTCTAGGAGGGCGTATTATTTTATGACTGTGGTTTCATGATGCAACATTTTAAACCGAATTTCTCTACCAGTTAAGCACAGTGAAGTATGACTGCTTATTCTTCTCATAAAGTGAGATTTCTCTGTTGGATATAAACCCAGCAGAAATGTGATGGTAGTACTCTTGTATACTGCTTTTTTTGCTGCCATTTTCAAAAGGATTTCTCCCCTTCTCTATCTCTCTTAATAGGATTAGACCGCCTTGACTCTCAATAGGCTCAGATCCTCACATTTGGCCCTACAAATGAGGGTGCTGCAAGAGACAGGCCTTTCACACAGATCAGAGATCGGTTTTCTAGTTTAGGGTAGCTGAGATTAGGAATTGGATTAGGGTGGCAATTGTTGCAAATGAATGTGGAATTGGTTAGTTGAAGCAGCAAACATTCGGAGCACTATCTCTTAACACGCTAAATAAAATGCCTGTTTATTCATGGTACCAGAATTTATCACAGGTAACATGATAAGTGGACAGTGCTAAATACAGATGTAAATTGTGTGATCTGATCACTTAGACCTTTTTTGATGTTGATTAGGAACACGTTATCATCGCATTTGTAACTCTTCCTGATACTAAAACAACAGATGAAACTGTGTATCAGTGATAGGAGTACATGTACGTGTGACAAAAGAAGGGGACCAAATACCGAGCCCTGTGGCACCTCATTTTTTAAGCTTTGTTGGAAATGAATGTTTAAAGAGTCATATGGTATTTTCAAGTCCCCTACAACAGGTTTAAATGCATCTAAGGTCAGAAAACATTGTAAATTTCTCAGAATATACATTTAATATTAGAGTCATTTCTCTATGATTTCAAAATGATTTGTTCGAAGCAGTTACGAGCTCAAGGTCTGTAAACCCTGTCCTTCTATAAGCCTACTCTGCTCCGATTGCTCAGAAGGCCAAGTCTGTTGTGATTGGTCTTTACATACACAATGTGTGTCGGAAATGAAATTTAACCAAATTCATCATCATCTTTCGGAATGAAAACCAAACTTGCTGTTACAGCACTGAACATAGCGTCTTTTCGTCATGATGTAAACAAACTAATTAGCGGAAGTGTTTGTGGACAGGTCAGACTGTTCGTATTTCGCAGGCAGGCGGGGATTATGCAAATGTGTTACCTAGTGACATATATGAGTAACAGACAGAAGATTCAAAAATATGACTTGTTAAGGCATTATTTCTTGTGAGAGACAATATCTTTATTTATCATGCACTTTTTTGATTAACAACTTTGCAGACTGTTTACATTAAAGGACAGGTACGTTACAAACTGCAAATAAGATATTTTTCGAAAACCTATATGACCTGCTCTTTAAAAGAGAACAGCTCTTTAATGGAAACTTGGAAAAGTCTATATACACAAGCACTAAACCATTAACATGTAGTTAAACACTGCCTTAGCAAGTGATGTGTGTAGTTCATGAAATTAGAAACCCTCCCAGATCAGTGGACAAGTGAGAGGCATTACAAATTTGGTAGGCATTTGATGTTATGACCAGGTGCAAACAGCAATCTGTGTCAACAGACCACTTTAGACTGGATCACTTAAGACAGTTCAGTCTCAAGTTTAGATGCCATAACCACTGACCATTCACTGTCATGCCTAATATTTGCATACAGTTCAGCTTTTCTCAATTTTTGAATGCTTTAAAGCTCTCTCAGTGCATTCTCTGATCAATCCAACTATTCGATCTGATCTCTGGTCAGTCCAACTATTCTTTCAGCGAGCATGTAGCTCAGCTCCCATTGGAATGAATTGCTTGAAGTGGATCATTTGTGGCCAGAATAAATTGTAAATTCAATAGTAAAAAGGCTGGCTATGTAAAATGAATAGGTGTAAATGGAACCTCTAATCTTGATTCTGATATAATTTAATTCTTGGTTCTTAACCTACTCTGAAAAGTGCATTGCATGCCAGGATGTGCAGGAAAGATATGTGTAAATATCATTTCAGTTTCCGTGTCTGCAACAAAGGAAAAGAAATAAAAGCTTGAAAGCATTAATAGAGATTACTGTCTAAAGTGGCTGCATTATCTACTGCTGCAATAGAGTTTATCTACTTTAATACAGGTGATGATTTCATAATAGAACAATTGAGAATTTACAGCTACTTTGGAATGCTCACAGAATTTATTGAGAACATGAAATACAGAAAAACAGTGACAGCAAATTACAGGATATCATGCCACTGTTTTTCCTCATAGCAGTTGTACACGTCAATGTATTTGAGAGCTGTTTCCTTTCAGAAATGGAGGGAAGTTGGGTCAAGGAGGTCTCACTGTGATGTGTTAAAAACACAAACAAGGTTTGCTGTTCTCAGTTGACCCTTAGACCAAAGCACCTGGCTCTGACAAGCCCACCTCACATTCCTGGAGTGACTGTTCATTTAACTGGTTGTGATCTTGATGCAGTTCTAGCTCTACTTCTTTGTTCTGTTCTCTTCTTTTGTCTCTTCATCAGTACTGAGGTAGCTTTCAAGCACTTCAAAGACTCTAAAACTTTCAAACAAGCTTTTGTCTTGACAAACTTTGCTTTTCTAGTTAAAAATGTTAGAATTTAATAAATATCTTCAGTTTTTTTAAGTCTACTTCTGCATCATGTTTGTTACTTGATTTCAGATTTCAGAGTTGCACAACCTTGCATGATCTTGTATCTTCAATATCTTCAAACATCAATTCAACATGAGATGTTTTGGGATGTTCGGGGTTGAAAATATTGGTGAATGCACTCTTTTATTGACAGTTTTATCCAAAGTACATACTCTCTTTCTGTCTCTATATATATATATCAGTCCATGCAGTTCTCTGGGAATTGAACCCCTGACCTTGACCTTGCTAGCATCATGCTGTACCAGTTAAGCCACAGGAGCACCAAATGACTAGATGCACTTTCCAGATGATGCATAGTTTCAGAGAGGTCCTGCCAAGGTCCTGATACATGTCCTAGTGGGTGGTAGCTGGTGACCACCATTGTGGTCTTAGCGTGATCAACATAAACATGAGTTGTGCACCAATTTGCTTATAGTAAATGTTTTTGAACCATATAATACTCTTCACAAATTGAAATTTTGTTTTGAATATGATACTAGAATATCATAAATATGAGTGCAGTATGAGGTTTTTCTTATATCATGAACTGCATATGCAGAACGATGTAATAGTGTGTTTAAATCCTCTATTCATAACCAAACACCTTGGGTAAAGTAAGATGATGACCTTACTTTACAAGCTACTGATCAATCAATCCAACAAACCACACATCAAATTACAAGGACACAGACCCACAGATCTACCACAGATTTAGATTCCCCTCAACTGGCCATCTCCGTAAAACTGAGACCCCAGTTATCACAAGCTCACCCTTATCTGCGCCGCACAAAATTACCATACCAATGCCGGCTGTTTAAGCGATGATACATTAACGCTGCAGCAAAAAAAAAAGAAAGTGGACTGCAAGCCCCAAGCGTGGATTCCTCTCAACCCAAATCACCGTGATGCATTCAAGAGGCGGGTTGTCATAATGGATCCGAGCCTGGCTGCTAATGGTTATTTAATACACCCATCTCCGCGTTCCACTCCTTTTGCATACTGAGCACACAGCGAAGGCCCTAAACCCTCTTTAACACTTATTCAAGATGACAGGAAAAATGAAAGCGTTTGTCCTCTCAATGGAAAAAGTAATCACGGCTACATTATCCACCCGCTCGGCCCTATCATGCTAAAGCAGGGGACAAATGTCACAGAGATGTATTTAAACACTGATGGAGCACCACTGCGTGATTCCTGCCATGGGGCTGATTAATAAGAATAAATAAATATAAAATCCTCAATTTGTATGTAAATGCGCTGGGGACGGGGGCAGGCGAAGCCATATCAGTAGCTAGAGCTAGTCGGATCTACGGACCAATCGTCATGAAGTCAAGTGTAAAATGGTAATTGTGGCCATTCGTCCGTCGTGCACGTAAAACATTATGAGATTCTTACAGAGCCTGTTAGCTAGACTCTACATGACAGGGGAGGCATTGCTGGCGTCCTGTTAGCATACAAAAAGAAATCAGCTAATCAGCTCATAGCGTGAGTAAAGAGGTGCATGAAGACAGATGATAGCTCTGTTCCACAGCCTACCAAGCTTTCTTGCTTTCCAAGTGCCTATACATAGGCAGTTGCTGTCTAAAGCCCAAAGTATACTTAATTTTTTTTTACGCGTACACTAGAGTGCGTGCAGTCGTATACGTAGCCTTTCAAAGTATATTCTATTTGATGGTAGGTGGTCAACACTTCATGTTTGTCCAGTGTCTGCAAAGTTTTTCTCCAGAAGTTATGGCCGATTGCTTTTTCCAACCTGGTCTCATGGCGAAAACATACCTGGGGGAACTTTTTTTGCGAAATACGTATCAATAAGTACATACCACTGCAGTTTCCAACAGAAATGTCCACTGAGTGGCATTAAAAGAGTGTTTGTTTTTGTTCTCCAGAACAGATAAACATTCATATGGTACATTTTATGGTAAAGGCTAGGTGGTATACAGATGTACTGTACAATAATTACTGTTTTTACACCTAAATCTGCATTACACCTAAATCTACATAAAAACGCAACTGCAAGCATGCTATTTGAGCTTGTTTTTCACTCTCTCATCTTTCAGCTTTTCATCCTGAATCATGTTTTTCACAGGATTCGTACCCAAGGATCCTGCATCCTATGTCCAATTTCGTGCCGCCTGAGCTGCTGAGCAAGCTTGTTACGTCTGTCCATTTGTGGTACCCTGTTGTGTACACTTAGCCCAACCCAAAACCTACCCTTACTGTATTAAAGGGGTTATATGATGTTGCTAGAAAGAACATTATTTTGTGTAATTGGTGTAATGCAATGCGTTTACACAGTTTGAGGTTCAAAAAACGCATTATTTTCCACATACTGTACATTATTGTTGCTCCTCTCTGCCCCGCCTTTCTGAAACACATTGATTTTTACAAAGCTCATTGTTCTGAAAAGCGCAGTGTGCTCTGATTACCAAGCTATACAGTGTGTTGTGATTGGCCAAAAACCTCAAGGGTGACAGAAATGTTACGCCCCTTACCATGTTGTGATGCCGTGTCACTGCATGATGAGACAAAAACAATAAAACCCATTATAAATGAGCCATTTGTTGGATCCAGTGAGGACATAATTACTGATTGTAGTGACTCATACTGTTTTTATACGCACTGAGTCGCATTGCGCCGCGTAAACATAACACCACGTCTGCATTTGTGATCATTAAAGCGGCAAACAAGCACTACTCTACACTGATCAAAACTGGCGTTTAAATAGTCAGTTGCAAATACTGTGCACATGAAAATGTACTTACAGGCTGTGAGTCAGAAGCACCAGACTGCCCAATTCCTGCAAAGTTGGAATTGTCCACCTTATAGTGTGCACAGCCGGCATTTTAGGCTACTCTCCCAGGTTCAGGAAACAATCCTCCGTAAAATGCACTGCACACACTCGAATATTCGTGTTGTACTGTTCTGGAACAGTGTTGTAAATATCACTTATTCAACTTAACTTTTCCTAGTTATGTGCTCATTTGGAAGGCCAAACAAAGTACTTTCACTTTTCGCAACACAACACAGTGTCTCCACATCATGGCGGTGGCAACAACAATACTACAGCGAGAACAAAAGTTACACCTTCTTTCATTGCGTATACATTTGGGCTGTATTATGCAAATCTTCCCATTGGGCATGTTTGAATTAGCCGTTTTAGGAAGGTGTGGCTGAGACTTTTATAAAGAATATTTCTTTGGGTTTGAGACTTTAATCTTTGCAACTTTACAGATTTTATATATGTACGAACAGCCTCTGCCCCTGTGTCAGTGAGGACATATTCTGTGGTACACAGAGTGCTGGTTAACCTGTTAAACTTGCGTGTTAGCTAAAAAGGGTTCCAGTAGGCCACAACTGGTGAATCAACATTTGAATCGAGTTGGAAGCTCCAAATAATCACAGAAACGAATTCTAGAAAAGTAAGAAAGCGAGAAAAAGGGTTTGGGTGCTAAATTTATGAGCATAATGGTTTTGGACAAAAGTCATTCAGGTATGTTTATCTTTGGCTTCTCTGTAAATAAGACTGCTTTGTGTTAAATTGGATTTTGCAGATGACACTGGCGGGTAGAATGTATCCGCTCAAGTGCAGCTCTCAGGAGAAACTTATCAAGATCTCTCGCATCACACCCATAAACACCCTCATGCAGAGTATCGCTGTTAAATAAAACCAGCATTTAAATATTAATAGTTGTGGATTGTTGGGTAGTGAGCCTGATCTGAAGACTGCAACGTGAATGAATATTAATCATTATTGAGGGAGAATGGCATGCTCACACTTATTCATATTCTAATGTATTTATGCTAATACTTACGCCTCACTGTGTATGTGTTTATGAGAGTTTGAGAGAAGATGTATAGTCTATATCAGAGTAAAATGGAAAAATTCTCAAGTTTTCAAGCATAATTTAACATTAATAATCGATTTAGCGAGCCTTGTGGTGCGTGAGGCCTGCATGTTGATATTATTATATATCAGATTTCAAATATACCAAATATGAGTCAAAGGAAGGTTCCAGGTTCAATAAAACTTGAGCTCTATCAACAACATCTCTAGCATCCTGTCATTTACCACAAACCAGACCCTCGACCCACTTATAATGGAAGTATAGGGCAATCATGGAAAAGCAGAAAAGCAGCTTTTCTTTTATTAATTGTTCCACTCGAAAAAATGTGATAAAATGTCTTTTATTGTTATGTTTCATGCAAAACCTACCATGTTTACTGGCTTTCTATTGTCACACCAGGAGCTAATATAATATGTGACCCTGGACCACAAAACCAGTCTTTAGTAGCATGGGTATATCTGTAGCAATAGCCAACAATACATTGTATGGGTCAAAATTATTGATTATTGTTATCCTAACAAACCATACATCAATGGAAAGCTTATTTATTCAGCTTATTTCTTTGTATAAATCTCAGTTTCAAAAAATGGATCATTATGACTGCTTTTGTGGTCCAGGGTCACATATTAGTTACAATAAACATACCCTATAAGTGATTTTATCACAGTAGCCTAATGTTATCATGTATATACATGTATATACCTTGATGTACTTGCCCTGTTGTACTCTAAAAGCAATGTTTTCTTTTTACAAATCAAGAGATGCGCTGAAATTATTTTCTGTGGTAATCGACGGCATGTCACATGTGCTGTACATGGAGTTGCACTGTATTGAACTTATATAAAATGGAGCTGTAACACACAATCACAAAGGAATTTCTAGATGAAATTAGCTGTTAAGGGTTCTCTGACCAATATAACCTGCCCCGAGGAGCCCTTACCATCAGTCTGACTCTAGATAACTTCTCTTGAAAAGCCTATTTGATGAAGACCCCCTCGATCTCATCAAAGTGCGACGATGTGATATTTTCCCACGAACTAACGGATGGCCAGCCCTGATAGCAGCCAATCCATTACTGTCAGCCGTGGGGTGAGAGTCATTAATTACTCTACTCTCTCCATCACGGCCACACACACACGGGAAGACCAGGTGTGAGGGACAGTCCTGATTATCCTGTCCGCAGATTGGAAAAGATTAATCTTCCTCTCGTAGAAATAACGGGCCGGCGAGGTCCTTTCATTTCAGATTGTAATCATTCTCTTAAAATAATAATTGCCTTTTTCCTCCCCGGCATGTTTTACATTACAATGCGTGTTCGGTGTCTATTGAGGTGGATGTCGTATTGTGTCGGGTGTTTTGAAAGGGCCGGACTGGTGTGGCAGTCTGCGTGATTAGTGATCGTAATGTTTTAATATTCAAATGACAGCGTATTTGGCGGTTTGGCTAAAGCAAGCTAAATCACTCTTGCTCCTATTTAGGTTTTAAACAAACTGCTAACCTTAAGTATTAAACAAGACACAAACAAGTTTGCAAATACATAAAAGCAAAGACATTTTAATTTCATATGCTGCAATTCAAGTATGCATTCCTCTAAAGTCAGTTTTTTTTTTTTTTTCTGAGGTGAGTCAACTATGGTCACATGTTCTGTTGTTACTAGTACAGTTCAATGATTTAGTGTTTCCCAAATCCATAACGGCATTGCAGCATTGCAAATTTGTGTGGTTGGAAGATGATACTAAACAAAGTTACTACCAGTGTTGAGGTAAGTTACTTTTAAAAGTAATGCATTACAATATTGTGTTACTCTATAAAAAAAGGAACTAATTGTGTTACTTTGTTAGTTTTTATGGGAAGTGCATTACATTACTTTTGTTACCTGGGCTGGACTTGCTTATTTCATTTTTAATAACAAAAAACTTAAAGTTATATTATTGGCAACTGTAAAGGGTGTTTCACACTAAAAGTTAAATTAATTAGCCTCAGGCTGAAGGAAGTGCCTCTGCACGTACTCCCGATTTCTTTTAACAGGAGAGCTGTCAGTGAATAAATGAACAAAGTAACTCCAATGTTTCATTGTAAAGTTAAAAGTAATGTGTTACGTTAGCAGAGCTGGGTAAATTACTTGCAAATTGTAATCTGTTACAGGTAATATAATCTGTTTAGGTAATATAATCAGACTACTTTTAGATTACTTTTGACTAAATACAAAGAGTCAAAAATATATTTCTTTCATTGACAACATGAAGTGCATTAAACACTACATGAAGGTTTCCCAAACTGGGGTTTGCAAAGGAACTGCAAGGGCTTTGTGAGTTTAGTGAAAGGCTAACAAGTAATTAAATCATAAAAATGTAAAATTAAAATAAAGCATTTTAAAATAACAATCAACATAATACACTTACTAAAAAATAAATATTTTGTTTACCTGCAAGCCCATTAACCAATGTCAGAGAAACGTGAACGCGCAAATGTGATACTTAATTATTAAAACGTTTAGTTGAAAATCTTAGGGGTACTTAAAGGAGTCATTGATTATGATTTCACTTTTTTAACTTTAGTTAGTGTGTAATGTCTCTGTTCGAGCATAAACAACATCTGCAAAGTTACGACACTCAAAGTTCAATGCAAAGGGAGATACAGTATTGTCTTTTACAGAACTGCTGACTGACCAACCCTTTAAAGTAAATCTATTAGGTGAAGGAGGTTCAGATGACAACAAGTTTGAGAATGTCTGCAAATAAGAAATAAGAATTTGTGCATTTGAATGAGTTTGAAAGACTAAATCCCTTCAATAATACATGGTTAAATAACCTGCTGACTGATAATTCAAAATAAAAATTGTATTTCAATGTAAAAAGTATTCGATGCAACGTTGAAACACTTCCTAAACCTGAAATGATTTTTGTAAATCCATTGGTCAAATGCTGTCACCACCTGACTAATGACTAGTCTATGTGTGAATGTCCACAAAACTAGACTTTCTGAGTGTATATAAGCAGTAGACTATTGTAGAAGGGAAAATTTAAAAGGCAAAAAAGAGGAATTAGAGAGAATCAATAAATGATGAATAATTTATTGCTACTGTGTGACTAATATCATGTAATCAATAAAAAAGCAACTGTAGTCTGATTACGAGTATTTTAAAATGTAACTTACTCTAATTACAAATACTACATTTTTGGAATCTGATTATGTAATCCAGATTATATTGTAATCAGCTGTGTTTACTAATCTTATTATGTAACTTGTGTTACTTGTAATATGTTACCCCCAACACTGGTTATTGCAGTTTCAGGTCATGACTAGCTAGTTAGTTTCTCCAACAATTCATTATGCTATGTTGGTTACGTTGTTGTACGGTAAACACACCCCTGGTCAGTTTAACAACTAAACATGCTAGTAAACGGTCAACATATTTCTGGCTAGCAACCTGAATAACACAACCAGTTTGTTGGCATAAACATTTGAAGGAAACTTTGAGCACTGATGTTTTCTGTTAGTATGTGTGGTTAAATCACCACCTGAAACATGACTGATATCTGTAAGGGGAACTTTCCCGCCCTCACACAAAACTTCCGATCACATGCATTACTATAGAAATGACTGGATTTAGCCCACAAGATTTCTCTGTGACCACATCTTAAGAAATCATTATTACGACTTTCTCATAATGGATGATAAAACAGGCAAAAATAGAACTGCACAGACTTACACTGAAAAATGGACTTGAGCCTTATCAAAAGACCAGAATATCATAGAAGGATTTCTGAGTGTCTTTTCATTTACCGACCACCCAGAACACTTTGGGAACTACTTAGTAATGCACCAGAAACCACTTAAAAATCCTACCCTATCTACCTTATTTTTGACGTAAAATTGTACACAGCCTTTTGTAACTATAATGTGCAAGACTTCCAGTTACATTCACTCCAGTTATTTTATCTGGACAAAAACAGCTTGTTATTCTTCATATTGCAAACTGGGATTTGTTATCATTTGTGACCCTGGACCACAAAACCAGTCCTAAGTAGCACAGGTACATTTGTACAAAAAATACATAGTACACTCTTAAAAATAAAGGTTCTTATTGGCATCAATGGTTCTGTGAAGAAACCTAAAGAACCTTTTCTGCATTTGAAAGGTTCCATATCTTTCAAATGCAGGAAAGGTTTTTTATAGTCAAAAAAAGTTCCTTAGATTTTTAAAAATTCAAAATGGTTCTTTTAGGAACTGTTCACTGAAAAATGGTTCTTCTATGGAATCCCTGCAAAAACACCCTTTGGAAACTTTATTTTTAAGAGTGTATGGCTCAAAATTATAGATTTTTCTTTTATGTCAAATATCATTAGGATATTAAGTAAAGATCATGCTCCATCAAGATAAAATTGCCTACAGTAAATATATCAAAACTTAATTTTTGATTAGTAATATGCATTGTGAACTTCATTTGGACAATTTTAAAGGGATTTTAATACAATATTTGGATTTTTTTGCACCCTCAGATTCATAATTTTTTTTAAATAGTTGTATCTCGGCCAAATATTGCCCTAACAAAACATACATCAATGGAAAGCTTATGTATTCATGAATGTATGTAATCTCCATGCTAATTCTTCATGATGTATAAATCTCAGTTTTAAAAAATGTACCTTTATGACTGGTTTTGTGATCCAGGGTCACATATTATTTTAATTCATTATTATAATCACAAACACACTGGTTTGTAGCACAAATAGTTTGTGTTTACTGCACTTTGTTATTCTAGTTATGTGCCTCTAGCAGCAAATGAAGCAGAAGTCTTGCATATTCACAGAAAAAAGCTTACTTCCACATTACAAAATAAGATGGATAGGATCATGGTGGTGAGTTTTGAGTGAGAAACCACCATTAACATTCTCTTCAGAAAATGTCAAATTATAGTTAAGTGTAGTTATCGCTATGACATTTAAAAAAAATCCAGTATTAATCAGGCAGAAATCAAAATTTGGAAAACGCAGATCTCTCAGGAACATGTAGCTTCACAGAAACACAGACAAACACACAACTATAACAGCATGCTGTGGGATTTACCTGTTTGCCAAAGCAAATCTCACCAGTGTCCTAAAATCACACACTCTCCCACAGCTAATTTACTATGACAAACACACACTTTCACATGCACACACACTCACAACAAGGGAACTATGGCACAGTCCAAATAAACAAAAATATAGTAAAAGGTATACCTGAAATATCCCTGTGATATAGTGAACACCATTAGTAGACATAAACACTCACAGTGAGTATATGTTTAAGTGTTTAAGTGGCATCTAAAGATTGTTTGCTGTTAACTCACATAGGATTTAATTCTATAAAACACATGCATTTTGCTATGCAAGCTGCTATAGGGAGGGAAAGCGAGGGGTCATTCTGAATATGGAGCAGAGACAGGGGGTCTGTCATGTTGAGTGACACATAAAGCCTCTGAATACTAAAATCTATTCTTGCATATTCGCACTGGACTGTGGACAATGTCAGCATTATACACTGGCAGTGAAGTCACACAGGACCTTCACTTAACAGTGCGGAAAAGAAAACACACTGACAAAACCCGAAATGGGTCTGTTTTATTGCTTAAAGGTTGCTTTTTTTATGTATACCTCTTTTATTTAAGTATTAATTCTGTTTCCAATTAAAGAGAATAACACCAAACATAAACCAGACTACACTGTTGATGTAAGAGCACAGAGCGTCAGCACAGAGATAATATCTTGAAAGATGATTTGAGGTGAAAAGTGTCCTATTGTGTCAAGACTGCAATTTCTGACTTTTAATTATCAACTTTGGTTTAGAGCCTTTAACATGCCCTTAAAAATGACAGGATAGAAGTCTCCATTTGCTGTCTGTTTACTTTTGTTGACAACAAAATCGTTTTTAAAATAATAATTGTGCAGTTATTTTTCATACTACTACCACATCAAAGTGAAACCACCTGCCAAGCTCCGAAAAAGGACCAAAATTTAAGTTGTCATTCATTTTTAATCTTCTTAAACACACATGAAAACAGATTAAAATTTGATAGCTATGCCAGAGGGAAAATTTTCAGTGAATAATCAGTGTTATTTTAATATTATTTATATAGTATTATAGTATTTAATAATATTTTAAATTATTTTTATTTTTAGTAGGGCTGGCAAACGATTAATCGCGATTAATCGCATACAAAATAAAAGTTTGAATTTGCTTAATATATGTGTGTAATTATTATGTATATATAAACACAGACACATTCATTCATGCATATAATTACACACAGTACACACAGATTTATTACGCAAACTCAAACTTTTATTTTGTATGCGATTAATCGCAATTAATCGGTTTGACAGCCCTAATTTTTAGTTCTCATTTTAATTTTTAGTTTAAATTTTAGTCATTTTGTTAAGTGTTTTTCTCTTTTTTATTCATGTTTTTATATTTATTTTAATTTATTATAGCTAGTTTTAGATGTAATAATTGCTTTAACTTATTTTATATTAGTTACATAAGACAACATTTCTAATTTTCTTTTAGGTTTTTGTTACATTATCTAATATTTATAAATTATTTCATCTTAATTTAACATTTTTACAAAAAATTGTTTCAGTTTAAAATAAAATCACCAACACTTAACTTACATTTTTGTCTCTTCTTCATGAAGGTATGAAAAGACTTGTGCTTATAAGCTCAGTTCCACTTTTCTGTTTCTTTTGTATACTTTCAGAGATCAAAAGTATGGAAAAGAGCAGCTTGGACATTTTGCTAAACACCTCCTATGGAAGAAGAAACCCCATTACGATTTTAAACGTCGTGTTGAGTGCTTCTTGAAATATATTTCCTGTAATTGTCATCAGTTGTCATCAAGGGTGAAGAGGTATTACTTAAGTTGTTAAACAAGGAAGCGAGGCAATTAATATCGCCATAAGAAGCGCGCACAAAGATCTCCGCTCTCTCTGAGCTCGTGTCAAAGGCTTTGAGTCGCCGTAGCCTTTTACACAACTGTGCCAAAGAAGAAAGGGTAAAAAAAGAACCCTCGGCTCCATTTAAGTCTGATCCAAAGAGCTTACAACTGTAATTAAATCATTAAATTCTTGTCCATGCTTGACAGAGCAGAGAGAAATTAACTTCCCCACCAACCTCATTTTCTATTTGAACATGAAATAATGATTTTCTGCCAGTCTAATTACAGAGGCAACATCTGATCTGTGCTGCATCCGAGGGGGATTAACTCCAGCACAGGCATTAGAGCTCATTACCAGCTTGAGTGCAGAAATATTACATCTTGTAATTGGATGGAGAGATTTATATACTGATCCGGGACCAGTTTTTGGAATATTGCAATTACAAGCTTCATTGGTCAGCTACTTATCGAAACTTCGCAGGAAAACAAACTGCGGGAGCGTGCATTACATTAACCTGTGACCCTATACGCGGCCGCTCGACTCTTCTGTTAAGTATGAAGGAGAAATGGGCTTTTGCTGTCTCTTCAGGGTGGCTGAGCGCAGTGTATCTATTACTTAAGAATAACTGGCTGTGAAGTCATCCATTTGACTGCCATAAGGAGTCTGTTTCTCCCGGCTAAACGCGCGAAGAGAGTATTGATTCCTCGAGATAGCGACCATTTGCCTGCTAAAATAAAGCAGGTGCAAAAGATGGGAGGCTAGGATGTTTGGATAATTCGCAAACACTATTTATTTTTCGTTACCAGCCGACCAACCCGCTCCAGCGTGCAAATCGTTGCTGACAGGTCGAGCGCCGCGTCTAATCTCGCTAAAACAACCGGGCCGTCAGAAGCCCTGCGGTTATGAACTGGTTATAGTGACTCACGGTCCACCACAAGTCTGCAGTGATCAATGCTGCTGAAGATACAGCTGGTGATGAGCTCTTGACAGAAGGATGAATCTCAAAATACGCCGACGATTCAGCAAGTTAATAAAGTCCTGAGAGTGATTTGCCCTTTCCCAAGGCTCCTTCAGCGGAAAACGTTCATACATCAGCTTGAGCAACGGCCAAATCAGCATTTCTCGAAGACCAAAATTTCCTAATAATTAGGTCATTGATTTTGGAAAAAGAATAAGTTTTAAATAGCTCTCGTGGATATCTTTTATAGCTATATCTTGTTTTAAGAGCTTTGGTAAAACCAGTATCGTGTTATTACAATTACTTCACAGCTCGTTATTGATCCACCATAATGCAAAAGCAATATGGATCTTTATTTTTTCATTTATTTTATAGATCTGTATTGAAATCACTGTCTATATTTTTAAATGTAACATTTTCAACCATTATATGTGACCCTGGACCACAAAACCAGTCTTAAATAACACGGGTCTATTTGTAGCAATAGCCAGCAATACATTATATGAGTCAAAATGATCGATTTTTCTTTTATGGCAAAAATCATTAGGATATTAAGTAAAGATCATGTTCCCTAGAGATATTTTGTTTTTTTTGTTTTTTTACCGTAAATGTATCAAAACTTGATAATATGCATTTCTAAGAACTTCATTTGGACAACTTTAAAGGTCATTTTCTCAATATTTATTTTATTCACCCTCAGATTCTAGATTTTCAAATAGTTGTTCTATCCTAATAAACTATACATAAATGGAAAGCTTAATAATTTATATTATATATATTTTTTAAAAATTTACCCTTATGACTGGTTTTGTGGTTCAGGGTCACATATAGTTTTAAATTTAGCAAATGCATTTACAGATTATTTGTACATAAACCTGTGATTTTGCTCGTGCTATAAAGTTCTTGTAGAAATAAACTACGACCTCACGCATAGTTTGTTTTTCAAATAGAGAAAAGCGTCATAAAAAGAATATAAACGAACGCGAATGATCTATAAAGTTTTTTCCTTTCTCGTTTTAATCTCCCATTTCTCTTAGAATATGTCACTGTGTTGTGTTTTACTCTGTGTTAATTTAAGCACTTGTCGATGAATAGTGATATTATCATCTGCTTCGCCGGATAAAAACTCTTTTATAAAGCGGATTAGATTCTGTGAAATAAGATTTAAATAAACCGATGGAGATCTCAGCACTACATACATACTGTTTTCTGAGGACAATAAAGCATCAATATGTCTCTTCAGGATTTATTTAATCTTTTCCTGGAATTTCAATATTGTATCTCTTGTTTCTCCGATTTAGTCTTAATGTTAACAAAAAATCTCGTTTAATCCATCGCAGTTTGCACAAATGTTAGTTTTTATTATGACGAATAACAAAAGCTCTTGTTTTTATTTATTTATCTATTTTTAACTGTTGTTTTACTGTTTATAATTCCCATATTGCCGTATTTGTTTGCTTTTTATATTTCTAGCGTTTAATTGCTACAGTAATTTAGTCAAATTGTTTTAAAATTGTATTTATCAGTTTTATTAGAGATTTGGTCATTCCTGTCACGTTACGCAAAGTTTATTTCTTGTCTTGTTTCTGTTTTGGAACATGGTTAAAATATTTAGCTGTGAAAATAAAGTTCGATGATTAAACGATAATAGGAAATAAAGTCCGAAAATTATCCGACGACTACTCACATTATGCGTGTGTGAAAGAGAGAGAGAGCGAGAGAGCAAGCGAGAGAGTTTTCAGAGATGGGAGGGGCCTGAGAGACACTAGAAATGTCAATCACACGAGTGTTGTGAACAATCTCACTCAATCTGAATGTGACCTCAGTCCACCTCAGACCGGAGAGCGGCTTTAACTCTCACCGAGACTCTCCGTGAGTTTCCACTCAATCCTTCGTGTCAAAGGCGAGATCTGTGATTCTTTTCCATCGCTCGGACCTTTGGCAGCAAGCATGTCTATCCCGCAGCTCGGCTATAAGTACATCAGACCGCTATACTCCACGGAGCGGCACGCGGCGGTCGGTGCGCGCGTCGGCGCGGAACTCAACGCGTCTGGCTCTCTCTCCAGCGTCCTCTCCAGCATGTACGGAGCTCCATTCGCCAACACGCAGGGATACAGCGCTTTCCTGCCCTATTCCAACGACCTTTCCATACTCAACCAGCTGGTAAGTTCACGGAGAATAAACGTGTGAGTTGAGGAATATAATAGTCATTTGGATTTACAAGCATCTTTGAAAGTTTGAAAATAGTGTTCGTTTTTTATTCAAATAAAATTCTAATGACCTGTTAAATGCATTATTTAAAAAAAAGTTGTAAGTACCGAAAATAACTTTTCTGATTCTGCAGTTATTTAATTCACATGTACTGTCGCTTTTTAAAAACGCGCTAACAAAACAAAATGCGCTAAATAATCTATAATGAAGAATATCTAAAGATTTTTTTTCTTTCCTCCAAAGAACTATAGGTTCAACTCACGAAGGGTTATTTTTTAAGGAAATTAGGATGTCTATAAATAGGAAAATATGATTACCTTATGGCATATTTAGTTTTATTACTGAAAACGTATGTGCAAGGCTTTTTAGATCGAAGAGAACGTTTGTCAAGGTCCGCAAATGACGTGTAATTCTTGTTTATGCAAATTAATAATATGCGTTTAAATACATTTTATTACCGGGAGATTCGACCATGTATTTTTTTTCCTTGTTTTTTTTTTTTTTTTCCTTAATCTTCCAAAGCAACTCAAGAACCCTTGAGGAATTAAAAAAAAGTACTTTCAAATGACAAATTAAAAATTACTATTTCATAAACTTATTTTTAAGGGTCCAATTAAACACTGAAAAAAATCTTAAATATGGTTTTCTTTGTATGTTTCCTTGTGTTATTTATATCTTTCACTACTGAATTTAAACAACTGTAGCAGTAAATAAGCACATACTTCTCTCAGATCCACATGTGCTCATATATACTTGATTTTTTTCCTGTTTAAGGGCTCACAGTACGAGTTTAAAGACAGTCCTGGGATTCAGCATGCAGGGTTTCCTCACGCTCCCTTCTACCCGTACGGACACCAATATCAGTTTGGTGATCCGTCCCGACCCAAGAACGCCACCCGTGAGAGCACCAGCACCCTGAAGGCCTGGCTCAGCGAACACCGGAAAAACCCCTACCCCACGAAAGGAGAAAAAATCATGCTGGCCATCATCACCAAAATGACCCTCACTCAGGTGTCCACCTGGTTCGCCAACGCCCGCAGAAGACTGAAAAAAGAGAATAAAATGACTTGGGTTCCCAAAACGAGAACCGACGAGGAAGGAAATGTGTATACGAGTGACAACGAGGACGGAGACAAGAGGGACGAGGACGAGGAAATAGACCTGGAGAACATCGACACGGAAAATATCGAAGACAAGCAGGATTGTGATTATCAGGACGATGAAAAATCAGTGTCTAAAGTTTCTGATTCTGAGGAATATGATGACGCGGGAGCTGAGAAGAGCTTTATGAATGATATTATGAAAGACAGAAGAGACACAAACTCAGAGGAGGGAGAGGAGGACAAAATCAAAAAGAGTCCCGTAGCACAAGAGCCCTCAGATAATGCGAGTCCACCTCAGAAACCAAAGATCTGGTCTTTGGCTGAAACCGCGACGACGCCGGACAGTCCCAAAAAGTCCTCGTGGATTCAGAGGAACTGTGATGCTCAAACAGTCAGGAATCCGCTCCATGTTCAAAACTGGACCAAAATGGCTTTTTCGGCCCATCAGATGGCTTTAACCAGCCATTACCTCGGACTTAAACACCAAACCACCTCAAACAGCCACATACATATGAAGCATGGAGAGCAGAGGACTCACAGCCTATGAAACAAATCACACATTTAAAGACTTTTTTCATGTTTTTAAAAGATTTTTCACCTGGAGCGTATCACTTATTATGAATCAGAGAAATATCCGGTTTCTACATAATGGATGCCCTGAATTTATAATAGATTAAAGCTGTCTATTAGCTCTTTAATTAAAATGAGATTATAATAGAATATATTTTATATTGCTGACTTGTAAACATACATTACATTGTGTTTAATTTGTTAGAATCATTTGATAAATCCTGTGCTTTTATCTGTAGGATGCCCAGTTTGTCTTTGAGTCTCACACTGCGGTTGGATTCAGACTTTACTTATTTAAAAACAAATAATGAATAGATTGTTCAATTACAGAATTAGTCACTGAGAGTTATAATAATTAATGGAGGAACTAGTGCCTATATGGGAATTTTAAAAGTCCTCTAATCATGTCTTAAAACACATACACATTCACAGCTTTGTTTGCATGAATTATGATTGGAGTAAGTGTTGCATCCACACCTTTGTCTTATTTGAGCACATCCGTTTTAAGGATTCGCAATAATATCATACCAGAATTTATGCTTATCTTTAAGAAGTGATTTGACTGTTATTAATTTTGTTGTTGGTGTGGTTTTGTTTCCCCAAATGCCTTGGATTTGAAAAACCTCTCATTGTTTTGTCACGTTGCATTTTATATGTCATGTTTTGTCTGAATATTTGAAATAGGGTAAAACAAAATAAATATTTCAGATGGTTTTGTAAATTAAATGAAAATGTACCTACTTGAAATATTGAAATATTGTACAAAGACATATATTTTGAATATTAAAATGAAATCACAATTGTCATAATGAATTTATTCTTTCTCGTTTTGACTCTTTTTCAATAGGTAAACACAGAAATGAGAATTAGTGGTAATGAATACAACATTAGTTCCTTGCAATATTCATAATCACATTTAAATGTACCTGAACCATAAAAAGCATCAAAAGAATTAAACAGATTTGTGTCATCAAACATTATTTTACACACATAATGGTTGTCCAGTGCCTAAATTTCAATGGACATCATATTTTCACATTGATTGACAGACGGAAAACTAATCATTTTATGACTAATCATTTTTGTCAAGCTACACTTGAGATGACAAAGTTTCCTTGAAGTTGTCATTTTGCAGGTTCAGGATTGACATGCTGTCACAGAGATAAATTGCTCTATTTTAGAGCGCCATCTGCAGGCAGCCAAGAGATCCCATTTCAAACGTTCACATTTCCTACTCTTTCCTCTGCTTCAGGCCATTAGATCATAGATGTATGCAATAGTGCTGTTTGCTATGTCAAGCATCACAATTACTATTCCTCATAACTTAACAAACCCCTCATCCCTAGCATGTCGGCGAACCTGTAGCCTACAGATATGAATTATACCTCAAATCGTATGGCTTGTTGAGGAAAGCTGTCCTTTGCTTTTCTAAATGATGATATATGATAAAACTATAGAATATTATAGAAACTTGAGGGTTGGGTATTTCACTTGTCTTGTTGTTTGTAGATTTGCATCTGTAATTAAACTAAAGTAATGATGATCAGGTCAAATTTAATTTCTGCATTTAAACCACAACTATCTAAACATATGAGACATGTTAAAGATTAACCCTTTTGTGTTTGTTTGTGTGTATCCAGAGGACAGACGGCGCAGAGAGGGAGGCCGCGCTGATTTCATGCTTGCGTTCTGAGGGAAACGCTTTCACGCCACACAAAGGACCCTCGTCTGGATTGGGGGAGAAGGAGGACAGACTAAGGTCTCTCTCCATTCAGTGTTAAAATTCCTCACCCTGTTCCCACAAGGCCTTGTCACAGGAGTTACAGAACAATTATGGTAATAGATTGTTTTCTTGAGTAAGTATTAAAGCAAATGGAGAGGGGCCAGGGTGTTTACGTTCCACTCTACGGTCATTGTATACCTTTATATTTCACCAGGCCTGTTTTTGCTCAACTATGGCCGCAACTTGCTCTGAGCTCTATTGGTAATGACGGAACTTGTGACCATAGTTGTTTTGTTTTGGTTTTTTTTCCACAGCATGCTAACCATAGATATCTATACACAGCAGAGGTTGCGTTAACCATAAATTGTCTGTCATTGATGGCATTTTTTAATCAGTGATGGAAAAATCTGAAGGCCATCTGTCATTTTGACAGATTACACTGAGGGTGATCTATTGTAAATTGTAGCTGTAATTCCCAACCCATGTCTAGTTGGCGAGTGCGAGCAGAGCAAGGGATCCAGAACAAAAACGAAACTGTCACAAATGTTTTCCTATGTGTTTGATTATGCACAGGCGAGTACACAGAAGCTACAACGATCTATCATGCCACATTAAAGAGCACCAAAAGGGTATTTATTATTTTCGTATCAAAAGTAACACAAAACTTAGCCTACTGCTATTTATTGGAAGGAAGTTGCACGGTGTACTCTTCATTCATCAGCTGAAAACAGCATAGACCAAAATATTGATTGGGATATAAGAATCGATACTGGTTCATCAAAATGAGAATCTATTAAAAATGAGAAATCGTTTAATTTATTTATATTTGTTTACCCAGCCCTAGCGTATTTTGTTGTTTAAACACGGCGCTGTCATCCTGTAGGTTCATGATTAAACATGAAAATGGAAACAAAAATAAAAGCAATTAAATGTGTTATTATAATTAAAATATGAAAATTTAAAATGACGTATAATAATAGATTATGACAGAATTTTTACGACCCTGTCTGTCAAAATGATGGACAATGTTAAACAATTTCTAGCGCAATCTCTGATACACAGATACCTCATTCAGCCTCAGTTGACTGCTTTATAAACTCAACGTGTCCAATATCTTGGAATGGTCAACATTTCAGATGCTCCCATCACACACAATAAAAACCAATGAGTTTTCGAAGATGCCAAAACATTGTGAAGTCTCTGGTTTTAAAAATTGCCAAGATTTAAATTCCTAAAGAAAAGGGATAAACTTTCACAGGTGAGGTGATGTTTATAAATCAGTTCACTGCATTCATAAGAAGACAAGAGCAATTTGACTGTAAAGTTCAATGATGATCAATAATGTTTAAGCACATGCAAAATTATCTAACTTTGATGATAAACTAAATCCTATAAAAATCATCTGCTCAAATCTATTGCAGATATGCATGTCAGATTTCAGAAACACAGTCAGCTTGTTTTAAGTGCTCATTGATTGTTTTTTTTTTTTTTTTTACCATTCCAATATGGTTTACGAATAGATTTTATGTAGCCCCGCCACTCAGCACTGCGCTCATTGTCTCCTGTCTTCCATTTGTATTTTCACAGCATGAAGGTAAGGTTTGTACTAATTTATGAATGAACCGCTCATTTTAAAATCTTCCTGGTCTACTTACATTTGTTACGACATTCACTTCAAACATTACAATGCTCATGATAAGTGCCAAGTTCTGTCATGAAACTTTAGGTGGTGCAGGCTGATGGGTCATTAACGCAAACTGATTATATTCACAGCATTAAACTACTTGGCACAAGCTGATTGATTCATGTTGCATATCCAGCCAGTCAGCTTGCTACTTTACTTTTAAATAGCTGGTTACCATTCACTAGAGCATTTCGTAGTGCGCTTTCAGAGTTCCTCTGAAACCCTCCACCTCCCCAGCTCCACCTGTATTCATCTGCTATGGATTATTATATATGTGTCTTATACAGCCGCAGTATGTCTTAAATATTTATTCCGCCAAGACCAAATACATTAACATTTCATATCCATTACCATGTTAAAATCTTCCGAGAGTTGTCCAGCAGTGGAGAGATCTCAAGGAGCGGGAAGGGCTTGAATCAGACACCCCACAAAATAGGGGTGAAGTCTTGTTGGGGTAGGAGCATGTTTGTTTTGGTGCTTTCAAATATCAACATCATTTGGCAAAAATTGCTTAGTGCCCCTTTAACCCTTAAATGCATGACTGTTTCGCCAATCATTCTTACATATGTGGCTCTTTAGCGACCTAGACCTTTACAGGTCCTTTTCAAAAAATTAGCATATTGTGATAAAGTTCATTATTTTCTGTAATGTACTGATAAACATTAGACTTTCATATATTTTAGATTCATTACACACAACTGAAGTAGTTTCAAGCCTTTTATTGTTTTAATATTGATGATTTTGGCATACAGCTCATGAAAACCCAAAATTCCTATCTCAAAAAATTAGCATATCATGAAAAGGTTCTCTAAACGAGCTATTAACCTAATCATCTGAATCAACTAATTAACTCTAAACACCTGCAAAAGATTCCTGAGGCTTTTAAAAACTCCCAGCCTGGTTCATTACTCATTACTCAAAATCATGGGTAAGACTGCCGACCTGACTGCTGTCCAGAAGGCCATCATTGACACCCTCAAGCAAGAGGGTAAGACACAAAGAAATTTCTGAACGAATAGGCTGTTCCCAGAGTGCTGTATCAAGGCACCTCAGTGGGAAGTCTGTGGGAAGGAAAAAGTGTGGCAGAAAACGCGCACAACGAGAAGAGGTGACCGGACCCTGAGGAAGATTGTGGAGAAGGACCGATTCCAGACCTTGGGGGACCTGCGGAAGCAGTGGACTGAGTCTGGAGTAGAAACATCCAGAGCCACCGTGTACAGGCGTGTGCAGGAAATGGGCTACAGGTGCCGCATTCCCCAGGTCAAGCCACTTTTGAACCAGAAACAGCGGCAGAAGCGCCTGACCTGGGCTACAGAGAAGCAGCACTGGACTGTTGCTCAGTGGTCCAAAGTACTTTTTTCGGATGAAAGCAAATTTTGCATGTCATTCGGAAATCAAGGTGCCAGAGTCTGGAGGAAGACTGGGGAGAGGGAAATGCCAAAATGCCTGAAGTCCAGTGTCAAGTACCCACAGTCAGTGATGGTCTGGGGTGCCATGTCAGCTGCGGTCAGTGCAGCTAGATATCAGGAGATTTTGGAGCACTTCATGCTTCCATCTGCTGAAAAGCTTTATGGAGATGAAGATTTCATTTTTCAGCACGACCTGGCACCTGCTCACAGGGCCAAAACCACTGGTAAATGGTTTACTGACCATGGTATTACTGTGCTCAATTGGCCTGCCAACTCTCCTGACCTGAACCCCATAGAGAATCTGTGGGATATTGTGAAGAGAAAGTTGAGAGATGCAAGACCCAACACTCTGGATGAGCTTAAGGCCGCTATCGAAGCATCCTGGGCCTCCATAACACCTCAGCAGTGCCACAGGCTGATTGCCTCCATGCCACGCCGCATTGAAGCAGTCATTTCTGCAAAAGGATTCCCGACCAAGTATTGAGTGCATAACTGAACATTAATTATTTGAAGGTTGACTTTTTTTGTATTAAAAACACTTTTCTTTTATTGGTCGGATGAAATATGCTAATTTTTTGAGATAGGAATTTTGGGTTTTCATGAGCTGTATGCCAAAATCATCAATATTAAAACAATAAAAGGCTTGAAACTACTTCAGTTGTGTGTAATGAATCTAAAATATATGAAAGTCTAATGTTTATCAGTACATTACAGAAAATAATGAACTTTATCACAATATGCTAATTTTTTGAAAAGGACCTGTATATCCAGCACGGATGAATATCTAACTTCTGCATTAGCAAAAAAACTCTCTTGATATTTTAAGAACAATTACAGAAGAATAAAATAAAGCCTATTTCATTGCTTTTTAAAACTTAGAAGGGTTCAGTTTGAGCAGATGATTGTACCATCGTCGTAATCGCCACAGCACACTTCCACAGTACATTCAGCATCTGGCTCACATTCGCGATCTCAACCATTTTCGTAAAATTATTGTTTTCACTGACTTTAAAATCAATAGTTTGATCGTTGGCAGCTTATTCATCAAATCCTTCATCAAATAACAGTGACATTTATATTTTATTGCATACAGTAATTACTCTGCAGTATAGCCATTCAAACCAATTCAGTTTTTGCTGATGATATTGAAAACATCACGTCATTAC
This sequence comes from Labeo catla, assembly GCA_012976165.1. Lineage (NCBI taxonomy): Eukaryota > Metazoa > Chordata > Actinopteri > Cypriniformes > Cyprinidae > Labeo > Labeo catla. Next base: position 367,921 of record VONZ01000691.1, read on the forward strand.
TGTCTATCAAACAGTGCCACCTCGAGCGATAAAGGTGAATTGCATGTATTTAGTCATCAGATATTTTACATATATTTACACACCTAGGGCCTCTAGCGACCCTATACACGTTTTAGAAAAATGAATCAGAAAACAGACATTCTTTGATATTTTATTATTTTTTTCTTGTTTTATTGTTTATAATGAAAGCTGATGTCAAAGGGAGAGGGTCATAAATAAGGTCCTGGGTCGCTAAAGACCCCAGGTATGCATTTAAGGGTTAGTAGAATACATCATCCGGCCAGGCCCCAGCATACGGTCTAGCCGCAGAAAGTTCAAATAATTTAACGCATCTAAAGCTGTGATTAGATCCGATATTTTCACATACGCATATGTTTGGAACTCCACACACTGGAAATGAATGACTGCTGGTCTGTCACTTGTTGTTTGTTGGAGATGGTGGAAAGGCAGCATTGCTGAAATATATAGTAGAAAGCCCAAAAAGATTTACGTTATTTAAAAAAATCACATTTTATACATATTTTGGACTATTGGGGCTGCCATTATTTCAATGACGTCAAAAGGTTGCACTACCTGTTGCTGTTTTTACCACAGCACGACTTGTAAAATAAAATACTGATGCAATGTCATATTGTGCGGATTTTAGTTGTAATTTTCAGTCGAAGGGCAACAAGAGAATCAATGCAAGTCTTCTTCCTTTCCTAGTGATAAAAGAGGAGAAAAGAATAGGAAGATGCCTGTGGATGAATAAAACTACCTAAAGACCCACATCTCTGTTCTCTCCATTTTAGTCCTGATGCCTTTGAGGATTTTAATAGACCACAGCTACTGAAAGTGCTTACAGGTGGCAATGGATATAAGTGTAGCCTTAAACCAAATGGTGTACCATTGATTTCCCCAACAAGGTGCCTAAACGCCCCCGATATCGAGTGAAATCCACAATGAAAAACTCCTTCAAGGGCTGCTGAATCAAGACAAGCGTCTGCATGTTTACATCCTGCCAGGATGGCATCTAGCATTTCTTGTCTCTGCCATTTGTAAGCTCTTTAATTAACTGTGGTCATCATATCAATATTCCTTTCTGAGTTGTATTCTGAGTTGTGGTAAAAATAGGTCTAAAATATCAACAGAAAGCATCAATAGCTTACCGTGTGCAACCATTTGATGTCATCGAAATTATAATGGCACCCCCCCCATAGTCCAAAATATGTATAAAACTGGATTTTTTAAAATAACGTAAATGTTTCATGGGTGTTCTGCTACATATTTCATTAAGAGACATCATGTACGCTATATTAATCTATAAATGTCTTAATACCCGAGGGTTCCTTTTAAAATCTGACAGGAAATGTCTTGCTGATGAGTAAATGCTCTAAAAATGATGAAAACTCATGCATCACATAGACATATTTGCGATGTACATGTGCTATCAGGGCATATAGTGTGCAAACCACCACTTAGAACATACTAGCAACCTCATAGCTTGCTAACCACATGCTAGCAATTGCATAGCTTGCTAACAACCACTCAGAACACCTTAACATCATCCTGACAACTGCCGTCAAAGCTCAAGTGGGTAAAAGACACTTGCAATTCTTTCCAAAAACATAAAAATCTAGGCCTTAGCTTTGCCCTTGACAGATTATGAATATAAAGATGTCATAGCCTTTAGGTTTCAGTTCATATTGTACACAAATCAAGTTCTATACTTCTGATCAACTGATAGGAGTGGGATGCGTGACTGTACACCAGCACAGTAGCATAACCCTGAAAACAACTGCCCTGAATGTTCTCACTGCTCTACCATATCATCATTCTAGACCAAAATTTAGACCCGCAGTGCGAACTAATAAGACACAACTTCACCTGCATCTGAGAAAATGTGCTGGCAGTCATCTAACATGGCGGCGCTAGTTTCAACATGATGGCTGCCGGCCAGTGCGAGTGAATAAGTAATACAATGATAAATCTTCAATCCTCAAAGTCAATCTTCAAACTAAATTTATGAGTTTGACAAATAGTTTTCATTTGTGTAGCTCTATTGCCTCAAGATTATATAATGTTCTATCTATTTATCTATCTAAGAAAGTTTGTTTGTTTGTTTACAAAGTGATGATATATTAGATTTAACAGGACATATAATACTGTAAAGTTTATGCATAGCTGACTTTACCATAAAATAAAAAATTTTTGGTCTCTACAATAATTCCTCCAATATTCTCTATCCATCTCTCTATTCATGAACCATAATGCACCAGGCTCCACCTAAAACAACCCTCTCCACCTCATGATCAGAGCACTGTAATATCCACACACAAGTCTTTGTGGAAACTCCCATGACCTTGAGAAATGTGTGAGACCTAAGATCACTCACTGATTAAATAATCAAACATCCAGAATAGGACTTCCGCACTGGGCCGCTCCCCCACAGGACCATGGGAAATCGCATGGCTAATACAATTTTACAGGTGGATTCACAGGAAGATTGGAACGTAATTACCAGTATTAAAATGTCGACCTCTACGAATTCCCCGGAGTGCCGCTCACCCTGACTTCAGGATGGACTCGGTATGTGTTATATTGAAAGAAAATATACAGTTGTTGGGATCTGGGGTTTGGTATAAACATATCTTACACGGATCAACAGATGATCGTTTAAAATAGAGGAAAGCAAACAGCGCATGGGATATGGGGTCAAGCGGTTAAATCCACATCCAAAATGATTAAATGGCTTGAAATCATGTTTTCATCAGTGACATTGCAGTTTTCATGGGTTTCACTGCAAATCTTTATCAAACAACTCCCATGACTGACCGGACGTAAATGGGTGTATCCTCAACTTTGACACTTTTTTTTTTTGTCCCAGGGGTTGATTTTTATTAAAACTAACAGTGTTTTATTTATTTTTCTAATATGAGGGTCACATCTTGGAAACTTTCACCATGCTTTCATTATATATTATAATTTGTTTCAGATTTTTATTGCTTTACCATTGTCTCAGGCCTACACTTTCAATCTTATGATATAAATATGAATTATTACATGTCTAAAACGGTCATTCTTGGGCAGGTCTTGCGTTTCACTAACCCACAGATCAGATTTCATATGCCTTCGTGACAGACAAATATATACTTCATTGGCCTATTTACGGAATGTGATCATTACAGTCATCAGTAGAGTGAATTAAATCTAAAACCTTGTGGTCACTCCTTTCACCGGCCTGTTTAAATAGCACCAGGATGAGAAGGCCACATCTCTCCCAGTCACCCACCACATGTGTCCTTCACCGGGCTAAGGGTGAGGTGTGATGACCGCTGGAAAATCATTCCTGGTTCTTTCGCTTTGCCAGCTCACACACACTCTCTAATGAAACACCAGACTGGCAGCGCAGGGAGCTGGTGAGCTCAGCTCTGACTAACGCAATTGTTTCTACACACAACACACACACACACCTACATCTTTGTCTAATGGCGTGGGATTGTTTACAGCATACAGTATATCTATTGGGAAAATCGTGTATGAATAAATTGTTACAGTTGTGTGTTATATTATGAGAACATTTTATAACAACTATATTTTATATTGTATTATTTTACAGTAACAATTTAAATCATTGCTTATTTTTAGAGATGAAATGTGCCAACAACCGATTTCCTCATACGTCAGGTAAGAGACTATACAATTCTTTTTTTTTTCCTGCCGAGCTGTAGAGAGACAGGTTTTCTTTGGTTCAGACATCTGAAAGACTGTTTAAAATAACTGTTTGCCTCCCCTGGCCCGGGACGTCAGTATAGGTAAGAGTTTGACTGACAGGTCAAAGCTGAAGATAGAGCCTTGTGGCACTCTATACTTCACTAGTTTTAGGAAAGGTTAGAACAGAGAGTAAATACGCTTTCATCAGGAGAGAGAGACTCTCCCATTCTGCACGCCCAATCATAACATCTTGAGGAATTTTACTCATAAATATGTTAACACACAAGCACCATCAAAATCAGTTCACTATCTTGGTATGAAACTGTAAGCAATGTTAGACATGAGAACTACAACTGAGAGCTGAGAAAAGTCACTGCTGAGCAAAAAGGCTTAAGTATTTCCTTGTGTTCAGATTCAAAGTTTGTTCATATGTATTGACGTTTACCTCAATCACAGAAGTACACATGTACAACCAAGGGCAGCTAAACAAAAGCATCAGTCTGAAGATCAGGACAGGAGATGAGAAATCTCTACAGACTCTAAGAGGGCACACAGCCCTTAGGCTATGCTTTAGCCAGACCTACAGCTGTAGAAACACCATCTCTACACACGTAAATTAAATATGAAGACATTCAGTTGGAAAGCCCAGAATTCCCTTTGACTAGATTCTCTGTATTAGGTATCCACACTCTGAATGATCAAATATATTCCATTTGATCAAACGTAAAAGGATTCTTTTTGTTTACTTTGGAAATATTTGAAAAAGTTTGGTTTAGTGTAGTTTAGGATAGGATAGGATAAGATAGGGAAGAGTGGACTCTCAAAGGAAGAGTGGGATTGGATTGGATTGGATTGGATTGGTTTGGTTTGGTTTGGTTTGTTTTGTTTTGCTTTGGTTTGGTTTGGTTTGGTTTGGTTTGTTTTGGTTTTCTTTGGAAAGGAAAGGAAAGGAAGGAAAGGGAAAGGAAAAGGAAAGGAAAGGAAAGGAAAAAAAGGTCTGTAACTGAAAGGAAAATGGAACTAAAAAAATGGGATTGGTTGTGATTTGATTTGGTTTGTTTTAATTTGGAAAGGTTTGGAAAGGAAATAGGAAGGTTTGTTTTAATTTGGTTTGGTTTGGTTTTGGTTTAGGAAAGGAAAGGAAAGGAGGAAAGGAAAAGGAAAGGAAAGGTTTGTTTTAATTTGGTTTGGTTTGGTTTGGTTTAGAAAGGAAAAGGAAAGGAAAGGGAAAAAAGGGGAAAGGAAAAGGAAAGGTTTCAAAAACAAAAGGGGATTTGGAATTTGCTTCAGTTTAACTTGGAAAGGTTTGGAAAAAAAAAAAAGGAATGGTTTGTTTTTTATTTGGTTTGGTTTAGTTTATAAAGAAAAAGAAAGGAAAGAAAGGAAAAAAGGAAAGAAAGGAAAGGAAAGGAAAGGAAAGGGTTGCAACTGAAAGGAAAATGCAGGAAAAAAAGTGGGATTGGTTGGAATTTGGTTTTGTTTGGTTTAATTTGTATTGAGTTCAGTTGGTTTGGAAAGGAAATGTTTGTAACTGAAGGTTTGTAACTCACAGGAAGTGTGGGATTTGTTAGGATTTGGTTTGGTTTTGTTTGGTTTGATTTGGTTTCCTTTGGAAAGGAAAGGAAAGGAAAAGGAAAGGAAAGGAAAAAAAGGAAAGGAAAGGAAAGGAAAAGGAAAACACAGGAAGAAAAAATAGGATTACCTGTGATTTTATTTTATTTAATTTGGACTGGATTCAGTTGGTTTGGAAAGATTTGGTTTGGTTTGGTTTGGTTTGGTTTTGAAATGAAATGAAATGAAATGAAAGGAATGGTTTGTAACTGAAAGGAAAATGCAGAAGGAAAAAATGGGATTGGCTGTGATTTTGTTTGGTTTAATTTGGACAGGGTTCAGTTGGTTTGGAAAGGAAAGGAAAGGTTTGTAACTGAAAGGAAAATGCAGGAAGGAAAAATGGGATTGGCTGTGATTTGGTTTGGTTTGGTTTGGTTTGGTCTGGTTTAGAAAGGAAAGGAAAGGGTGAAAAAAGAACATATTTCCAAAGGTAAAGTAAACCAGTGTGACCAGACAAAATGCTATATGCTAAAGAATTAAAAATATGTCTGTTTATACATTATCATCTGAGAAAACAAACATAATCCACTTCACTTTGGTGAACTCTATCCCACTCTGAAGGAGACGGTGGTACTTAAACAGACTGACGGACCGAGTTCAGGGTGTATCCACAGCGGGATGTGTTTTATTTATTTCCTGAACTCGGGGGCAGGTGAGGGAGGGTGTTTGTCAGGTGAATGAGAAGAGAGGTATTGAAGTGTATGAAATATTCAGCAAAACAGTAATGATTCCCCTGGACAAAGCAAAGGGAGGTGGAGGAGCAAAAACCGAGGCTGGAGAACAAGAGAGGGGAAATACAAAGAGATCCCATTCTCTCTTTTTTTTTTCTTGAGGAAAAGACTGACAAAAGAGCTGAAGTGCCAAATAGATTCCTTTCAAATCCATCTATGGCTTTCTCCAGTGGCATCAAAGTACACCGCTGCTTATGATTCAGGACTGTTTGAAAGCGCTCAGCAGAGGGTAATAAATGTGAGAAGATGGTATTGTAAAAATCATCTCTCAGGGACAGTCAGAAATGTGTCTGAGAAGCTTTGCAACTCCAGTCACATTCATATTTATGAATATTATTATTATAAAGCACAAATGCAGTTTGGCAGACTGTACTTAAAAGATTGCACAAATAGCCATTCACAAGAGATATAGAGAGCGAGTCTCGCTTAGACCCTCTTTAAATAAAGTCTATCCCATCATGCACTTCTAAAAGCAACAACCTCCACAAATTGTTATTAATTTGAAGATCTTTACTTATAGACCTAGGAAATAGTTTACCCAAATAAAGCTAACATCAATAAATAAAAAGGTCTCCCATGTCACAGTGGGAGCAGATGTTATATTTATCTCATGTTTAATTGACTGTATGATATTTCTTTTTGGATCAGTCAGCTAAAAAGCACTGGTTGAGTTATATTACTGTGGCCCCTACAACAATATCAACTAATGATGTATTCATATTAAAATTACAGCCAATAATAATAACAAGCGGGAAGATGTCGATATCAATACTATTTCAAATATTGGCTTAAACTGATACCAATAATCATACAAATTATTTGCTTCCAATACTGGCCTATGATGCTCAATAATAATATTAATACCAATTTTCTGCTTTCAAAATTGGCCTAAAAATAACAATATCAGCAGATACTGATATCTTCACCACTATTTAAAAATAAGTTAATTAATAAAAAAATAGCTTTAGTTTTCATTAAAAAGGCTTGTGTTTCAGTGACTGTCAATGACTATATTAAAACTGGTTGATAGTTCAGTTTCACAGTATTTTTATGAATTATTATTGTGAAGCCTTGTGTTTGTAAATATTTATGTATTTGCTCATTTGCTTCCTAACAGTAAATTAACATTGCATGAGCTTACAAGTCTCTAGTTAGTTATTCCAACATTTGGAAAGATATGCAAAGTCACTGATTTTCCATGAAACCAAAGCAAACATATGACTGAACAGGTAGAGTCGTGCATAATCTTTGAGACAAGTAAAAATGCACCATGACTATTAAACGCCAACCTTGCTGAGCGCCATTAACATCTGCAGCTCTGAAATATTGACAGCTGAAATAACTGAGAACTCACTGAACCTTTAAAACCAGGTAGTGGACCATTGACTTTTACAACGAGCCAAATCACAGCTTTGTCAGGGTGAAAGCAGTGGGAATGTCTCTGGATCTTAGCCTGGTTGAGTTATGACCTGACACGGCTTCAATCACCTGCCAATAAAACAGACAGAGCGCTGGAGCTGGATTACAGGTGCTGATGTGTAGACACATTTATCTGTTTTTAACAGACATAAGACTGAACATACCCTGAGGCACATCGCCATAGGAAGAGAGGGCGATGAACCGAATCAAGAAGGGTCAACAAAGTCTGAGTCATTACCCACAGAATGGACACAAATGTGTTGAGGTTGTGGATGTGTGAACTGGAGAAGAAATTCCACAAAATCGTAAAGAAAAAAAAACGCTAGTGATATGGCTAAAAATCTGCAAAGGGGTAATTACAGTTGAAACCAGAAGTTTACATACACCTTGCAGAATCTACAAAATGTTAATTATTTTACCAAAATACGAGGGATCATACAAAATGCATGTTATTTTTTCATTTGGTGCTGACCTGAATAAGATATTTCACATTGAATATGTTTACATATTGTCCACAAGAGAGAATAATAGTTGAATTTATAACAATGACCCTGTTTAAAAGTTTACATACACTTGATTCTTAATACTGTGTTGTTCCTGAATGATCCACAGCTGTGTACAACAATGATTGTATGATTTTGAGATCCATCTTTTCGCACTGAGGACAACTGAGAGACTCATATGCAACTATTACTGAATGTCCAAACGCTCACTCCAGAAAGAAAACACAGTGCATTAAGAGCCGGGGGATCTTTTTGAATTTGAAGATCAGGGTAAGTTAAGTCATTTAAGTTATGTTGTCTTCTGGGGAACATGCAAGTATTTTCTGTAGCTTCTGAAGGGCAGTACTAAATGGAAAAAAAAAAAAGATTTAGGCAAAGTAAGAAGAATTTACACATCTTCATTCTGTTCAAAAGTCTTCACCCCCAGGTCTAATGCATCGTTTTTCCTTCTGGAGCATCAGTGAGTGTTTGAACCTTTTGTAATAGTTGCATATGAGTCCATCAGTTGTCCTCAGTGTTTAAAAAATGGATCTCAAAATTATACAGTCAATGTTGGAAAGGCTTTAAATACACAAAAATGCTGAAAATCTAAAGAATTTGTGGGACCTGAAGGATTTTTCTGAAGAACAGCAGCAGTTTAACTGTTCAGAACAAACAAGGGACTCATGAACAACTATTAAAAAAAAAAAAAAAAAAAATCTTTTATTGGAAAATTAAACAAATCAAACTTTGATAACTGCCTTAATCTTTTCCATCAAACTACATTTTAAAATCACTTGTCAATTGTAGTGATTATGTAGTCAAAACATCTGGTAGTGTGGGTCATTCAGGAAATGTATGTACTCACTGGACCTCTGCAGGCTTCTCGTAAATACTACCGTGCATTGTGTGTGTTATTTTTTGACAGACATCGATGTTGTGACATTTAATTGATGTGGGTTTGAAAACCAATGGATTGTAAGATGACAATTATTTATTTCGTAGCCAGCAACTAGTATTCAGTGACATGATTGATGCCTGTGAGTGTGTTACGTCGATGTTTTTAATTCTGATATTCCAACCGACAGCAAGTCTATGGTTTTGACGGACGTGATAATGTGTGCGAGAAAATATGTTTGATTTTTAGGTATTATAAAACAAGCTGGAGATATTTGAAATGCATTTTGTGCAATACATTATACTTATTTCATGGAATGAAGTTTATTTTCTGGCTTAAATAAATTACGTTACTCAGAGGTTGATACGTTTGGCTAATCAAAAATGTCACATTCAGTTGTCGCAAATTCACTGGCTTTTTTAAAATCAAGTCTAGGAAAGGAGTGATTTTTATTGTCTCTAATAACAAAAATCTTTTATTCACAGACATGAAATTGCAGATCCTGTTGTAAATAATAGTGAAAAATCTCTTGTTAAAACGTATAATCTTTGTATAAACTCATATGTGACTCTGGACCACAAAACCAGTCATAAGGGTCAGTTTTTTTAAAACTGAGATTTATACATCATCTGAAAGCTGAATAAATAAGCTTTCCATTGATGTGTGGTTTTTTAGGACAATATTTGCCCAAGATACAACTATTTAAAAATCTGGAATCTGAGGGTGCAAAAAAAAAAATCTAAATGTTTAGAAAATCACCTTTAAAGTTGTCAAAACGAAGCTCTTAGCAATGCATATTACTAATCAAAAATTAAGTTATGATATATTTACGGTAGGAAATTTACAAAATATCTTATTATACAAAATAACACGATCTTTACTTAATATCCTGTTTTTGTCATAAGAGAAAAATCAATCATTTTGACCCATACAATGTGTTTTTGGCTATTTCTACAAATACACTTGTGCTACTTACGACTGGTTTTGTGGTTCAGGGTCACAAACTTTATATAATCTTTGAATCATTTCTGTTTAGTTAGCTAATTAGTCAGTTAGTTAGCTGAATAAATATTTTACTTTTACTTTGTGATAGTAAAAACAGTGCCAAGAAAAGATAATAAAAGATTTATTATAAAAGAAATGAAAATGAAGATTTTAAATAAAAAATAACACATTAAACAAATCACAATCTTACATTATTTAGATATTCTGGTCCCTTAGAATAATTTCACATTATGGAAGTTGAAGTATGTCAGATATTGGTTGGATGGTTTACAAAGGCAGAAAGAGTTATTACATCCACCCAATTGTCATATACATTGGCACAACATTCGAGAACATCATTTTTACCATGGTAGCAAAGAGCTGAAGCCCATCTGTGTATCACACTAGCTGACCTCAGTCGAATGTGACACAGAGGAGAAGGAAGGCAAATCACAGGATGCAAAAGATACAAAGCGACAGGAAATCATTACAGACGTTGGTGGTGTGAATATTTGATGAGAAGGGATTTGACATGCTCAGGGTGGATGAGCAGAAACAACCGCACATATTAGGAGAAAGTGAAATGGAAAATATAGTCTTAAAAGACCTTGTCCAATCGCTGTGGGGGTCTCTGACAGCGCAACAAACTCTACATAATTTGATCAATAACAACAGCAAAGTACCTACATAGTTTCAAAACTAATAGAACTTTCAAATGTGCTGTTCGAGTAAACATAGTTATTTAATCAATAACATACAACTTCAGCCATGGCCATATTTTACAATATAGCACAGCTTTTTGCTTTTAAAAAATATTTATTATTAACACAGATTTGCGTTATTGTGTACAATTTTTTCACAGGGGTAAGTATCACCAAGTGATACTTAAGTGTCAAGTGATACTTAAGGGGTAAGTGCCTTTCAACCCTCACAATACTCGAAAATGTTGATCTTAACCTTTTAACTGTCACCCGTCCCCTCAGTGTTTTACTTCACTATATTATAAATAAATCCTAATCTAATCATGACAAACTATATATTGTTGGAAAGGTCTGAAACTCCTAAATAGATATTTTACCGCTGCTTTTTGTTACAAATTTTGTAGGAACAGTAATAGATTAATTTTTGACAAGAGTGCACCTCAAAAATCTGCATCACAACAGGAGCAAAAGGCTCTGGGAATTTTATCGTCATGATTAAATTATATATTGGGTAATAATTTTGCCATTATTGCATATATGTTGGGGTGTGATTTTTCAATGTAAACAGTCACAAGTTTTATTTACATGTCATTATTTACACATTTATAAGCACGTAACCCAATCCCTGCCCCTAAACCTACCATTTGTCAATAAAACACAAGTTATAACCGGCAGATACAGCTACAGTCATAATTTATTCAAAAAGTATTAATATTCCAAGTCTTCCGAGGCAAAACCATTGATTTGTGAGAAGAATATTCGCAATCAGTCTGTGCATAAATAAATTCAAAAACGCCGCCTGCCAGAGGAAGAGTTACGTCAGCCTTCGTTGTGAAATGCCATTGGCTCTTGTGTGTCTCGTGACCGATTGCATCATGCTAATGTTCATGAGTATCTTTTTGAATGAGATGTGAGTGAGTTAACGGAGAAGTCCACTTCCAGAACAACAATTTACAAATAATGTGCTCACCCCCCTGTTATCCAAGATGTTCATGTCTTTCTGTCTTCAGTCGTAAAGAAATGATGTTTTTTGAGGAAAACATTTCAGGATTTTTCTTCATATAATGGACTGATATGGTGCCCCGATTTTGAACTTCCAAAATGTAGTTTAAATGCAGCTTCAAAGGGCTCTAAATGATCCCAGCTGAGGAAGAAGGGTCTTATCTAGTGAAACGATCTGTCATTTTTTTTGAAAAATAAAAATTTGTATACTTTTTAAGCACAAAAGCTCATGTAGCACAGGCTCTGGGATGCGTGTCCATGATGCTATGAATTAGTGATGGGTCGTTCTCAAACGATTAACTTATTTTGAACAAATCTTTAATGTGACTCGGGAAGAACGAGTCGTCTCGGGGAGTGATTCGTTCAGTCGCGCATGCACAACATCCTATTAGTTTCTGTACTGGAATTAGTTCACCTGTTTAGAGTCTTCGGGTTTTTCCGAGTCATTTGTTCATCTTATGGGGCTGTCACGTGATGAACGAATGACTCAAACCCGAAAACTTATCAGATAAGAGGTGAGGTGAGCTAATCATAGACTAAAGACCCAGGAAAACAATGAATGAATCTTTTCTGTTTCTTACAGCATTATAGTTTTGTCTTGTTTGTAGTGTGATCAACGTTCGTGTCAGCAGTAGATGTGTTAGGGAAGTGACACGTAACATTTTAATTATATTTTGCTAAAATGAACAAAATGACTTGAAAAAAGATTTGTTCATTTTGCTGAACAAGACTCAAAGGTCCGAGTCGGTAAAATGATCCGAACTTCCTGTCACTACTATGAATCACGTCTAAGTTCACTGTCTCTGTACTGAGTATGGCGAAATCTTATTTTCTCCTACAACTTGAGAGGAGGACATCGTTGTACTTTTTTGTTTGTAAATAGCATTTGACTTGCTTGCACTTTCTTAGTCTTTGCGTGTTCGCTTTGTAAACACTGGGTCTGTGGTTCCGCTTACGTTCCATGTGACCTTTCGACATGATTCAACAGTACGTAGCATCGTGGACGCGCATCCCAGAGCCTGTGCTACACGAGCTTTTGTGTTTAAAAAGTATCAAAAAATTTATTTTCCGAAAAAAATAACCGATCATTTCACTAGATGAGACCCTTCTTCCTCAGCTGGGATCATTTAGAGCCATTTAAAGCCGCATTTAAGCTACATTTTGGAAGTTTAAAATCGGGGCACCAATGAAGTCCGTTATATGAAGAAGAATCCTGAAATGTTTTCCTCAAAAAACCATAATTTCTTTACGACTGAAGACAGAAAGACATGAATATCCTGGATAACAAGGGGGTAAGTAAATTATTTGTGAATTTTTGCTCTGGAAGTGGACTTCTCCTTTAATAGAGCGGGATCATTTTCAGCGATTAAAACCTTGTGTTTTACTTTCTTCTTTGCATGAAGAGAGCATATGGCTTCAGACTCGGAATGCAATACAGCTTGTTTGTAATGCTTTTATGCTGCTTGTTTATGGTCAGTTTCTGGAATAAATGCCTGTGACTGTACTTATATTTGCCTGTTACGTGTTTTAAATTGTTCAGAAGTGGGTAAGTTTGTTAAGGGTGGGTTTAGGTGCTCCAATGAAAGTATAAATTTATATAAAATTATTAATATATTTACAAATGCATGCAAACCGTGAAATTAAGGCAAATAACTGAAATCTATGGAGGACCCTGCACGTCCAAAAGTGATGCTGAAGGGTCCTGACGAAGCATCAGTATGTGACGTGTTGGGAGCGAGAACGTGTTGCATCTGTGACTAGCTAATTAGTTTGTCAGGTTGTTGAAGAGAATTTGGTCTATTAAACTTTAATATTTTGACAGTACTGTATTATAATCACTTCTGGCATATGTTAAATTTTATACCCTCAGGGTGGACATATTAAGCTTTGGCAAAGCAAGTAAGCAAACTCATATGAAGAAAATTTGACAATTTAAAAATCACCAACTTACTCACCTCAGACGTTGAAATTCCCGCTACTGAAGACACAAAAAATGTGTTGTCACTAAAGGGGACGGCCTTTTATTAAACAATTATACAATACGACAGGGTGGACAACCATTCAAGGGACACGGACAAACTCTTATTTTTTATTAAATAAAAATATTTTTATTACTAAATTATTAATACACTCAAACTGAGTAATCTCTTATCTAACTAAATATTTAAAAGGAAAACAAAATGTAAAAATTTTATGATATGACTATTCTACTCTCATTCAAATGTAATGAGCAGTGCATGGGACATGGTGAAATAACACACATCCTCTCACACAAAACTAAAAAATAATCTAGAAAATGTGTCTAAAGAGCCAAGTAATGCTTTTGTTACGAATATATAAAAACTTACCCTAATATAACACACCCTTTCATAGTCATTTTTATGTTAATTTTTATGGCAAATGAGACACCAAAAGGTCCACCTTGCAGTGGACCCAGAGATTTTTTTCTTTTCTTTTCTTTTATTTGGACTGACTGGATTAACTTTTTGTAATTATTTTTGGTGATGCTAGGTAACACTAAATGTCACACTTATTATTAAAATATTGTTTTATTAAGTAAATTTATTTAAAAGAAAAATATCTGTAACATGTAAGCTCAGGGCCATAATGAGTTGCTTTTCACAATAATATATCACTTTATTTATATATTTTTATGTGTTTTGTTTAGAAATTTTAGCATTTTTTTTTTTTCATTAGTTTTAAGTTTATTTAGTTTGAGTTATTTTAGTACTTCAAATTAAAGTAAGCAAAAATTAGAAATGTTGCTTTGGCAGCAAATACATATATTTGCTTTAGTTTATTTCCTTGTAAATAATACTTTTTTTATGATTTTAGTGTTACTTTTTTATTTTAAGTAACAATAATAACCCTAGTTTGCCAAAATATGTAACAAATTGTGAGTGAATATTGTATAATAATTATATATGTTCCAAAATGTACACAATTTTTTATTATTTTTTTTTTAATAATTATATGAAAATAGTACAAAATCTGCCAACAGCCCTGGTAAATGGTTAATGCAGGGTTAATATACATTTTATTTTATTTTATTTTATGAATTAAATATTTTGTTCAAATTTTCTTCCATTGTGTTTTTATTGGTGTTGTTTTTATTTATTTTATTTATTTTTTTACTTTGTTTCAACTGTACACTACAAACTGTTTACAGCCAACAGTTAAAATTCCAAAATGTACCAAATTCAATTTACTATGTTTATTTTATTTTATAATAATTATATGAAAATAGTACACTTTATGTATAGATACCATTAAATACTATCGAGACTAATATGCACTGAATATGAACAGACGTTGTAACAATATACTGAATATTGGTGTGTTTTATCTCAAATGTTGACCAGTCAGCACCAAGGCCTGAAACTGTCTTTTGTATGTTTTGTGGAACTATAAGCCTGTTATTAGACAATGTTTATGCACGTGTCAGATTGATTGTCTGAATATAGGTAGTATAATTCTCCATTTATCATGCGCTTATTAGAACTCGGTGTGTAATATTGCATTCGCTGAGGCCTCAACAGTCTGTCCTGAAGCCAGCTCCTCTGACGTCCTCTGATAGGACGCTTTTCTGCTCTGGCAACAACAGCCCGAGAGCTCGCAGCTCCTTAATGACTTCAAAACTCTGAGAAGACAAAAACATCTTAAACAGGGGAGAAAAATATGACAGCACAAGACAGGACGCAGCGCCTGGCAGTCGTCTTCGGGTCTGCCGGTGAGTGATGCTCTGTCACTCATACAAACGACTGCCATCATCGCCCAAGTCCCAGCGAGCCGCATTTCCTTCTTTATCTAATAGAAAGTAATGACACGTACAGCCTGCCAGGCCTCTTTGGCAGCCGTCGGGCCCTCTGGGGAGACATTTTGCATCTCTCGTCGCAATAAGAATAAACGCATAGGGGAGTCTATTTGGCTGAGCGTGATGGCTAGCTCTTCACTTATCGCGGCTCAATAAATCTCCATGCCGCAGCCAAGAGATGCGAGCGGTTATCGCATCACGGCAGAGCCCACGCCACGCTTGCCCACATGACTGACGGCTCCGCGCATCGCCGCAAATTATTTATCAAAGCGGAGGGAGGGGAGGGGTGATGTGATTTAGCCAGACAAGAAATAAAGAAAATCGAAAAATAAAAGAATTACGGAAATGGGGAAATGAAAGGCGGCACAACGAGGCAAAACAAATGAACATCTATGAAGTCTGTCGACCGGCGTAAGAAAATAAGAGGGAAAATTAAAACTTGTCGAGTTCAAATAAGCCTTTGAGTAGCACAGTTGGTACTTTTTCGTAAACGGAACTTTCAGAGACAATAATGAGGTTAATAGCGTTACATTTCTTTGCTTAAAATCACTAGAATGACTGTGGCAGACTGATAAATCGGCCAGGCACTGCGGCGTTTATTGGCGGAGGTCAAATCATTTTCACTTCCAAAATCAGTCCTGGTAAATGCAGGGTTAATACACATTTTATTTTATTTTATGAATAAATATTTTGTAAAACAAATGTTTGTTCAAATTTTCTTCCATTATGTTATTATTGGTGTTGTTTTGTTGTTTAATGTTTTTTGTTGTTGTTGTTGTTTTTTACTTTGTTTTAACTGTACACTATGAACTGTTTACAGCCAACAGTTAAAAGTTAAAATTAAAGTTAAAAAAAAAAAAAAAACTGCATTGCTTGCTAAAAATATTCTTTATTAATTTTTAACAGATTAAATTTTTGTAATTAACAGTTCCAAAATGTACAAAATTTAATTTACTGTTTTATTTATTTATGTATTTATTTATTACAGATGAAATGTTTGTAATTCACAAAAGTGGTCTTTTTTTGTCTTTTTGTCTTACTTCCAAATTCTATCAAAAGCCTTGTTATTTTATTTTATTTTATTTTATTTTATTTTACTATTTTTTTATTATCATTATTATGTTTTTATTATTATTTATTTAATTTTATTTTATCTTATTTTATTTTATTTTTATGATTAAATATTTAAAACATATTTATTTGTAAACAATTGTTTGTTTAAGTTCAGCCATTTTCTTCCATTATGTTTTTATTGATTTTTTTTTTTTTTTTGGTTGTTTATTTGTTTGTTTGTTTGTTTGTTTTGTTTTGTTTACTAGGTTCTTACACTATGAACTGTAATCACCCAGCAGTTAGGATAATAAACTATACTGCTTGCTTGAAATATTCTTTATTCATTTTTTACATATTCAATTTTTGTAATTAACATTTCAAAAATTTACCAACAACCTTTTTTAATGGATAACACATATTTTATTTTATTTTATTTTATTTTATTTTATTTTATATAGCAATTTCTTTGTCTCTTTTGACCAACACAATCAATCTCTCTCTCTATTTTTTTTGGAAAGTCATAGAAACACTACTGTGATTTTGTTTCTGTTTCTTTTTCCTTTTCTTTCTTTTGCTGTTTGAGCAAATGGAGAAAAAAAAATGTATGTGTTTCCATTCACCACTGCAGAAGTTTCCCCAACTATGACGACTTCCGCTTCTGAGGACCATGGAAATGTGAAAAAGGTCCATTGGTGACTTTTTGTCATACTGATATTGCTGCTCTTTTATAAAACCAATAAACCACAAGAGGCTGTGATTTTACCAAGGCTGAAGTGGTTTTCGGGGCACTCAACTTTTACCCTTGTAGGCTAACCATTAGTTGATGTAATTAAATTAATTTAGTCTCCTATAGTGAGTTATCTTCTATGGATATTCTTCTGGTTTCATTGTTTCTGGTATGTGTTGTCATTTGAGCCAGTCACACTACAAATGTGTACTTAACAAACCCACACGAAGCTTATAGGCCTTCCCACGAGCCCCGAATACAACAGCTCTCTCATTACGCTAGCACTGCTGTCACCTCATGAACCGACGCCTCAACACCGGCGCTAGCAGGACCGCAGCGCGACTATATTTAGGGAAGAGCCGTGTAAATATAATCAGCGCTGTCACACACCTTACTTCATTCCCGCTCTTCAAGACGCATTGATCATTATCCCCCGTCAAATACGGCGTGGCTCTTAACGTCGGCTCTGGAAAGATAATAAGGCTAACAAAGATGAATAATTGATGTGTTTGCCGTAACACGCGTGGCGCGAGTTGCTTTCTTATCATTACTGTTGACTCTTAAGAAGTGAGCCTGGTAGTACTCAAAAAAAAAAAGAAAAAAAACACTCAGGAGCGGTTCATTATATGCATAAGAGTGCGCTTCGGTCTGAACCGCTAGAAAAAAGAAGCTGTCACTTTGCGCTAATGAAATTTTTCCGTTTGTTTGTTTTCCTCTGACGACACGCCTCAAATGTCATGTCCACCCAAGCAGCAGTCCTTCATTAAGAGCGGTAATTAACTCAACAGCTGACAGGACCGACGATGCTAACCGAACTTAAGCTAGCGGCACGGCGCTAGGAGATGCTAATAAATCAACGGCTGACAGACACAAAGGGAAGCGGATGAAAAAAAAGAACAAGCGATGTGAAATGCGGTTATCTGTGAATATGGTAGGGGGCAGGGGGAAATGATACGGAGATCTCATCTTAATGCACTCTTATTGGCTGAGATGAGCGGGTGTTTCGCGTGCCGTGTGTCCGCGGTTTGAGCGAGAGAGAGAAGAGGGAGAGGAAATTACCTGGTACCGTGACCTTTTTCTAGTTCCCAATCTAATGATGAATACTAGACTGGTGCATCATGGCAGATTATCCCAGTGGGGGCCCGTAAGCCTTTGGCTTGATTTATGACATATTTATCCTCCTCTATCTAAGGGACGTGTCACTCCGATGGAGAGAAAGGGGGCCGGCGTGCACAACTGACAGCAGGAGAATTATGTGGCCATAATTGTCAATCATCGCTGAATATGAGCCACGACCCCTTCCGCTTTCATAAAGTTGTCGTAGAAACGATGTGGGCTTCTAATGCCACTCAGAGAGGAATAATATTCACATCATTCTTTCCAGGGCGGGAAAAGCCCAGAGGCGACGTAAGGCCTGGAACACTGACATTAGGACTTTGTATATACCTGCAAACGTCTCATTTCTCATACTCTTAAACGAGCTGATGAGATTAGATCGGTCATCATTTGTGCTGGTGGTCTGAAAGCTAATAAAAGCATTAGTCAGTCTGCTTGCTTCTGCTGGCCCACGGGAGGTACAGTAAAAACAGAATCGGCCCTGGACGGGTCATGAAGAGTACAGTGCACTGTATTTAGACAGATGTAAAATATGCAACCTTCACGCATGACCTTAGAAATCACTATATAAGCAATTACAGTTTGTTTATCCGCTTGACCTCAATCATTATGACAGAACAGAATTAAAGGATCAATGACAAAAAAAAAATTTCAAGATGATGGAAAGGTTAAATCTGTTAAGTAGAACTGAACTCTTCATATTAACATTGTTATTAATGTATGTAGATGTAGTATGCAGTGTATGTAGAACAAGAATGTTGGACAGAATGAGAGAAGGATTGACAGATGGATGGACAAATAGATAGATATAGATAGATGGATGACATATAAATAGATATAGATAGACAGACTGATAGACACAGATGGACAGACTGATTGATAGATATAGAGGGACAGACAGACCGACAGATAGATATGGACTGATGGACGGACGGATGGACAGCAGACAGATAGATAGATAAAGACAGACAGATGGACAAATGAATATGGATTGAGGGACAGACAGATGGACAGCAGACAGATAGATAGATATGGACAGAGGGACAAACAGACGGATAGATAGAAACTGATGGACAGAGAGACGAGTGTATGGCAGACAGATAGATATAGATGTACAGATGGATGAAATGATAGATATAAATGAATGGATGGATGGACAGCTGGACAGATATTGGATGGATCAATGGATGGACAGATAGAAATGGATCGGATGGACAGATGAGCAGACAGACAGATATGGATGGATGGATGGATGGATGGATGGATGGATGGCAGACAGACAGATATGGATGGATGGATGGATGGATGGATGGATGGATGGATGGGTGGATGGATAGGCAGACAGACAGATCGGATGGATAAAAGATATGGATGGACAGACTAACAAACAGAGATGGATGGACGGATGGATGGATGGATGGATAAATGGGCAGACACGCAGATATGGATGGACAAAATTATATTGATGGACAGACTAACAGATAGAGATGGATGGATGGATGGACAGGTGGACAGATAGCTATAGATGGATGGAGAGATGGACAGATGCAAACAGACATAGATATAGATGGACAGACGGATGAATGGATGGACAGATAGAAATGGATGAACAACGGGCAGACAAAACGATAGATATGGATGGACGGATGGTTGGATGGATGGATGGACGGATGGTTGGATGGATGGATGGACAGGCGGACAAATAGATTTGGACAGACAGACAGACAGATAGATAAATATGGATAGATGGATGGATGGAGCATATAGATATGACAGATATGGATGGATAAAATAGATGTGAATAGATAGCCCATCCATCCATCCATTAATCCATCCATCTCTATCTGTTAGTCTGTCCATCTATGTCTATCAGTCTGTCTGTCTGTCTATATCTATCTGTCCATCTATATTTATTTATATGTTGTCCGTCCGTTTACATCTATCTATTTGTCCATCCGTCCATCAGTCCTTCTCTTGTTCTCTGGATAGATATAGACAGATATAGACTGATGGCTGACAAGATGAATGGACAGTAAAGAATGTAGAACAAAAATGTTTCAGTTATTACTGCGTTATTATTGATTTACTACGTTTTGAGAAATTTCCTACAGCTCTTTAATGCATTTTTTATGATCTCATCATACCAGCCTATGAATATGAATATTAAAGTACATCTAATACAGAAGTGTAAAAAATGTTTACCATAGTTAATATTATTCTTTTTATTGTCTGTGCACATTTTATTTTGATTTGATGAAAAATAATACAAAATTTCTAGTAGATTGATACTGAATTTTATTTGGGAGGGTTTTTTCTTCTTCTTCTTTTTCAAGTACTGTTTAATAGAGATTACATTGATTGTGTGAAGTGTGTTTGAAATGTGTTCAATCCTATCAACTGAAGAGAGTGAAAGACACTGAGTGGATTCCTCATCTCTCAGAGCACTCAAGCAGAAAACTCATTAAAGTATATAATCCCCTTAATCAAATCAATATGAAAAGCAAGTCAAAAACTGATAGTCCTTATCAAAACAGGCATAATTCATCAATGTTCATTTTTTTAAGGTTGGGGGTCTAATTTTAGACAATGAGGGAAAATAATATCAAAAGTAAGTTTAGAAGTAATAAATACACACTGAAGTGTATTCGCTTTATGCACACTTAAGTGGCCTGACTTTTAAGTGGACTTCTTTTCCACAGTGTAATCCATCAAGTCTGTATAACGTCTTTCACCCATTTAACCATCCGTCAGACAAAATTGTAATTAAGACCACTTAAAAAAAGTAATGGTACACCTCTCCACAACAAGCTGCATGATTATATCCAAGCACAAATGGTGCGGCATGAGATGCATGCCAAAGTTTAAAACTAAAGGTCAGAGGTTTGAGCAATAATGATACTTGCCTTAGCACTAATTAAGCCGAAGTATCTGAGGTGTGGGTTTGTTGTGCATTGGAGGGGTTTAAACTGACACATGGTGCGAAAACACAAATAAGTAGACAGATGCCTAGCGCCTCCAAGAGCCTCTCTACCACAGATCTCCATTTTTACACATCACAGCCCTTCAGTGTCAGCTGGAAGAGAGAGAGAGAGAAAGCTGTGTGTGCTTTTCCGTAATTGAAGAGAGATTACATGGTCTTTCAACCATGTAGTTGGTCATCACAACCCATTAACCATTTATATTAGACGCTGCTCCATGGTGTCAACAGTCGTTTAGAGTACAGCTGAGGTTCAAGAAGAAAAAAAGATGGTTTTTATAATTGCAACATGGACGATTTAGAGGACTGTTTACTATTATGGTTTCATCCAAGTCGTCCCTTAGGCAAGGCGCAAAAAAGAGAGGTAAAATCACAGAGTCTAATTATGTCAAGATGTCTACTATCAACTAGTTTTGTGTTATTTCTGTTGAGAAAGGGTTTCGTATTCTGGATATTTGAATGCAGGGAAACCCCAAAGCTACCATTTTGTATGTTTACCAATCACAGGTTTCTATAAACATGGTCATATGACAGTCATTGTGCACAGTTTGATATATTTAGGGAGTGATACAGCTTACCCACTAGCACATCTCTCTCCAATTTCACAACTCAAACTGAAGCCAAAAACCCATAACACGACGTGAGGTGGAAAAACTATGCTAACGCTAATGATTACCCTAATGTTTACAAAACCATTTACCAGCCGCTATATTTTGAGGTACCTGCTGTAGATTGAGCAGTAGACACACTTGACTAGGGTCTATAACACTCAATTGAAATGCCTGAAGAATCTAATCAAATCCTTTACCCAAGTCATTAACAGTATTACCTGCCATCATCTCCAAGTACAGTAATTTAGCATGCACTTTCATATAATTTAAACACATCAAGTGTGTGGTGCCATACGGCTCTTGAAACACGCGCAACAAGAATCAATGTAAATCAGTCGCCCCAAGTCATTATTAATACTATCAGTAAGCGCTAATTAAGTTACTCTACTCTAATGCTAAAAACCAAGAGGCCAAAGTACTGTAATCATGTTTCAGGCAAAGCAGCGTTCACCTCTCTGCGGCTTATTTTCTCAGTCTGAGTTAATCGATTGGAGACGTTAGCTAAGGTCAAGATGGGCAGCTTCTTCGTTTCCCAAACACAGTGATCCTGAGTCAGTGTGCTAATGAGCTCATATTACAGAGTGATCAATGCCATTGGATTCTCATTGGGGAAGAATCAAACCTCATTCAATAACGGTGAGTGTCTGACCTCAGTTGAATGGATGTAATAGCCATCATTTCAATAAAAGAGTAAAGGCTTGTGTTTTGCAAACTCCTGACATGTGTAATATCAAAAGGTCTAAAGGGTTATCCCGTCAAAGTGGAATATGGAGAAGTCTGACAGTAACAGAGCACGCCAGTAGGGTTCCGGAACTAAAAAATCCCATTCAGTGTCTTCACAGAGAAATTGAATTTTAAATAAAGTATAAGCCTAACAGACTTACCAAGAGTTCCAAGATAGTGATGATATATGCTTCTGTAGAAGCCATATGTGTCAGCGTCATTATATTATGTCATTCATAATATATTATGAAGTGATTCATCTCTGGGACGATTCGTTTGGTTCATGGGTTATTTGAAAAATATGAAAAACTATGAGTATGTCACATCAACTATTGTCATCAGGCTGGAACGAAAGGCATAAGTGATTATCATCTACATGTACAGAAGAAATCCTTTATTACTGGGCCTAGTGAAGCTGTGTATACTGGGAAAAGAAAAGGGCTAAGCACTGAGCCCTGTGGCACACCAGTGATTAGTTGATGTCTTAGACACTTTTCCCCTCCAAAAAACCTTGAATGCTATATGTCAAGTGCACCAAAGCAAATCAGTAGTCAGAGTTTTGGCCTAGTGGTTAATGCTCTGACACACTAAGCCATAATAATTTACCCATTATGTGACTAAAATGACTTTGATGTTTGTTAGTCCTGTTGCTGTCCATACAAACAGAATTTAGAGTTTCTTGGATTTAGTTTCATTCCATAAAATGATTTCATTAGTTGTTGCCCTTTCTGAACTTTTATAGCCAAACTGCCTCATTTCATGATTCAAATTGTACATTGCGCTTATTGTGCTGTTGGACCTAGATTTAATTACACTGTGCAGATGTGTATAAAGGCTCATAATCATCAGGTAAGGTAATGGGAAGCCATTTTATTACTCTATTAAGTCCCTCTCCGGTGGGGATCCTTACCGTTCACTAATTACCTCACTAACTTCACTATAATTACAGTGTTTACAGCCCCTGCTGCACTTCTGTATTAACACATTAACCAACGTTATGGCAAGTTGCTTATCATATCTTTGTTTCTTTTATTCCAATAAGGTTAAAAATCTCTCCTCAGGAGTGTTTTTTTTTGCAAAGGTGTTGGCTGTGAATTGCTCTTTACTATATACACTACCAGTCAAAAGTTTTTGAACAGTAAGATTTTTATTTATTTTTTTATTTTTTTAAGAATTCTCTTCTGCTCATCAAGTCTGCATTTATTTGACCCAAAATACAGCAAACGCAGTAATAGCGTGAAATATTTGTTACTATTTAAAATAACTGCTTTCTATTTGAATATATTTTAAAATGTAATTTATTCCTGTGATCAAAGCTAAATTATAGAATTATAGGGAGGGATTATAGAAAGCAATACTTTTATTTAACAAGGATGCTTTAAATTGATTAGAATTGATGATAAAGACATTTATAATGTTACAAAGGATTTCTATTTCAGATAAATGCTGTTCTTCTGAACTTTCTATTCATCAAAGAATCCTAAAAAAAAATTATATTCAGTTGTTTTCAACACAATAATAATAATAATCATTTTTAAATAATAAAAAGTGTTTTAGCAGCAAATCAGAATATTTAGAATGATTTCTGAAGGATCAGGTAACTGGAGTAATGATACTAAAAATTCAACTTTGATATCACAGGAATAAATTATATTTGAAAACATATTCACATAGAAAACAGTTATTTTTTAATTGTAAAATAAAATATTTCAACATTTTACTGTTTTTGCTGTACTTTGGATCAAATAAATGCAGGCTTACGTTGAGCTGAAGAGACTTTTTTAAAAACTATTAAAATCTTACTGTTCACAAACTTTTGACTGGTAGTGTAATAATAGTTTTTAGTATAAGCTCAAAGAAAAAACAAAAACAGGTCCATATGAGCTATATTCCAAGTCTTCTGAAGTCATACAATAACTATAACGAAACATTTTTAATACTGTTGTAAGATTGTTGTAAACAAATTCTCCAAATTATGCATTTGTTCCACAGAGCAGGTTTGGAACTATATAAGGTTACTAATTAATACAAAATATTCAGTTCTTGGTGGACTTTTCTAACCAATCAACTACCAAAAAAAAAAAAAATCACTTTGTGTTCGTTACATGGAGCATTTAAAAGCAATAATTCATCTTGCTTTCTTTGACAGCCCCTCTTTTTCTCTGAGTATCTCTGATATAAGTGGATTCAGAAAGTTCAAATGCCTCCATCATGAAATCTCTCACTGTTTAACACCCTTTAATAGCTGCCTTCATTTTATCCAGTGAAACAGCTGTCATATTATCTTTAAACATGGAGATGGGGCAGATGTATGACAGCAGTTCAGGCACATCAGTTTGAGTGTTTCATATCAAATGTAGGACGTAGAGAAATGTAAATGGCGATCAGTTGGCTTCTGTGACGTGAAAGACTCACATGAAGAATGAAATCTGTCTAGACCGATTTAAGAAATCGGCGTTGTATGACGGTACAGTCGTATCTATATTTAGTGCAGTGATTTTCAGTGTTAATGACTGTAATGTCTACAGTGTTAGAAAAAATCATGGCATAATGTGACTTTATGTCATTTTATTAATATGTAGTCAAGTACATATGACAAAAGAAATTCATGAAACCCTTTTAAATAAAAAACAAATCATTTTATTGAGAAGGACAAAAAGATAAACTGTTTATTGTATGGTCTATTTTTCAATATAGTGAATTAATTGTCATGTTTGCATGAGACAAAAAACCTACAAGTATGTCACATCAACCATTGTCATCAGGCTATCATCTACATGAACAGAAGAAACGTCTAGGTTACGTACGTAACCCTCGTTCCCTGAAGGAGGGAACGGAGACGTTACATATGGGAACTCGCTTGAGAGTCCAAGCATCTCCAAGCCTTATTCAAAAGGCCAATGAACATTCATGAACATTGGCGAGTGGTATTTGCATGCCGAGCCACTCCCCCGTACATACCGGTATATAAGATGGCGGCGTGCAACCACTCATTCAGGCTTTTGCTGAGGAGCCGAGCTGCAGCCCGGCGTCAGCGCGACGTCAGGTCGTGGCAGGGGATGTAACGTCTCCGTTCCCTCTTTCAGGGAACGAGGGTTACGTACGTAACCTAGACGTTCCCCTTCAGTCGTTTCACTACGACGTTACATATGGGAACAGACCCATGGAACAGGCCACGAACCAGACGTCGCGTTACGCAACACACCGCGTGCCGACAGGCGGACGTGTCAGCAGACGGATATGAGCGTAACCTTCCCAACGCCCTGGGGGCCAATAGGGGGCCCCACAAGGATGCCAGTTGTACTGAAGCAGGAGTTGGGGGGGCGGAGCACATGAAATCTCTACATGTGGAACACAAAAAATTCAATATATCCATAGATTTTAGGGATATATGAGGGAAACATCGGCCTTCTGGCTGACCGTGGAAAAATACTGAAACATGTTGCCACAACCTGCTGGGCGAAGGAGACCCAACCGGAGCACAGACAAGCACTACTCCGCACTAGGCCTGACTGCGGGGCATGGAGGACCCAGGTTCGCCGGAGGGAACAACTGAGGGAAATAGCGCACGGATCCATTAGGAATGGCGCAGCAAGCCGACACCAGCCGGACTCCCGCTCGCCTGTGATGTCTATGTTAAGACACGGGAGGATACGGCCTCTACGCGAAGGTTGTAGAACCTGGCGAAGGTATTAGGTGTCGCCCAACCCGCAGCTCTACAGATATCTGCTAGTGAGGCGCCATGAGCCAACGCATAGGATGAGGCAACACTCCGTGTGGAGTGGGCACGAACACCTAAGGGGCATGGCTCTCCCTGGTTTTGGTACGACAGGGAGATGGCATCTACCACCCAATGGGCCAACCTCTGTTTAGAGACAGCATTCCCTTTCTGCTGACCTCCAAAGCAGACGAAGAGCTGCTCGGTGCGTCTGAAGTGCCGAGTGCGGTCCACGTATATACGCAGAGCGCGAACTGGACACAGCAGCGCAGAGGCTGGGTCTGCCTCCTCCAGGGGCAGAGCTTGCAGGTTCACCACCTGATCGCGGAAAGGCGTGGTGGGAAATGGGGCCTCCCGCAGGCCCTGGAGGGCGACAGAGAGGTCCCAAGAGGGTATGGGGTGCGGCCTGGGGGGATTAACCCTTCTCGCACCCCTCAGGAACCTCACGATGAGTTGGTGCTTACCTAGGGATGTTCCATCCACTGCATCGTGGTACGCTGCAATGGCAGCAACGTACACTTTGAGAGTTGAAGGGGACAGCCTGTGCTCCAACTTTTCCTGCAGGAAGGAAAGCACTACTGCAATCGTACATCTCTGTGGGTCCTCCCCGCGAGAGGAACACCAGTCGACGAACAGACCCCATCTCAGCGCATAAGCCTGCCTTGTGGAGGGGGCTCTGGACTGAGTGATAGTTTCTATCACGGCCTGTGGAAGGCCGGAGAGGTCTGACGCGTCCCGTCCAGGAACCAGACGTGCAGGTTCCACAGGTCGGGGCGCGGGTGCCAAATTGTGCCCATCCCCTGAGAAAGAAGGTCTCTCCACAAGGGGATTTTCCAAGGAGGGGCTGCCGCGAGGGAAATGAGTTCTGGAAACCAGGTCCGGGTGGGCCAGTATGGCGCAACCAGCAGAACCTGCTCCTCGTCCTCCCTGATCTTGCACAGTGTCTGTGCAAGGAGGCTCACTGGGGGAAAGGCGTACATGGGCCCCGGAGGCCAGCTGTGTGCCAGTGCGTCCCTGCCGAGGCTGTTGGGAGCCTCGTTGAGGGAGTAGAACCGCTGGCAGTGGGAGGATTCGGGGAAGCAAACAGATCTATCTGGGCCTCCCCGAAATGGCTCCAAATCAGCTGGACTGTCTCGGGGTGGAGTCGCCATTCTCCAGGATGGGTGGACTGCCGTGAGAGCTGGTCGGCTGCACGGTTGAGTTCTCCTGGAATGTGAACGGCACGTAGCGATTTCAGCCACGTTTGACTCCATAGGAGCAGATGGCGGGCGAGTTGTGACATGCGACGGGAGCGTAGACCACCCTGACGGTTGATGTAGGCTACAGTCGCTGTGCTGTCGGTGTGAACAAGCACGTGCTTGTGACGCAACGTCGGTCGGAAGCGACGAAGGGCCAGAAGCACAGCCAACAACTCTAGGCAATTGATATGCCATTGCAGTCGAGGTCCTGTCCAGGAGCCCGATGCTGCTTGCCCGTTGCATACAGCACCCCAACCCATGGAAGAGGCATCCGTGTATACCACAAGATGCCTGGAGACTTGTCCCAGGGGGACTCTGGCCTGAAGGAAGGCCGGGTCTGACCACGGGCTGAACAGGCGGCGACACTGCGGTGAAATGCCAATCCGGAGTGTGCCACGGTGCCATGCCCATCTCGGGACTCGATCGTGTAACCAGCGCTGAAGCGGTCTCATATGAAGCAGGCCGAGCGGCGTCACTGCGGCTGCGGCTGCCATATGCCCCAGGAGCCTCTGAAATGTTTTGAGAGGGACCGCTGTTTTGAGTCTGAATAACTCCAAACACTTCAGCACTGACTGCGCGCGCTCGTTGGTGAGGCGGGCTGTCATACTGACCGAGTCCAGCTCCACACCGAGAAAAGAGATCCTCTGCACTGGGGAGAGTTTGCTCTTCTCTCGGTTGACCTGAAGGCCCAGATGGCTGAGGTGCCGGAGCACCAAGTCCCTCTGTTCGCACAACAGATCTCGCGAGTGAGCTATGAGAAGCCAGTCGTCGAGATAGTTGAGGATGCGAATGCCCGTCTGCCAAAGAGGGGACAGGGCAGCCTCCACGACTTTCGTAAAAGAACGTCCTGGAGAAAATTCAGACTGCACTGGGCAGCGCTTACCTTCTTCCCTGGTTCCCGCGCTGGCGACATCAGGCTCCGAGTCCGAATCCGAGGAGACACTTCTTGGGCGCTGCTCAAAGATGGAACTCGGGGCCTGAACCCCGGAGGTGAGAGAATTGACTCTTTCTGTGACAGCTCCCGGCCCTCCACCGGGAGTGGGGACGTTGATGTTGTCATCCCCCAAAGAGCAATTCCCTCCACCTCCGGGTTGCCCGCAGATCTTTTGCGGGTGACCGGTCCCTGAGACGCGGGCGGCGCCGCTCTCCCACGGCCAGCTCGACATCGGGCTGCCAATCTGGTGTCATGTACCTTAGCAGGGGACGGAGCTGGTTGTTTGGAAGCCGCGGGAGGGCGCCCTCGGTGACGAGCAGGCGGAGGTTGGGGCCCTGCGGACGTGGTTGGAATGGCGCGGCGGGGCAGGATGTGTTTAATCGCCTCCGTCTGCTTTTGAACCGCCGAGAACTGCTGGGCAAAGTCCTCGACGGTGTCGCCGAATAGGCCGCCCTGGGAGATAGGAGCGTCGAGAACCCGTGATTTGTCGCCATC